>NW_024121188.1:14054183-14274183 GCF_016745375.1 Pimephales promelas
TTTTTTTTTTGTGCTGTATTTTTGGCCTTTTGTCACTTTTTGGGTAGAAAGTAGAGAGGAAAGGAAGTAGGGTTGCCAACCGTTCCGTATAATACGGAATCGTTCCGTATTTGACACATAAATGTCTTGTTCCATATTTTTGAGAATCAATTCAGTGCAAATCCATGACGGACACAAAGCTTCTAATATTATGTCAGACAGACTATGAATCAACGAAGACCTGCTATAATGGAAAATTTGGGGATTTGGCGCCCCCTTGGCGGCCAAGTTGTCTTATTGTGTCGTGCAAACTACTAAATTAAGAATATATTTTTTTTTGCACTTGAAAGAACATTCTAGAAGTCTAATTCTATTGAATGAGTTCGCACAAGGCTGAAAAAAACTGTTGTGTGTATTTTCTTCAAATGCAGTCTAAGCCGATGAGTTTTTAATGTTATACTTTTTATTTGTTGAAATAAAACGTATTATAAACTAAACAAATCCATGGTTCATTGTTGGCAAAATGATCATGATAGCCTTTATATCTAGCCTATCTGGTAGAGTCATTGTTTAGGTATACGTAAATATAGGCCTAATACTGTAAGTTGCATTATAATATGCCATAATGTATGAATTTCAGGGGTTATTTCTTCCATGGTGGCATAAACCCCCCCCCCAAATCAGAAAGTTGCCAACCCTGAAAGGAAGTGATAGGGAGAAGAGACAGGAACATGATCAGTCACTGTCCAATAGAGAAAGAGCCCAACTGTGAGGAAAACTGCTGTTCTCAAAATTGATTACAATTTAAGTCGACTTGAAATATAAATTGCCCCCGGGGCCGGAGTGGGGCCACTTTTCAGTCCGGGAGTTTCAGGCTCAAGACCGGCCCACTTTTTCCATGGTGAAGCAAGCAACAGTTCAGCTCTTATTAATGTGTTGTTTTTATTAATATCATGGTTCAACAAATAATGTAAAGGTTAAATTATAATTCACTTAAGCTGAGAAGTTAACAGAAATATCATCGTCATTATCATTTTTTCTGCATGGGGATCAAATTGTGGTAATTTACTCCTCTGGTATCCTCTCTACATGTCCCTAGTCATGGCCTCCTCATTTTCAGAGGCTTAGAAGCTACAAAAAATATAATTAAGAGGTAATTTTACTGCACACACAGATCAAGCTTGAGTTTTGTTATCGATATTTGCAAAGTCGATGAATCGCCATATATTGGGTGAAACAAAAAGGCTAATATTTTAATTAAATGTAATAGTTTGCTTGTGAATAGGTTGACAATGCTACAATGGTATTTGCTGAATAATTGCATTGGTAATGCTAATCATTACTAGGCCTATCTCTCTTTACCTGTTTGTCCTTTTGAAAATAAATCTGTAAGCTTGGCCCATTTGGCAGCATCCTCTTCCAATGCCTTTCATTTTTTTCAACCTGGCTTTTTCAGCCCCTCCTGGCCTCTTCTTCCCATCCATGCTCCTGAGAAAATGTTTAGGAAAAGACTGGCTATGGACCCAACCAAGTCTATCTGGGAGGGGAGAACTCCCTCACGTGGTACAGCCCATGCAGAGGCTGCTCGCTGCGGTGTTATGCGGAACGCGTGTAGCCTAATTTAAGAGGAGATAGACTAACGTGACAAATGTAAAAAAATAAATTCATAAATAAAATCCTCGACCGGCCCAAAAGTGATTCCCACCGGGAATTCTCCCGATCAACCACCCCAGCCCTGATTGACCCTATTCTTAATACAATTCCTTCTTTTATTACGAACAGTGGTAACACTTTACAATAATTTTCAATTTCTTAACAATAAACATATGTTTTAGTACTCATTATTAGTTCTTTTCAGCTTTATTTTTATTTCAG
The DNA here is from genome assembly GCF_016745375.1 of Pimephales promelas. Next base: position 14,056,038 of record NW_024121188.1, read on the forward strand.
TTTTTAGTGATTTTATTACTTCAACTCATTTAATTTTGGTCAGTTGCCAATGCAGTATTACTAAATGAAGTTTTTAGGTTTTTCATCTAATATTTATATTTTATTTTAATTAAACTCTAGTTTTAGTTTTTATTTATTTATTGATCTAGTTAATGTTATTTTGTAAATCTACTTTAATTCATTGTTAATACATTACAAATTGAATTTATAAAACACTATTTTATTAATCTTTATTAATCAATGCTATGAAAGGTTATTTGTTTTTCATGTTAGACATGCCATTAACTAAAGTAGTGATCTTTATTTTGAAGTGTTATCCGAACAGTTCAATTGAAGTATTTTGAATAATTTTTTTATTTGAATATCGAAACCACTTTTTACGATCCAATCAATTACTGATGGATAAACTACATTTTTGCATAAAATAGGTTACGAATGTTTTTTCATGTTCACTTTAACCCCTCATTATTTGTTAGGGGATGGAAAATCTCCTTATTAGTCATTTTATTATAGACCTATTCATTCATATTTAACTAAAATATTTTTATTTTTGATTTAATTGTGTCTGTATATATATATATATATAAATAAATAAATAAAAAAATAGCGACGATTGGCTCCAGGAGCATTAGCCCAATCTGTCATATTCGTGACGGTAGCAACTTTCTCCCAGTTTTGCCTCCTCACAGGATGAGGGACTTGGTTTCACTGTCCTGTCGTCGTCCAAGCTAGTTTCAACAAACGCAGACCAGATAAAGCACAGATAGAAGATTAGAAAAAAACAGTGAAGGATAGACAATGTGGACAGGCAAAGAGAGATGGAAGGTGGAGGTGTAGCTCTCCCTGCAGATGGAGACATTGTGTGGTCGTTGCAGAAGCAGAGCTACTTTTGGAGGCTGTTAGGAGCAGAAAGTCTCCCTAGTGACACACACCGCTCTTAATGAGAACGAGTTCCTAAACAGCACTGGCTTCTTCCTCCTTCAGCTCCACTCTCAGACTGAATGCCATGTTCCCAACGACCAGCGGTGAGGTATAATGAGGCCTCTAGCAGGGCCGAATGAGACATCAGGTCATACAAACAAGCACACCTCATGTCCGAGCCTGTGTTTCTCTGCATGCATTGGATATAGCACGTACATGTGTCATAATTTCTCAGATTGGGAGCTGGGAAGAGCGTCTAAATTTATATAGTGTTTTTCAGTCACTCCATATAACATTCCCACCTCTCCCTTTTCCTTATGGGAAATGACCCTTATTGAAGGTAATGACACGGACGTCCGTTCAGTTGAAAAATTCTTGTACGTAGCAGAATGACCACATTAAAGAACGAAACCGACAGTATGTTGGAAAGGAGGGAAAAACATCAAAACGTAATGGTGTTGTAATGAACAGGAGAAGAGGGTGAACGCCGGGGGACGGCAAAAAGTCAATTCCTGTCTTTATCTCTTTTTCTCGTGCTCTGTCTCTCACCGTCAGTTGCTTTACACCCCCTGCTGTTAATTTTAAATACCTAGAAAAAAATGTGTGTGTGTGTGTGTTTGATAGCTCTCCTGTACCCTACCGCACTCCACTAAGAATCCTGGAGTGTATCTTTGTCACCGAACAAGAGAATATTGTGCCTAAAAACTAGGGATGGGCAACGATTAATCGCGATTAATCGCATCCAAAATAAAAGTTTGTGTTTACATAATATATGTGTGTGGTTAGTGTGTATAATTATTTTGTATATATAAATACCCACACATGCATGTACATATGAAGAGTTCAGATGCAAAAGCCTCTAAATGCCATTTGAAATTTTCTTCTTTAATGATGATTTTTATCAAACTTGTATATTTAAGTTCAGTAATTTCACTTAAAGAAAAATTAATAGGTAATTATCATTGCCATTTAAGTGAAATCACTGAACTTAAATATACAAGCTTGATAAAAATGATCATTCTAGAAGAAAATTTCAAATGGCACTTAGAGGCTTTTGCATCTGAACTCTTCATATATGTTTAAGAAAAATGTGCATGTATATATTTTATATATATTTATTCACAATTAATATTATATATAAATATAAATATTTGATATATTAAAAACACATTTTTCTTAAATATATACATGCATGTGTGGGTATTTATATATACAAATTACTTATACACACTACACACACATATATTATGTAAACACAAGCTTTTATTTTGGATGCGATTAATCGCGATTAATCGTTGCCCATCCCTACTAAAAACCATCTGCAGATAATTTTGAAATAATCATGGTGCACAGTGAAGTAGGGCTGTCAAACGATTAATCGCTATTAATCGCATCCAAAATAAAAGTTTGTTTGCATAATATATGTGGGTGCACTGTGTATAATTATTTTATATATATAAATACACACACATGCTTGTATATATTTAAGAAATATACATGCATGTGTGTGTATTTTTATATATATATATATATATATATATATGCAAGATAATTATACACAGTGCACCCTCGTATATTATGCAAACACAAACTTTTTTTACATTTCTTTACTTCTACACTTCTTTACAGTTCCTCATCAATTTGGTCAGGAAATGGCGATGGAAATACTGAATAGATAGACGAACGCCTCCACAACTTTGCACAGGACTCCAAAACAGATTGTCCTTGATCTGTAAAAAACCCAAAGTTTACATTACTAGTTGAATGTCACAAGAAGACTCGCCGTTGCATTCTGAAGCGCGCTTTGCTAAATGACTTTGTCTGAAAGCAATTTATATGAATTCTCATGGCTAAATATGCAGCTAATACAGCGTGGGTATTACTTATTGACAAAGTGTCCTTCAGCCTGGGCACCCTCCCTCCCGTCAAGCATATCGCAATCGCTCCAAAAAGAAAAAGACGGAGAATGAGAGATGTGCATGGGGTTTTGTCATTGTTTGACCAATCTAAGCTCTTTGTTAGACCTTCTTCCACCTTCAGGGAAACAATTCCCCAGGATAAAGGAGGGCGTGGAAAATCACAATGCGTGTGTACCGAATCTTAGGGGTAAACACCGAGGATGGGTACAGAGCTTACATGCTGATCTGGTAAGCTGAAGATTGAATTGTATTACCTTGACTCAATGACAAAATCCCCATGTTTTGTAGACTTTGCAAATGCTGAAGCCCGTGGGTTTGCTCTATAATGTAGATTGCTGAGATCCCTTTTTGAGCCAGAGGAATGGCTTTTATATCGCCAAAAGATTCATAAGTCGCTCCCTCGCAGCAGGGATGAAAGCTTGTCAAGGTGAACAATACTCTCTTTTTTTTTTGAACACTTAAACATCTTGAGTAGGCTTGGCCGTTGGCTATGGCGTATATGCCCCTTTACACACTTACAGAGAGATGCTGTGTCTGTGGCAGTCCAGCATGACAAACTGTACATCTAAAAGTTTTAAGCGCCACTGTCCTGTCGAGTTCCCCCGGCACGATTGTTTTATTTTAAAGCTGTCTGTTTTTTTTTATTTTGGGTCTGTGTGTCCTCTTGATCTAGATATTGGCATCACGGATCGAGCTTTGCCTCTGTGATAAGTGCCAGAAGAGTGGTTCCCCTTCCCTAATCTTAGCTGGCACTACCCCTCTCCTCTGGGTCCCTTTTCTTCTCTGGACTGTCTAAGTTTCTCCTCACATAATCAAAGGAAGCAGATGCTACTAGTCAACCCTTACCCTACAGGGAATGCTGGGAAATTTATTTTGTGTTTGTATAAGGGCAACTTTGGCTTCTGTGTAGTGGAGGGGTCTCTTGTCGCACAAACAAGCGAGGTTTACTGCTTCACTTTCCATTACAACAAATAATGTAGTTTTAGCCAGCACCACATGTAGTTTTTGACCTTTTTGTACTTGTTCGGACAGGGAAAGGACTAACTTTAGATCTGCATCATCATGATTGTTTTTCAGAGTCTCAAGAGCATTCACACTCAGTATGTTCACATAAAAGAGATATGGTGGTCATTTTGAGTAGTTGAGCTGCAATCTCCATCTGTCTGTATGCTATATTCATTATTAAATGTTCTGGCACAGATCATATTCACAACAAGTCTTATAGATTTATATATATTAGATCTATCTATCCATCTGTCCATCTGTCCATCTGTCATTGTCTATCTATCTATCTATCTATCTATCTATCTATCTATCTATCTATCTATCTATCTATCTATCTATCTATCTATCTATCTATCTATCTATCTATCTATCTATCTATCTATCTATCTATCTATCTATCTATCTATCTATCTATCTATCTATCTGCCATTCAATCCATCTATCCATCTATCATTGTCTGTCTATCTATCTATCCATCTATCTATCCATCTATCCATCTATCTATCTATCTATCTATCTATCTATCTATCTATCTATCTATCTATCTATCTATCTATCTATCTATCTATCTATCTATCTATCTATCTATCTATCTATCTATCTATCTATCTATCTATCTATCTATCTATCTATCTATCTATCTATCTATCTATCTATCTATCTATCTATCTATCTATCTGCCATTCAATCTATCTATCCATCTATCCATCATTGTCTGTCTGTCTATCTATCTATCTATCTATCTATCTATCTATCTATCTATCTATCTATCTATCTATCTATCTATCTGTCTGTCTGTCTGTCTGTCTGTCTGTCTGTCTGTCTGTCTGTCTGTCTGTCTGTCTGTCTGTCTGTCTGTCTGTCTGTCTGTCTGTCTGTCTGTCTGTCTGTCTGTCTGTCTGTCTGCCTGTCTGCCTGTCTGTCCACAAACACTCATTAGAATTGCTGCGTTGTCGTTGTAAATAAATAGTCATCAGTTTGAGTGCCCTGTGTTTTTGTTCAGACTGTAAGTCTGAATGATTATGACACATCTGCACAAACAGACTTTGCCATTATTTCTCTCCTGGTCCAAGTGTTACTCTGACATGTGGATGCTCTGTTGGCGTAATCAGGCTTGTTAAGAAGAATCCACCGGATCCCCTCCGGAGTGGGTTTAGCCATGTCCCGCTATCCCGGGGATTACAGCTTCCTTGAAAGGATTAGCACAATGCTGATTAGTTTGATTTCATTCTTCAAGCCAGCAAAAAAAAGCCAGTCCTCTTGATGTTTATGAGATTTATTTTAATACATTTCCTCTTGTGGAAACAAATTATGCAGACATTTTTTTCTTTTCTTTTTGGAACTGTCAATATAGGCAGAAGCTTGCGTTCTCTCGCTCTCATTCTTGCTTGCTCTTCGTTCTGTTTCGAGAGTTTTTCCCAACCGAGTTGAAGAGCAAAGCTCCCTGATTAGTAGAAATGAAGAGGCAAAAAAACAACAACATTTATTTCCTCTTTGCGTCTGGGACGGGGAACGCGTCGCCCCCTGTCGTGGTAATTAAAGATGACTCCGTGCAGGCAAATGTTTGAGGAAATGGAGGCTGAGCCGCTGAGGAGGCGATGAGGGAAAAAAGAAAGGTCACGCTGCTTTGTTTTTGCAAACGGGGAGGCTTTGGGCTGTAAGGAGCTGATTTGTGAAGGTGCCTGGATCATGATCGGAATAGTAATTCGAAGAGAGGCTGCTGTCAGTCTGTGGTATAGGTGGATCTGTAGGTCCATGAAGGAATGCTGAAAGATGCTAGCGACCGTGCGCTGACCGATGCAGTGAATTGCAAAACACTCCAGGCTTCTTTCTCTCTCTTTTTTTGTTTATTTGTGTGTGTCTGTGTACAGTATGGCAAAATAAGCAGCTGGATGCTTTGTGAGTTGCTTTGTGAGTGAAACCACAGTTGCTTGGTTTAATTTTCATTTTCATTGTATTCAGTTCCTATTGTGTCTGCCTTTTATCTAGTTTTCCTTTATTCTAAGTTTCCCACCTCTAGGTTGTCACCTTGGTTTCTCATTAATTATATACGACCTGTTTATACCATCCTGTGTATATACAGTAAGCCCTCTGTTTCAGTTCCTCATTATCTAGTGTTAGTGTAGTGGACACAGAGTTATGTTGTACCTGCCAATCGGAATGTCGCTTTGGTTTAGTTTTATTAAAAGTTAACCTCTTTAATTGAACTTTATGTTCATTGTCTCCATCCTCCGTGGACTAACCGTGACACCTGAAGGGATGTTTGGAGCTCAAATTGACCACATTTACTTTCTTAATACACATTCCTGGTCTTATTGTGAAGGATTTACTGGTGCATTTCATTCCAAAGAACGCGGAAATGTTTCCAAATTGGAGGCAGGCAGTGACAGCCTTAAGCATCTGGGGCCTGTTTCAATAACTAATATGGGGCCCTACCCACATAAAACAAACATAATAGAGCAGAAAAAGCAAGGATTCCTGTTGGTTTGCATCAGTGGTATATTATTTTATTGCATGCACTTTCAGCTTAATGAACAGGCAGCTCAACACAGAAATAATCCAACCTAAACTATATACAATTATGTTTTACGTTGGAATAAGCCTCGCTTATTCTTTTATCTTTTATCTTATCTTTTGTTGTCCGATATCTTTCGTTTTTCAGCACCACTGGCATATGTACTTTTCATTTCCTCTTAAAGTTCTTTTCTTGCTCAAAATAACATTTTACCCTAAAGGCAAAGGTATAAATACATAAACTATAAATATTATACGTCAGATCCAAGCCGTTCGTGGGGGTGGTCAACGCCGCTATGGTAACCGTGAGTTCGACCAATCAGAGACGTCAGTGTTTTGCTTAGAATTGTGGGTAGTTGATTTCATACCTTGTGGCTTTTATAGGAGTAAAAACTTTCGTTTCACAACCTCATAGTCAATCTATCTTGATTGGTTTAGACATTATGGCTAAAAATCAATATTCTATGTAGAAAATTAATGGGATTTTGCTGGGCTTTTGAGGCCCTCCTTGTAGGGCTGGGTCTGGTTCAATTTAATTGGGTGAAACAAAGGTAAGGCCGCTCCTGGTGGCATATATTTTTAAATATTTAATTTTAAATAATTTTGAAATAATCTTAATAAATTGCTATATTGTTTTTTTTGGGATTGTTAAAAAACATTTAAAACATTTAAAATATATATTTTTTAAACAAATGTATAAAATTGATATTACTGTCAGGAATTATGTGTTTTAATCAAGTTTATATATATATATATATATATATATATATTATTTACATGTAGGCCTTCACATGTCATAGTCCTTCATATGCCTCACAAGTTATTTTTTATATAAACTATATTTTTTATATAAACATATTTTTCTAGGTCTTTCTTCACTTTTATATTTTAGCTTTATACTTTTAAGGTTCAAAAAAGGACAGAAACCCCCGATACACTTTTATAGTCTGATCAATTACCAGTGGATAAAATCAAGTCTTCTCAAAGAATTACATGACATTATGTAAGTCAAATATTTAGTGAGAGCTATTTTTCTAGCTTTTTTCTCATGAACCCGTCACATACTATGGGGTCAGATAATCTGCCATCTATATAATCTGAGCTCCTGTGTAATTTCACCTGCTTCTGAAGCAACCAGCGCTATATGCTTCCCCTCCATTCCCCATCGCTCCTCCTGTCTCCAATCCCACGTTACCCTCATTTGCTCCACAACCCCTCCCTTTTTTCGTGTCTCGTATGCACTGAGGTGTAAAATTATTCAGGGATAGAGGGATAGATTTCTCCCTGTTGAATTGAACCACTGGGTAAGGCTTTTGTGCCAGGCCATTGTAATTGACTGTCGCTTTATTTACAGGGTGTGTGTGTGTGTGTGTGAGAGAGAGAGATTCTGGAGTGCTGCTTGCTTCCCTTTTTCCATACATGTGACTTCTCTCTCGCTTTGATCCACACAGCATAGTGTGCAATCTGGCCCGCATGGCTTGTTCTTAAAGCTTGCAAGACAGACTTCATGTTATTTAATTACATGAAATCCATTCCTTTTTCAAATGTACAGGAAAAAAGGGCGTGTTTCCTCTTCACACATTCCATGATTGGCACTAGCTGGATCCAACTAATTATTCCCCTGTCAGTCTTCCCAGTGGCCTCTTGGATGGAGCACAAACATTCTGCTGCCCTTTGGAAGGATTTAACAGCAACTCTTGTGACTGCTGTTCTCTTGAAAAGAGGCCTTGCCCCCTCCGGTTGTTGACAAATGGCTATAGACTGGCGTGGTGTCAAGTTGTTAAAATGTACGGTGGTGTGGAGTCAGAGAAGTTAATGGTTTTTCATACTTCTCAATTTTCCACCCTTGATTGCGTTGGCCTGCTCACCACTCCTCATGGATGTTTACGAAGACGGCGGCTGGAACGCCGGAATGGATTTAAGCGTTATGTAAGCGGAGGGCTCAGGTAATGCCGTTACGCCGGCTGCGGCCCCAACATTTAACATATGATCCATTCACACTCGACTACCTCCGTGACTCCAGTAGATTGAACGAGAGCATCCGTTCAGTCATATGCTGTGATACACTACAGCTGCTGGGGGGAAGCTGTCAAATCTCATTATGCTGAATACTGCCAGTCAACAAGCAGCTCCCGTCTTTCACCAATGAAGACTTTACTATCCGCAAGCCTCCTGCCACGCCGTATTGATGGATCGCAGTTCATCGGCGGCGAGGAAACGGACTTAATGCTTTGAGTGCATGAGAAGGAGAGTGGGGTCATTTACTGGGGTTCTTGTAAACCACAATGGAGAGTTTATGAGGAATAAGGGATTGAGGGTGATGGTGTGCACATTCCCTTTGAATGATGCATTGCTTCTTCTCCTGCAGAGCTCTTACCTACTTTTCCGCTGATGTCCTTTAAGCACACGTAGATGATGATCGTAATTTTTACATGTGAGAGAAATTGTGAATGGGGATTTTCTGGGATTCTGTGTTGGGACTCATCTTTTGCCTTGTGATGGACAGGTGAGCACTGGGTTGGTCAGATACTGCTGGCCATACAGCCATTTAATCTGATAACACCACATTTAATTGACTCGTCTTGGGATTTAGGACTGAAAAGCTTTCTGAATGGCCTTGAGCAAATGTCAAGAGTGGGATGAGCATTGTGGTTGAAGGAAAGACTATTGCTTAAATTCATGTGGCACAATTTTTTGGGAGTCCCTACAGAGAGTATGCACGTGATGTCACAGTGAGTGGCAAAAAGACTGAGCGGCTGTATTTGTTTTCGACGTGAATGCCGCGAAAAACAAACGCAAAACATATAAAGTGGGAAAGAGCTTTGCGATTGACTGTACAACTTGTTTTGACAAAAAAATCGGAGGTATATTTTTACAGACCGCTATAGAAAGAGGAGCAAATGGATCGCTGCAATTCACAGAAACAACTGGACTGCAGTCAGCGAAAGGTGGATTTGCAGTTATCATTTTGTGTCAATATGCTGAATTTAGCTGTATAACCTATTGTTATATACTGTATATTAACAACTCATCAATTAAATATTTATCTCTGCATATTCTGCATTATTGGATGTTTTTTAATAAACACTGACCAAAAAAAAAAAAAATATATAACGTTTTATGGCTGGACGATATGATGATATATATAGGCTATATATAACACTGATATAAGATATCACCCGGATTTAGAGCTACCTATATTGTATTTATATAAAGCGTTCACAGGCAAATTGGCTTTATGTTTAGGTCTGTATTGCTTTTATTTACCTGGTGTCGAAATCAGGCAAACATAAATGTCAGGCAACACGATTCCTGGCTGCATGTCAATACCCATGGATCACTGGATCTTTAGTAAGTTGTAAGGAACACTATATTGAGTCCAACATTTAGTTTAAATTGATAAAATTGTTTGTTTAGTCACATTTTCACAGTTTCCCCTATCAAATCCAGTTGCGCAGCAGATCTTTTTGACTCATTCAGGCTAAGGGGGGTTGTTCCGGCTGGAAAGTGACGTCAATGCATTCCATCTATTCCTTATAGGAGGCCTAACACATTTCCTACACTGAATCTGTCTTCACTGGATGTATAGAAGCTGCACGTTAACTTGGTGTGTCCACTAAATATATTAATAATAATAATAATTGAACTTTTAATTATTGATATCATGTATTATTAATTGAGTATTTTTATAACATTTTATTGTAGTTTTATATGATTGTATAACTTTTAGAATATATATATATATTTTTTTTTCTCAGCTTTTAGTTTCTATTCAAATTCGCAAATCCTGCGTAGAAAGACTTTGGAAAAACAGAAAGGTCTTACTTGTTGGGAAATAAAAAGTGGTGCCTCTTAATGTCCTCTGCTAAGTCTCTTGCAAGGTTTATACTGTATTCACTGTGGCGGTTCCTCAGTTTTATGACTTTTATAAAAGTCATCATTTTTCTCTGCCTTTGAGAATGTGTTGAGTTGACAGGCCCGGGTTGGCTCTCCATAAAGAGATCTCTTTTAGCAAAGAGCAGGTACCCTGTCCAGTCTCAACAGTGGCAACAGCCTTATCCCTGCTTAGCATTTATGAGTTCTGCAAATCATGTAGCAGCTCAGCCTTTGGCAGCTTGACAAGATTCTCCAGACTGGAGGCTAACGGGGCTGTCACTCGGCGCTGGTTCGGCCCAACAAAGGCTTGTCAGGGAAGGTGAGGTCTGCTGCTCGCAGTTAACGAGACACTCAACTAACTTGAGAATTTCTTTATTTTTCATTTTCTCGTCTTGAGTGAGATATCCACCCTGAAGGACACGGATGGATGGTGACTGAGACTCTATTTCAGCTAGCTTCAAGGGAGGTGGAGACTTCCCATGTAAAGCTAAGGAAGGTGAGATTGCACTGGTCATATTTGCAGGCATCATGAGTTTAGGAAGTCTAAACCAACACATTTTTAAACATTTAAAGTTTGACTGCTGTGCATTGGTGGGTTCTTAGGAATAAAGTGTAAGTAAACATGCAAAAAGATACGAAGGAGTGAAATAAACAACCGCCTTTGTCACGGATGCTTGCCAGCAAATGACTAATGCAACAAGCATAAAGAAACTTGTAAATTGGAGGCCAGAGGCACTTTGTGTGGATATCTGGGCCTTTAGAATTTGTGCTTTTGCAACCACAGCCATGCGCCTCCTATGTGTGCATTGAGACGGGAAAGCACTTTTCCATGACACAGGATGTCACCTGAAAGATGACTGGGTGTGTTTTTGCTGCCTCCGTCATTTTCAGAGTGTTGAAAATGGCCGTCATTTCCCTATGCTGTCACACAGAGCTGTTTATCGAATTTCCTAACACACTCTCTGAATGCAGTGCTGGCTCAAGAGTTAACGCAGATAGTGACTCAACCCTGGCTTACGTTTCTTGCTGTTGAAAGGTGCAGTAAAAAAATTGGACACACCTGACTGAATGTATGTCTCTTGATCTTAAATGTTTTCATTTTGAAATGTTATGTTTATTTATTTAAATACTGCATTATGGAATTCAATGCAAATGATCTGTAACATTTTTGGTCACTGAACAATTTTTTCATAGTTTTGACTTTGCTATAATTCTAAAACGTGTAAACATTATAAAGAAGTAGTAGGTCCAAAATATTTTCTATATTACTGCAACTGGCCAGCCATTGACTATTGGTTGTCCACACCAGGGGAAATTACTCTTCTTCTACTTCCATAATTTCTCCTCTGTATAAGCATAATCTAATTATGCTGCATTTAAGGGGCGTATTAGATAGGATTATGGTAGACTAGAATGAAAGACTTAAACCAGAACCTTTGACCCCTAATCAAATACTTTTAAATGAGTGATTCAATGAGATAATCTTTTGGCCCTAGCGTGAGCCACGGCCATATACAATGGGGTCCAAAAGTCTGAAAATTATCCTAATTTATTTATTTAACATGTTCAGTGATAAATGAATATGCGTTTCAAAATGTTTTAGTATTTAGTATATTTGAAGCACTCCAATGTCTGATAGATTTTCTTAGAATAAGTGCAGAATCTTATGTATTTAATTTAAGATTCATTTAATTAAACAATTGTTGTTAGATTTAAATGCATGATCATGCTGAACTGTAGCACATGCAAATTTTTATGTTGGCAAATTTGAACATATAGCCCCTGACTGCAGTGCCTGGTAACCCCAGTCTGTGTTTTAAGAGTAAATTATTAATATATATATATATATATATATACTCTGCTTTCTGTGCTGTAATGCCCCCTCTCTCTATCTTCCCTTCCTGCTGTCCTTTAGCAGAACCTTGAGGCTTCATTAAAATTCTGCTGAATACCCCCCAATGTGCAACACACTCTTTCAATCTCTACACCGCACACGCCCATGCACACAATTGCCCTTTGTTACGTATACATTTAAGTGGAAATTCATAGCTACCGTGGCTTCTCCACCGCTCTGCATTTCTCAAAGTCATGTTTACATAATTAGTGTGTGTTTCGGGTGCCTCAGCGATTTCGAACAATGAAAAGGTTAGTTTGTTTGGTGTAGAGATGGCCGCCACCATTAGAAAAGAGGAGCTCACGGCTTCTTTTAAAGACTGCAGTATTGTCTCAGTAGTATGACATTTTCACCTCTAATACCTCTGTTTGCTCTGTGTGACATCTGGGAAACGAGGATCGAGGAGTCGAGGATCAAACGGCAGTAGAGGTGTGTTTGTCTTTGCGTGTATGTCAGAACCGATGTCAGTTGGTAGTAATTAGTTGGGAAGGTAAATCTATTAAGTTGATCTGGGAAAATGGCACTTAATCTGTTATGCTGTAGGTGGTGAACAAATCCCCCACCCCTGAGGTCACCTGAGATATATAGCCCTCTCTCTGCTTGCGTTCGCTCACTGCTGTGTTGAAACGGGGCGTAGGGCAGGAGGAAGAAATGATATTTCCCTTCAGAAGGAATACCTGCCGTGCCCTCCACTGTTAATTACCACAGATTGACTTGACTTATCAAGCGGGCGCTGTGTGCAATTCATCGCTGCAACTCGTCTCTTTGGTGAGAGAGAGGTCTCTGCTTTTTGCTCATTATACATGTAAGGGCGTATACGTGGCACTTTGGCATTTCAGTAGAGATATAAAGAGGAAGGAATAAATGAAGGAAGTGTGAAGGCTGCTTTACATGAGGCTGTCAGGGTTCCTTCCCATCAACTCTTGCTGCCAGGCATGAAGTTAAGACACTGCACAACAACACAAACTCTTTCTCGAATTACACAGAAAGTCGTTTTTTCTCGAAGTCGGGTTCTGGAAGTAAAAATCCTGCTCGTGTTATCTAAAGAGAAATTGATTTTAATTGATGACATATGCTTCGGTAGAATCGTGAATTAAGATGTTTTAGTTTCCAGTAGAGCCCGACCGATAAAGGATTTTGAAGGCCGATACCGATACAAATATTTTTGGGTTTTAAAATCCGATATATCGGCCGATATTTTTTTTTATTAAATATTGTTGGATTTCACACACGTGTAAAAGAAAAGCTAACTTTTCTGCACAAGTTACGTTTGATACTTTTTCTCTATGTCTAAATGTTCACTCCTCGCAAGTCTAACTTACAGGGACTGTAACTAGAGATATGCTAGTTATAAATACAGTAATAATTACTTTATTTAGGCAGAAAAAGTGGTTTCCAAGCTCAATAATGTTAACGTTAGCGGTCTTCCACTGATGAAAGTGGCATTAGCTTGCTTTCTAGATAGCTAGTCTATGATGAGCCATAATTTAGCAATAGATCATTACATTACTGTAATTACATCATACTGCAAATTGTAAAACATACATTGTCAATATAACAGGCTAAGGAGAGATGATTAAAGCGTGTTTCGTCCGTTTTTTATTTTATTTTTTAAATATTAATTTATCTGCCATTTATAACTGCCGATACCGATATTATGAAAAATGCCTAATATCGGCCGGCCGATATATCGGTCTGGCTCTAGTTTCTAGTCCCATAAAGCATTGTGAATGGCATAATTGAATTTGCCAAACAACTTTAATAATTGTATATTTGACTAATCTGCAATAAACATCAAATATATTGCATTTTAAACTTTGTAATATGCAAGTGTCTATCGATTAGTAGTTTTATTTGTTTTAATCAATTATGTCATTTGTAATGGAATTTGCAATGTGCTTTTTATTTGTCCTTTTCTCTTGTTTTTAAACACCAACTATGGATGTAATGTCATGATTAAATTCTGGGCTGGTTAGTTTTGTTAATGTAGTCTTTACTGAGGTTTTTTTTTTTGTCTTTTGGATATAATAACTGTCGATGTTCATCAAAGTTGACAATTACTTTTGTGCTCTATTATGTTCACTTAACTCATTTGATGTGTCCAAGTATGACCAAATTCTATCTCTGTTCTGTTTTGAGACTTTATTTTTCCAAAAACAATAATTTTTTTCTACAATTGATCCTCTTTGCAGTGCATTTTCAAATGTGTCATGCCATTGTAGTAGATGCAATTGGTTAAATTGTAAATCTTCAACTCTTTCTGTCTTGTAATATCCCCTTTGCTCATTGATGAGTGTTGGTTTAGAACAAAGGCAGACCACACATTGAAATCGGAGAGAGGTAGGCCGATCGAGCATTAATCCACATGTTTGTGTGTCTGTATTTGCTTGCATTCATCATTGTACACCCACAAATCCTGGTAATCACGTTAGGTGTGACAAAGTGGCTATTTGTATGCTCATGGACAGGGAGGAATATAAATGCTTCGTGCAGAGTAAAGCAGAGAACAACCCCCGAACTCTCGATTTGAAGGTTTCTATTTTCAAGTAATCCCCGACAACCAGCCGCTCTCACACGATCCGTTGCTTTGAGTGCATGCCGAACAACATGGCGAACTTTCAAACATTACCCACAAGCCCTCCACAGCTGTTATGTTGGAGATGTCTAGGCCTTCAAGAAATTTATGATCTGCATCTTCCTTTCACGCTCAGACAAACTCCAGGGCTTAGCTCCAAAGGTCCTAATCATACGCCGCCTTCCACTCACACCATTAATCAGAGCGTCTCCAGCCCTGAATTATTCAGCTTTTTTGGTTCCAACAATAAAAACTTTCCCCTTTTTTTAAATAATTATTATCATTTTAAAGAGCAGCCCACAGCACTTTTCCCTTCCCGTCTCTGTTTGGTTTGTGGTCGCAGTCGATCGATATCTGCTCTACAAGCTGCCAATGAGGAAGCAGAATTCCCTGCCTAATTACAGCAAAGGGCTACGAGAGAGGACTTGTCTGTGTGTTTTCTTGCACATTTATTTTTAATCCATAGTGGCCGGGGTCTCCCGCGGCTCGAGGGCTGCCTGCGGCCATAACCATGCCAATAGACATTTAACTTGTGGCAGTGTCCAAAAAAAAAATATCGCTCTCATTTACAAGAATAAACTCCAGTTTTTCATGAGGGCACAACTTCAAAATACAACACCGGAGGGCCTCTTTTGAACACTTCAGTGTATGTATAATTTATCGTCCTTTATTTTTTCATTATCCCTTTCCTTCTACTTTGAGAAATTTTTCATGTGTTTTGCAAATGCCAAGTAATAATTGCTAATTAGTCCTTGAGGCTTTTGAGCAGAACGAGAATTCCTCACTCCGGCGCCTGATGTGCAGCGAAAACAGAATAAAGTGGAGGCTTGTGCCGAGATAAATACGTAATCACTCTATCAGCAGGTATCAAACAAACAAAGTAGAGAGCTTTGCGATGCTAAGCTCTGCTTTTCGAGAACAGAGTTTGTGTCTTTACTGAATGGTGACCCTGTTATTCCTTAATTCTTTATTCCTCGTCTTTACAAGGCGTGCGCTGCCCATACAATGCGCAATCTAGTGGCTTCCACACTTCTTGCTGAGGTCTCACACAAAGGATTAGCGCAAGGGGAATTAATGCGGAGTTGACAGGAGGGAGGCAAAGGCAGGATGTAGCCAGGCTCCGGATGAGCCTCAATCCAAATTTCCCCCTTGGCCAAAGTGCTCATCCACAGATGAAAGCCAAACCCGGCTCTGATATGCTGATCAAAGCCGTCCGGCACAGGACACCAAAGCAACACCTGGAATTTCAATGGAGAAATACCGATATTATGATTCATAAAAAGGAAGTTGGAGCTTCACCCATGTAAACAGGCGCCTAGAGTGTTTATCAGCGGTTAATTTATCCAGGAACAATGCGGAGTGCTTAGCTCCCTTCAGTGCTGTGTTTTCACGGCAAGTAATCTAGCTAATTAAGGCACATTAAGAAAGTTAGCCTGGTGGTGAGTGCTTCAATCATACGTTTTAATGGCTAGCTGAGTCCTTTGTGCTTAAAGTCATCAAAACTTTTCACGCCTACAGCTGTAGGTGAGTGTGTGTGTGTGTGTGTGTGTGATGTTCTTATTGGCGGTCAGGGCGTTGCTCAGACCATCAGCTGCCAGAGATCATCGTCATCATCGTTCATTAGGGGAGCAGATGGCACCAGCTCGGCTATTTCCCCCCGTATGCATCACATACATTAAATAGAGAAGCTCAAGGATGGATGTTAATGTCAATTCTCAGTCACAAAGTCATAAGAACATGCGATGCCAGTAGGAAGTGTGATTTTCATCCGGGGTGGTAATAAAGACACTTTCCTCAGTAGATAAATCTCTCTTCAGCTCTTCATCATATTCAGTGTTTGATCGGACAAGCTTACGCCATAGTGATCTGATATCACCCCGGAGTGCCGTCCACCACTGATAAAGTCCATAAAAGACTACGCGAAACAGGTGTCGTGTCATGCCTGGCGAGGGCGGGGATGGGGGCATGAAAGCGGCCGGTGGTCTGCTACTAAAGCTCAATGGTTTTTATGTGCCAGATCACGCGCTGTCCATCAGAAAGTGACTGAAGCAGGGTTTTATGGGGGGAGTCAGGGGGTGTTATGAAAATCTGAAGGGAAATCAAATGAACTGGCTTTTTACATTTTTTTGATATTGTTGTCTGAGGTCAACTTATGACATTCGCTTGGTTTTTGCATCCAAAAACATAAAAAATGAATAAGTAAAAGGCTATTTTCTACCTTAGTTTCGAGCCTAGCTCAAAAACGCTCTGTTTTTATGAGCGTCTCACACTGAAGACTTAACGCCCGCTGCTGTGAGTGGAAAACAGTTTTGCATATTATAATGAGTTTCTACTCAATCGTCATTGCACGTGGATTGTTTTGAAAACGTCCAATGTTGTAAAAGGTAAAAGGTAAGTCTATGTATGTTATTTAGCTATGCGTGTAATGCGCGAATCGGTGGGCGGGGCTAAACCGGCCAAGTTGAAGTAGGCGTTGATCTTCTTCTGCGGGGGTGGTGTTTTATCCTCTTTGACGTCATAGTTCGCCACTTTGAAAAACAAGTCGTTTGCTGAGCCTGGTGTCAATAAAAGCTTTAATTGGACTAATAAGACCGTTTTAAGCTCTGAAACTTACAGGATACTCTTATAAAATGATGACCTTTTAGATGTCAAAAGCTCAAGAAAAATTAGATTTTTCAGTTCACCCCTTTAATAAGAAATTATTTTTTTAATGTATTTGTTTTAAGTTTACATTTAAGTCAATTACATCTTAATAAATCATTTTAAAGATATTTTTAATGAATATTTCTGCTTTTTTTAAAGACATGAGATGAGATTAATCACAATTATTTTATTCGAATCACAGACATTATTTATGTGAAGGAAAAAATAGGTATTTTTCAGTGACTTTTAGACTGGTATACGTATAAACTAAGAATGCATGCATTTTCTCTTCAGGTTTAACTGTACTGTAGTTGACTGAAATAAACATTTGTATATTTTCTAGTTTTTAATAATTAGATTTGGCTTTACTAATGTGCTCATTTGGAACCTGTTGTGTTTGTATTTTCACGATTAGTTTTCTCACAGTATTTCATACATGAAAATATAAAGCTGGAAGGTGGCTCCTTCTTCATATCCTTTGCATTAAAAGCAATCCCTGTACTTCGATACATAGATACATTTCTTGAGGTGCTTTTCATTAAGATTCTCCTTTCTTTTTGCACGAGATGGTTGTATTGCTTCCGTTTTAAGCGGGGTTCCATCTGGAGCCCACTGCTAAATGCATTTGGAGGGAATATTACCCAGAGGCTCGAGAGAACACCTGTCTCTGAACAGCCTGCTCTAACTGCTCCACTCCAAGACAGTTTTACAACAACTCAGTGGATGACATTAACGTGTAGGAAAAAAATGAGAAGTCAGCACCTGAAGGACATTACCCGCTCTATTACAGTGCTAAAATGCACCAGTGATCGTAGCACTCCCTGTGAATGTCACATGTGAGGTCTCATATCCATCCCACGTGCTATTTATCGACCCCTGGACGATACGTTTTCGAAGCGCAACTCGCTGTCGTGTCGAGGGTGAAAAGGTGAATTCCGAATGCACGACACAAAGTGCCAAAGCAGTGTGTGAGCGCAATAGTCCTTTAGTAACACCTTTGTATTAAACTCTGTCTCTGTATTTTGACTTCAGAGAGAAGTCTCCGTCCCCGGAGCCTCGCCAGCTCCCTCGGACTGGAAAACCCCTCGACGTGAAAACAAATAGCGGCTCCACACACCCGGGGGGCAGAGGTGATGGGCCGCAGACAGAGCAGAAATCTCCCGTGCTCGGAGTCAAATCTGATGCCCGGCGGCAGGCCACGAGGCAGAAATCACATTCTCACTTCCCACGAGAGAGAGTCAACAGGAGCAGCGGGGAACAGAAATGTGAATATTGGATATCCCTAGGCGACAGGCAAACTCAAATAACCTTCAGTACAGCTGTGGATCAGTGAATCCACCTCAGGAAATAAGATGGAAGGGGAAATTCAGTGTGCGGGATAATAAAAAGACAAAATAGCAAAATTCAGTGACGTGCAGACCGTAGCAGAGCGATAAGGACAGACGGGGTCTGATTACTTCATCTAAGCTTTTATAAGAGGATAACTCAATATCTTTCTCCTCTCGCACGGTGTCATGAATAATACGGGGAGCGTGTAATTTGCGGATCTGCATGTGAAAATGCGTGTTTGCGCATGCAGTCGGATCTTATTATTCAGCCATTGCGCCGCGCGGCCGTGTTCAGTGGCGTCGGGAGCTGTGAGATTAGTATTTTCCTTAAATTCGTGGCAGTGAATAATTTGACACTTTGGTTTTATATCTGAGTGACTTTTGACAATAATGCAGTGATACTATTATCTTCGTCGGGGAAGACTCGTTTCGCCGGCTTAACTGCAGCCGCCTGTGCTTTACGCCATAAATTATTGTTCTCTCACACAATTTTATGACCAGATTCATATTTTGCCAATGCAGCTGTGTGGAAATGCCTGCCACTTACATTAGGCCGAGCGTGTCTACATCTGTACGCTGCACTCAAAGCGCGTGCACACTTAACAAATTCGAGTATTGACCTCACCGTTCAGCTGATTGATAAGGCGGCCGACACACAAAGAAGCCATAGAAGATATCAGATCTATAGTCTTGCTTTCCACCAAAGTGAAACCCATGGAAGCGGATAAAACGAAGCACGGTTTCTTCTTTCTTAAGAGGTTGCGCGGAGCTGCATTAGTGAAGCTCACGGAGAGAAATCTGCGAGTAATAACTCAGAAAATCGAGTAATTAGCACGAGCAGCTGTAACACAATGACCCCTATTCATCAAAGCCATTTACTCTAGGTACAATTTGAAGCGAACCCTTTTCCTGCAGGGAGTACTTATCAGTTTTTTTTTTTTCTCCCAATGTTGTTTTTCTGCTACACTACAAGCCAAAGACAATGAGCTCTCCATGTACAGTTAAACATCCTGTGGGTTGGAGGGTGGTGAGATACTCGGAGGTCAGGTTCGGAGGGTTTCGACATGGAAGGATAATTATCTGACACAGGGAACACGGGGGGATAAAGTGTGGTATGGGCTAATTGCAATAGTTGTAATAATTGCACATAATTCAGGGGTCGTTGAGAATTATGCTGACTAAAGGACTCATAAAGACACAGATTCCACTTTAAATCCACTGCAGGAGACGAGCAGAGAGGCAGATGGTGTCCACAGATCAACCTCAAGCTCAGATCGTTCTTACATCAAGCATTAAACAATAACCCCTTTGAAAATACCCAATAGAAGGATAGATAAAGAAACCAAATGAGGTTTATTGTGGTCCATCCAATAAGTCAGTCTCCCCGGTTGTGCTCTGCCAGTTCATTGGCATTCAGAACTTGCTTCTCCAGAGAGAAAACCTGCTTGTTTCTTTGTCACGCAGTCACCTATCAGAACAGCATGTTAACATGGCAGTATGTTTATCCTGTTGAGTGATAGGGTGCCATCACATTGGAAGCTCAAGTTGTCACATCCCTTTTTGTCTCTGCCATCCACTTCAGCCAGCAGTCAAAATCGAATCCTGGAAATTGCGTTTCCTCAAATGAGAGATAAAGTGCGCATCCGTCTCATCACAATTTGCTCTTGTTTGAAACATCAATGGTTTCATGTTTTTTTATGTTTGCCGTGTTGTTTATTTGTTCCAGATTTATTAATTTATTAAAAAATGTACGAAAAATTCAAATCCTACATGAAAATGCCTCTTCTGTGACAAACATCTGATTTATAAGGCATCTTGATGTATTTGTCGGGGTATTCAAATAGTCCTGAAGAACTAAATCCTTCTTGTAATGTTTTAATTATTTTAGATAGTCTTATCATTTAGTGGTTTAGCATCATTTTGCCCATTTAAAATGAAAATAATCAAGTAATCAAATAAGTAATGACCAAATTGGTTAAATACCATGAATATGCAAATGAGTCCCCACCTCCAATCAATCATACCACTTCGGACTACATGATCCACTCTGTCGACTGTAGTAAATGCTACATAATGGCAGGTGGATATGGAAGCTCTCAAAATGACCCCGACAGGATGATGATCAGCCCTTACATAGATGTACAATGTACTTGTAAATAATTAGACGCGAAATATTGAGTTGAAATATTTTATTAGGTCCTTAAACTCAAAGCTTCAGTTCAAACTAAACAGACATTTAAGAGATACGGTATTCAGTCATTCATATCACTTATTAAACAGCATTTCGCCACACAAATAATTATGGGGATTAGATATATTGAATGATTTCAGATTAAATGGTTCCTGTTTATATCTCATAATCCAACTGTGAACAAAACAATAGTCACAAAATGGCTGCAGCTGCGTTTGTATGAAACAAGAGAGAGCGAGTCCACGATACTGGATGGCATAATTAAATAACTATGCCATGTGAGTTTTATATTTTATTAGCTCACCAAACGCAAAACTTCCACTTATGAAACCGCTAATAAAACTGTTAAGCTCAGTTTGAACAACTTAGATAACCAGTGGAGATTGCACGTTGACTGGTTACAAGTTTTTAATGGTGGGAGACAACATTAAAAACTAGATTTTCACCACAGGGGGTCTTTAACATGTCAAATATTTATGCAGAAATGTTTAATTTCTTTTTCTTTGATACTTCCTCCAGAATCAATTATTATTCTGTCCCTATTTCCTATTTTAATCCCTCACAGTTCTGTTGGTCCCCACAGGCCATTATTATTATTTTTCTATCGTGAATGTGAGTTTTTTTTTTTGCCGATGACATCCTCTGTCGATATAGCTTTCGGAATTGAGAGAGAAGGAAGAGGTAACACGCCTAATATTAATAACACTCATCGATAAAATAATAATCACAGATATGTTTTCTCCCCTTCAACGCCCCACGCATGCATCAATCCATCTGGATGTGGATAAGCAGTATTTTAATGAAGTCTCATCAGTAGAGCTAGTAATGAATGTGGCAGGGATTTGTTGGAGACCAGAATGAATGGATTTCCTTCCACTTTTGCATGCTGATGCATACGCACTTCTCTCATTAGATTGTAATGCAAACTGCGCGATGGAAACCGTTAAATCAGTGCCGAGGTGTAGAGATTAGTATCTTTAAGTGGAATAGATGGAGAGGGATTTGACCTGGGCTAACTTTAATAAGTTAACTTTGGCACTTTGTCTCTCGGGTCTGCAGGCCACTGGAAGACTGGATTAACTCCAGTACCAATGAGCCTGACTGTCGAATCTTAAATGCTCCCAGAAGCCTTTATAAGATCATCACGTTGAGTCTTAGAGATTTGAATGTTTTTGTTTTGCTACTGATATGAAATATCACATTATATCTTCTAAAGTATGAGGTTTTTTTTTCGAAGAGATGTTCAGGTATTGGTGTGATTTTCAGGGAATTATCGTGCATGATATTTGAAAATGGTTTAGTCAACCTTTACCAGGCAGAAATTAAGTGGAGGCTTATCTATGTGGAGACCATCTATCAAACACCAATGCATGTTTTTTTTTTTTTTTTTAAAGGTTTTTGTACCCATAATGAACAGCCCTTCCCATGCCCTTCTACCCCCAGGACACAATTACCACCTTTACGCAGAGGACAACCTCTGTCATGTAAATGGTCCAAACCCCTTGCATTAGGCTGAAAAATGCTCTACTCGGCCCCTTGAATAGATTGTGTTTTTTTTCTCCTTTGAGTTGAGCCACATTTAAACAGACACAAACAGCTCCTGACTTGAAAGAAATGAACGTGAAATGACCTTTTCATGGTTTGCGCTCATAGATGCTGAGTGCACATAAACACACAGATTTAAATTGACCTCTTCCATACATATTCATGCCAAGAGCATTCACAGAACCTCACATGTGTGGCCAGAGAGGGTCCGCTGTAATTGAGGTGTTTCGAGTCTGTAACCTTGAGTGCATTTCATCCTTGATAAACACAACAGGTCAAAAGTGCTTCTGTGCGTTTTATAACAGAGCTTGGCTGAGCCTTTGAAATAAAATGACTCGTTTATGGAATATCTCATCTGATTGGGGCACGCATTCATCCATATGTACACATACCGAAAAAGCTCTTAAACCTTGCTGTCTGCTGTCTAAATGGAAAGTTCCCTCCTAAAGTGCAATCCTAACCTTCATTGAAGTGATTAATATAGAGTCCATGCTCAACTCGACGCTATTATTGGTAAATTAAAAATGCAAAATTCTATTAAACAATAAAATACCACACAAACGTCATAAACATTTACAGTGGATGATTCTTTTCATTTTGAATCATTTGTAATTCTGTCAATCTTTTTTTTTTTTTTAACTGAACTGTTGCATTCTGGGACAGTCATCTCCACAAAGTATTCGTGCTGCCTTTGCATTTTCATTTAGTCATTTAGCGTACACTTTTATCAAATTTAGCCACAATGAGGTATTTTTGAAGGCAGCATAAACTTTCTGACTTACATTGAGAAAACTGCATATGTGTGTATTATACTGGATGATGTGGCTTACATTTTTTGGCTGGTTTGTTAGAGAAATCCATACATATTCATACATAAAATATAAACTCGCACTAAAATTGTGTATGTGAGTGTCAACAAATTGTGGTACGACCGCCTCTGTAATTGCGTCTGAGAACACTCAAAGGCTGTCTCGTTGCTACGTGACAACAGTCATTGAACGAAGACTTTTTCTTGCCTTTGATTTGATGGATAGGTCTATTGTGGGGGGGGCGGGTGTTGTAGCAGAAGAAGATAAAAGACGATGACAATATGTTTATCCATATCATATCCTACGTGGAACAAAATGCTGCTGCTGATGCAATCTGCTTCCCCTACTAATATTGGGTTTTTTACATGTTCTTTGTTCTTGCGAGGTAACAGGGATATCTCATCAAGAAACATCAGAAGTGGGTTCAAGTTTCCAGGGATGGAAGTTTACATCCCAGAGACTGTGAAATAGTCACCGTTCTTTGGATGGAACATCTATTACCGCAGAAAAGGTCTAGCGTGTGATGTTTCTCCGCATCTAACAAGAGCTATCATGGTTGGCAAGACATCATTAGTGAGGGTTTGTGCTTGCTGATAGACTGTCAAAGGACAGGTGAATTCATGAGGATCATTTTCACTTTGCTTTCTCATGCCCAATTATCTTCGAGAAGTTTCTTTTTAAATGCTTAAAACTAAGAGCCATAAAAGCGAATCTGTCTACCGCTGTCACTGCTGATTCTGAAATTTAGACATTATACTGCCTATTTTTGCCTTCCAGAGAAGCAAACTATTTATCTCGCAGTTTCTAATTTGACACAAAACAATGTTAAACCCAAAGAAATTTTGAACATAAAATGTTTAAGTGTACCGGTGATCCAATGGGGATTTTGACTCGCTTTTGTTTGACAAAAGGTGAATGTGATTATTTGGACCTGGGTGAATCTCACAGAACTTGTAAAGAAGATCATTCAGTGCAGTTGGCGTTATTTGAATGAAAAATTAAGAATTAGGAATGCAACGATTACAGAAGAGAAATAAGAGAAATAGTCACGATTATTATGCAATGCATCGATTAATTTCACAAGACAATATCACATGACTCAACACTAGATTTTAATGTGTTATTTATTGCCGCCACAACATGATACAAAATTATAAAATGACAAACAATAATCAATCTGTGCTTTGTAAACATTCAGTATTTTCCTGTTAAAAATAACAAATTAAGTCAAAGGCTGCAGGACTCGTTGATTGAAATAGATCACAAAATGATTAAGAGTTTAGTTTCTTCTAAACCTGAGGTAGAAAACATGAAAACAATATCTTGTTGGTATTTGACTAAAAAAAAAAATAATACTATAAATGGATAATAAATCTCAATGAAAATAAGAATAAACAAAGTCTTTGGATCTATTGAATTAAATGTAAGCTAAATATTAACCATGTATTTCTTTTAAAAGAAAACTAATAAAAAGCACTTTTCCTTAAGTAAAACACAATGAATGATATATGCAATCTTTATAACTACTTGCATACATCATTCTTTATTCTTTCAAGCAGACATATTTATTTGTATGAATAGAATTAATCCTAATTAAAGCTATTAACAAACAGTGAATTTCTTTTGTTGCTTGATCAATATTAAGGACACAGACCGCATTAGGTTTATTATCCACCATCACTTTAAGAGTGTAGTTTATCTTCACGATTGATTAACCGTGACGTTTTAAAGCGCGGTTAGGTAATCGCTGCACCCCTAGTAAGAATAGAATAGCGCAAACCATATTCACACATCACAGATCGGAGTGCTTGACTCCGTATGCACATTTTTTTCACTCATCGTTTAAGTTTGCATATGGATGATGCCAAACAACCCCAGCAGTCCGTATTCGGTTCACCCAAACGATTTGGTACAACGGTCTGCCAAATCATGAGCGTCGCCTCACCGCGCCGAGCACACAGCTGGGAAGAATGCTTCGACTAAAGCCCCCCTTCACCAAATCCGCCCCTAATCTAAGTATTTGTTCAGTTTTCAGACAGCGACGCAGGCCATCAGTGCATCGGCAGTTTTGAGCTAAGAGCTTTTCAGCAATGAGGCTGTGTAGCTGTTAGAAAACTCTGTCTGAACAGCCCTTGACACGTGTATACCCCCCCTTTCTCGTTCACTCTCCCCAGATATTTTTGGCTACCGCCTTGAGCTGTACCTTACTTCAAAGATGAGCAGAGGTGCTTTGTTTTTATTTATTTATTCCCTCTTTTCTCCATTTATTATTCATTTGTTCTTCCTTCAGCCGCTCACAGACAGGCTGAGCTGATGTCATGGAACTGGACGACGGGACTGTTGTAAAACAGAGGAGCGTCGTGATCTGAACTTGATGTCCTTCTGGCTTTGGAACGAAGAGATCGTTACCGAAAGCTAGCCTATTGTTGTTTTGAGCGGTTTACTGGAAAAATCTCTTATTTTCAACCACACGTGGCATGTTGTTGATCATCATAGACAACTGGATTTGCATTTTCTAAAGAAATGTAAATGTGTATTTTGAAAATGTATACCCGCTTATTTTCCAATCTCTTCGAAACGTTTTCCTTCGGATTATTTCGAATAGCACTCTTATTCAGACATATCGAATTGTGATAACCTCTAAAAAAGCAACAGATATTTGTTTCTTTAGAGGACTAAGATTACAAAAGGTCGATTGCAGAAACCTCCATGTCAGAAAAGTTCGGCCGCTCCATGTCTTAAGTGCATAAGGAGAGATTTTTGTGTAATCGTCCTTTCAAAACATTTATGCGATAGTACTGCGATTGACAGGGAATGCTGCAGTGATGACGATAATGGTTGCCAACGTTTAAAGAGGGATGTAGCGCATATTCAAGCTGAATGTACGTTTAGAAAGCATGCTGTCAGGAACCTGTGACCTGTAGCTGAAAAAGAAAAGAAAATGAATTTGCTCACGCTGGGCATTGTGGGAAAAAGCACTTTCGGGGGCATTATACTATAATGCCTCCACCAACCTTTAACTCCCCTCCTGTGCTCTTTCACTTAGGGGAAAGAGCAAGAGAGGAACAGCGTTCATCATCAGTGCATTTTTTGTGTGACTGTGGGGCTAAAACAATATAAATAACGGGGGCCTTGAAGGATTGGTGCGCGGCACTCTGACAGTGAGATAGAGTATTGATTCTGAGCGCAGTGCTAAAATTGCCTGCCTTCAGGCCTCCAGGCACACATGTTGGCAGTTCTCGGAGAATGTGAGGCATCCTCTGAAACATGAGAACGCTGTCAAGTGATAGCCGTGTAGAAACAAAACACAGAACACGGGAGAGCTGCAATTCGGCATTTTCCATTCACCTGATCCGACTCTGTTCTTGTCTTTTCCTTGAAAAAAAAAAAAAAAAAAATGTTTTAGCCCCAACTTCGACGCAATCCGTGAGTGGTGACCTAGGCTCTTAAGCTAACCGGTTCTCATTTAGAAAATGGATGCCATGCTGTCAGGGTAATTTTTACATGATTAAAAAACCCCTAAGACAACCTTGCATTACCTTGGCGCTCCATTAATAATGTACAGGAGGTTGATGGGACTCTAACAGTGTGGAGAGCAGCAAATCATGCCACCTCAATCTCAAATTCATAACCCGCCTGTCCTCTCTCATCCACGCTGAGCACTGTGTTCCTGTGACAAGGTGTGATACTTTAAGCCTTGATCAAGCCCCCAGACTGCGGCTGTTCGGGAAGGATTTTAAGTTTCTTCTGGGGTCAGACGGCCTTGCTGATGCATGCTTTTTAAACAATGTAGTCTGCATTTTTGAGCCTAGACAATAAAGAGACTTTCTCCAAGTTTTTGGCCGAGAAGAACACGAGTCCCTGCGACAATCGCTAAACTGTTGTTGTTTTTTAAAACAAACATTCGATACATTTTATTTAGTGTTTTGATAGTCATTTGTGCAAATTCAGTGTTTGAAGTAGAAATTTTCTACCTCAAGTGAATTGTTTGTTGTAAAAATATATTATATTGTTAATAATAATAATGTAGTTCCTTGAACATACAGAAGTGTAACACCACGTCCCAACCAGACGCGATGCGATAAGATTCCAGCGACAAATAATTGATCCGTCCACACTAGACGTGACATGACTGCGAGATGCGTCAAATTCAATCAAAACCCTCAGCCAATCAGAACAGTGTGTGGGCGGAGTCTTGTGGCAAGTGCACAGCACCAGAGAGTAATCCTGACGGCACTCACACCAGTAGGCTACATAATCAAATTCACAAATATTACATCATTTAAACATTATTAAAAATACTTAGGCTACTAAAATAAAACAATTTCAAGATCTGAGGTGAATTATCCATTGTTGCTTTCACTAAATGATTTTCAAAGTCATATTGCATGCTTTTAACATTAAAGCACATACACAGTACCTGAGATGATCCTTGCCACACTTTGTGTTTGTTGTTCCAGTCGCGACATCACAGAAAAATAAGATAGTCGCGTGTCGCCATCACGGCTGGTTTGGACATAAACGCTGATTAAAATGGAAAAGATACCTTTTATCACGCGTTGTGTGTAGTTAGGACACGGTGTAATACTGTTTTGGTTTGCAGTTCTTCTACTGCCCCATTAAATTCTTATTGTTTTTATTATAAATAATTAATAAAAAAAATTCATGTTTTTGATGTTCTTGATATTTTTTTTTCAGATACGATGCAGTGATACAGTTGTGTTGTGTTCTATAGGCCTATATGATATGAGCTGATAGAGAACACACAGTCTGTTTCCACGAGGAGCATTTTGAGTCTATTCTTGATAACATCTGCATGCTGGTCTTTAGCGATAAGCTCCATCATGTTCGTGTGAAAAGGAGAGGGAACGAGAAAGGGAAAAAACATCGAATGGCTTTTAGGGAAAGCGTTTGTCTTCTCAAGAACACAAGGAGTATGAGCATGACCTGAAGTGGCAGTCCTATGTGACAGGTCACTTCATACCCACCAACCCCCTCCCCGCCAGCGACAAACGTGAAGCCACATCACTTCAAATCCCCACTCACTTGGCTTTAGGATTTAGCGTTCTTTTATATTCTTCTAAAAGTGACAGTGCTTTCTTCATACGGGCAGTGACAGAGTTTCAAAATCCTTCTTTTATAGCGCTACTATTGTGTGGTGAATTGCCTTCTATATGGCACTCTCGAGTACTGCAGTTACTATGAGTGGACAGCTAAGCTATATTATTGTGTACCTGGTACAGGTCAAGTTAAAACACAATGACGTTGTAACATCTATGGTCATTGTGGGTCCAAAACAGAATATAGTTCGATTTAAAGACTCCCTGGCTGAAATGTTCAGGCAAGAAATGGTTCTATTTAGAACCAGAAATGGTTCCATCCCCCGCTTCATATATGGAACTCCAAAATGGTTCTATATAGAACCATTTATTTTTTTTGGTAAAAGGTTCTATTGGCCAAGTACGGAACCCCAGGGTTCTATATAGAACCCAGAGGAACCCTTTTTTTAAGAGTGTATAGAACCTTTTAGGGGTTCCAAATATGTAGCGCAGATAGAACCTTTTAAGGTTCTATATAGAACCTTTTCTTCTAAGAGTGATTTGAGTATGGAGACTGACTCTATAGGCCTATGTCACAGTATTTCTCGATAAGGATTTAGATTATCAGCCCTAATGTCTAACCATCCGAGGAAGACTGACCACGAGCTATGAGGTTTTGCTCATGTTGAAGCTATCAGTTTGTATGAAATCAACCTTGTTTAAAGAAAAACATGTTTTATCTGTGATCTTATGAAAGAAAACTACACTACCCACAGTCCTAAGCGTAGTAGCAACATCTGATGATTGGTCCAACACACTGTTACCATAGAAACGTTTACCTTACTGGTGAATGGCTAGAGTTAGCTGCCACGGCTGTTGTTGTAGTCTATCGGGTTGCTCTGCATTAGGACGTAGACAGCCATACGTCAGCTTTCACGCTTTCCCACTTGAGAGTTTTCATTTATTATCCGAACCACATCGTCATATGTGACTTCAGGCAGGTTGCGGAGAGATTTGGTATCTATCGGACTCCGCCATTGTAAAAAGCTAACCGAAAGAGCCGTATCCCTACTAAAAGACGTACTTCCGGTCTTCAATTTTTTCGTGACATAGGCCTATTATGTCATTCACAGTAAAGAGTTCTTTTGTCGTGTTTGCCTCTCTGATTGGTGGAGATTGGTTATCAAAGTCATGGGTAAATACAGTTTTTCACCAGGAATTCTGCTGTCATTTAAAAAAAAATGGAAATAATGCAGGCTGATGGCTTTAAAAGAAGCATTGATTAACAATCTCGAGCCTGTTTTCAAGGGTTTATTGTCACTATCAGTTCCTTTATGGAGAAAACGAATAGGATTTTTACTTATCAATTTTGACTGTGGTCCATTTCATGATTTCAAAGGTCACTCTTCATGGCCACAATGAGCATCCCGACCACTTTTAAAAAGCCAGTCCCTTTGAGATTCATCTCAAAGTCAAGATGAGGCATCTCTCGCCATCTTGGCCTACAGCTCTTGCCGTCACTCCCCGAGGCGATTTGTGTTCTCTCGAGTCAGTTCACGCATTGGGAAGTTTTCCCAAAATGAGTTTTTGGCCCCTTTTTATGTGCGACCCTTCTGCTAAAACACCTTTAACACTCTCTGTTAAAGTCAAGCGCTTCTGGGTAAAAGAGAGGCACGCACTGTCAAACCACGGAGATAAACCCAGCAAACATGCTTAATTATCCAGCGCTTCCACACAACGGCTGTGCTCAAAGTGCACATCCGGGGGAGTTTAGGCAGGGAATGAATAAATCTAGCTTCGGTGTCGTACACAAGTAACAAGTATTGATGAGCTATTCAGAGTGTATTTCCCAAAGGACGGGTAATTAGGTCCCGTGTGCTCTTGTACTTGAGAAACTGCATGGGCTAAAACGAGCTCGTCACGTGACGATGACGAGCCCCGCGCTGATGAATGTTCGTGTCGTCTCTGATCCGGAGTCCGTGTTTGTAAAAGTCACCCTAATATGATCTCGGAGATTGGTCGGAGGGTAAGTGGGAGAGTAATTTGAACATATACATGGTTGAAGTGCAGCTTGCTGGAAGGAGGACGCTCCCATTAGCCTAACATAAGCACTTGTATTCTCACCATGCTGTCATTTTCATGCTTTCCAACCACCTTTATGGCACAGATCATTTCTTAAATTACTATTTGCACGCATTCGATGCTAATGAACGCCGTTGCGGTAATGAAATGAATGGTAGTAGGCAGGGCGGCACAGATGATTCAGCAGTTCTGACGGTATCTCCTTATTGCTTTAATTTTGTATACACTGCTGATCTTTTGTTTTCCCAGTTGCTGTGAGGTGAAAAACCGTCTCAAGGACACCTGCTAATCTTGCTTTTGCTTATGTTTTTAGTCGCACATGGAATAATTCGCTCATCACGATTATTTCTGTGCTTATTTGCAACGAAACCGGCTATTACTGTGCAGAACCTTTTCTGTTCGCAATCATTAGGTGCGGGAAAATTAGATTCCTGAATCATTACATTAGACGAGGGGGGATTTTTGTTCAAGGGGCAAGGACGATAGACTGCTTTTGTTAGCACTTCTGTCTGGGTGTAAGAAACCATCACAATTACGCACAGCGAAACAGTTGTAATTATGGCGAGAGCATTCATCTTTTTTTTTCTTCCCATTAAAGCTTCTCTGCGTATCACCGAGGAACACTTATAGTCCACTGAACGGCAGACATTACCGGCGCTGTTTTTCATCCGGCTCGCCCTGTAAACACTATCTCATTTTGCTGATGGCTTTTCACTGGTGACAAAACGGCATCTGAAAAAAGAGGGGGCGAAAAATGCCAGCTAGCGCTCTTGGGCTGTTTTATTGTTCTTTTGCCGTTGCCGTGCGCTTCAGGACTGGTGAACGTAGGAGCTGCGCCGCGGCTAATCGTATTTTAGCTGTCGCAAGTGTTCATTAGCATGCGGATCCACGCCGGGCCTGGAATCAAAGGCCTGACCGTGTCCAGGAGGTGGGCTAGCTGTGCCCTGAACACGCGGCCGGTTTGTTGTTTCTGTCGTGGTTGCAAATAAATGGCTTGATGCTAATCTGCATGGGAAGATAAGAACGCTGCTACAATTAAAAACACATTAAAAACAGAAAATAGTCGCAAGCCCAAAACATTCCAGGCGAGTTCAATAATTACATCAAGCAGCGTATTCCCTGTTGGAGGAGCAATTTCTGATTAGACTTGAACGTAGTTTATGTTAATTTCATTATGTTTGAACAATGTGGAGTAAAAAAAAAAAAAAGCCACTGGAAAAAGTCTGGCTTATCCGTGCGATAAGTAACTTTTAATGTTCTCAGTGGGTTTAAAATGAAAAAACAAAGAGTCTTTTCTTACAGTTAATCTCAAAGGTAATTTTATAATGGGTTAGCAGAGCATATGTAGCGCGGAAAGGACAAAAGGCAGAAACGTGCATAAATTGACCAGAGCGCTTTTGTTCATAAAGCAGCCAATTTAAACGTAGCGTAGAGCTAATGAGGCTGCTTTCCCCTTTGAGTACTTTCCTCCTTAACTGACCTATTGTTGACAATGTTTGTTTGTTATCTTGCTTTGCTAATGACATCTAATCTCACTTGTAGGCCTGTTCCTTCTGGACTGCATGTTTTCATAAAGCTGTCTTTGGCTGCATTCATTCATTTTCCCTGTACTTTTGTTTCCTTCAGAGACGACAGAGCATCTGCCATTGTGGTTTCCCAGTTTTTTTGAACCCGCCATCTGAACCTTGACCTCCATCATAACCTTGGTAACCATTTCATCTTTTATTTCTCCCATCTTTGATTCTTTGTTGTTAAGTTTGCTTTATTTAGTCATGTGTGCATCAGTGTTGTTTTATTTATTTTATGTTGTTAATATGTACCCTTCCTGCCCCAACCACATTTACACTTATAGAAGGAATATCTTTTTATTATTTATTTATTTGTTCATTCATTCCATTTGTTTACTTATTTTTTTATGATGGAATTTGTGCGTTATATGGGCGTTCACTTTTTTTAATTAATTGATACTATAGCTAATGGCCAATTAATCAGCCTGTAGTTTCAGTTCCAAAATCTACACCATTTTATATTCATCGTTTTATTCGTTATATATTTACCACTTATTGATACCCATGTAAATTAATACTGATTTGTAGTCACAACATGTTTTCTTTTGTCAAATCAACTTAAATAATTGATGTAGTTCAGATAACACTTCATTGTATTAACTCAATTTTTCCATTTCAAAGAACTTAAAAGTTACTTATTTTTTTTAAGTTCAACCAACAATATTTTTTTACAGTGTAGTAAAAGCTGACGAGACACGAGAGTGATTGGACTTCCATGTTTAACAGATTATAGTTCATTCCTGACAGTCTCCAAATCGTTAAATATCCAGATAACAAACCAGCAACCCCACACTGGAGCAGATGGGTAAACACACAAACACACACGGATGTGACAGCTGACCTTAATAAGCCCTCGTCGGGTCTGACCTCCGCATCCAGGCCTGTCCTGTGAACACAATCGAGACGGCGATCCGGACAGCTGTTTTTTATCTCCGAGCTCTGCCGTCACGTACATGAGGCCAGTGTGACAGGTGCACTGTGATGCGAAGAGGATTCAAGGGCGGCTCATCAGTACGACAGCTAGCTTGTCCTCTTTTTGTGATGGTTCGGGAAGCCAGGGAAGGATCGGTACAGTGGTTTTGGCAATGCAACACCAATTTGTCATGGTGCTACGCTCTACGTTAGTTTTGACTTGATAATGAAAATGAAGTGTCAGGCACAGTGTAGGACAGGCCACTGTGTTTTACTGCCTTTAATAAGCCAAGAGCATCTGTATTAAAAACTCACTGATGCCATTCACTTTCATGTTTAATTAAGAACAGTTAATTACGAAACCCAAATCAGTGGGGTCCTAAATTATGCGTCCGACATTGCTAATTATGTTTTGTACACAGTTTATCAGATTTTCTGGGTCTGAAGTGACATGGTTTGATATTCAATCAGCAATCAGATGGAATTTCAGTAGGTGTCTTTCGGTCATAAACATTTCATGGGCCGCATTTCACCCCAAAATTAAAAAAGATTAAAAATTGTCTATTTTATTAGGCATTATCTTTTTCTTTGTGGCTATTTTAATGACAAATCAATTATTTATAAACATTCTGATTATTATACAGTATATATTTGCTGGATTACATCAGTATTTCATAAAAAAATGAATTGAAAATGTGTACATATATTTTAGAACAGTAACGTGGATCACTTTTTAGAATATTGAGAATGACAAGCAAATGCAAAAAAGAATTCACGACAATTCATTTTCATGAAAAATAACACAAACCACATGAATGGCCCTAAAAGAAACGAATTTCTTTATACAAAATGTAATTTTCTTCTTTCTCCCTTTTCTTGTATTGGTTTTGGTGTGAAATAACCCCGGCAAGTTTTCATGAGATTTACGCTCAAAAATGGGAAGAAATCACAGTCATGTTTTTTCTTTTAATAAGTCCAATACTGATGTGTTAAATGTTGGAAGTCCAGCATTTGGAGAAAAGGCTGCAGAATAATGCTGCATGCAGAAAACAACGCTCCATAATGCGAGGAGTTGATGTTGAAATGCCTCAGCAGTTTTCAATTTCCGACAACACCTAGAAACAGCCAAGACCTCGAGCCAGCTATTATTTCCCACACAATCATCAGCCCCATACAAACCCTCTCCTGTGACAATTTTCAAAGCCTCTCCAATATCACTGTGCCGTGCACCTACTTACAATTGCCATCAATTAGCTTTGTGTATTAATGTTCCGCTTTGCGGCAATGCTACGATGCAGCATAAAGATGCTGTCACTCGAAGGTGCATCGCTCATTTGCGAGATAAGGTAAAACAAATTGCCCCATTGTTGAATGCCGCAGCACCGGTGCAGATAGGTTTCAAATAGAGGCTGTCACAAAGCGAACACCATGCGTTTTGAACAATAGATCAGAAAGATTTGTCTAAGCTGCGCACAGGGGTCGGATCCTTCATAATCCGGCTCGACCTCTAACGCTTTCCTCGCGGACACGTAGTCTTTTGATCCTGTATTCATATGACCTTGCTGCATGGCGAAGCCGTTAGGTCAGACTGACCCGTATGACTGATGTCCTCTTTTCAACGTGTACGTCCCATCGGACTGGGCCCTCCGGTGTACGGCACTGCAGATAGAGGTCAGATAGTTTTGATTACAATGCCCTGCTCTGTTCAAGATACTATCTGCCATTTACCTGAGAGGAAGCTCTTTCCGCATCATTCATCTTGGCTCTTTGAGTGGCTCTGGTAAATAGTACACATTGTGTTTGTTCTCTCTCTAGGGGAAAATGGATTTAATAAATCTTTGTGATATACAACTTGTCTTATCATCGGCAAGTACCTCACTCAACCGTTTAGCATGAAAGGAAAAAACATACAAGTAAGCCAGAGTCAATAACAGCATGTTTCTCTCAGCGGTGGTTTGTTTGCTCTGACCCTGTTTGGAGACATATATGAAACAAAAGCTGTACCAATGTGGTGCCCATGTGATGAACAATTCGTTCTGTCGGTTCAGTTGACGACCTCATGGGTACTCTATACAATGCCTGATTAAAGGGGTGATGAACTGAGAAATCAAATTTTCCTTGAGCTTTTGACATCTAAGAGGTCATCATATTTAAGAATATCCTGTAAGTTTCAGAACTGAAAACGGCCTTGTTAGTCCAATTAAAGCTTTTATTGACACCAGCCCTAGCAAATGACTTGTTTTTCAAAGTGGCGAACTATGACGTCTAAGAGGATAAAACACCACCCCCGCAAAAGAAGATCAACGCCTACTGTAACACGGCCGGTTTAGCCCCTCCCACCGATTCGCGCAGTACACGCATAGCTAAATAACATAGGCATACCTCGTAATGACAAACCGGATCGAGCTACCGTGAAATACAAAATATTGTGCAGTGCCTGCTTGTGGAAGAAGACAGTCGCTGCATAAGCTTCCTCTGGATCCCAATGGTTAAACTTTATTTTTAATGACGTTCCAGCTGATGAGGTAAAACATCGTCATCTGTTCGCTTCATTTCACTGAGGATTGTTTTGTAAACAAGACTAGATTTGCAGACCGATTAAGAGTAAAGAACGGTGCTGTGCCGT
Source organism: Pimephales promelas (assembly GCF_016745375.1). The sequence goes on from NW_024121188.1 coordinate 14,091,485, forward strand.
CTATATTGGATCTGACAGGAATGGTGCAACACACGGACTTTGGGTCGAACATGTATGGGCGAATCATTTCCAGTTGCCATTTTACAACATTGGACGTTTTCAAAACAATTTCCCCCAAGTGCATCGACGGGTGAGTCGAAACTCATTATAATATGCTAAACTGTTATCCACTCACAGCAGTGGGCGTTTACTTCCAAGTCTTCAGTGTGAGACGCTCATAAAAACCGAGCATTTTTCAGCTAGGCTCAAAACTAGGGTAGAAAATATACTAACAATATAATAAAATTTAAAAAGCCAGTTCATTACCCCTTTAACAAATTCCAACATAATGATCTATGTTCAATCCTGTTCCTGGAGATCTACCTACCTGAAGAGTTCAGTTCAGTCTGTAATTGTCAAGTGATCAATCCTGAAAATCTTAATTAGCTGGTTTGTGTGTTTTTGATCAGTGTTGGAGCTGAACTTTGCCGGAAGGTAGATCTCTAAAAACAGGAATCCTCCTGATCTATGCCATCTGAAGTGTTTCAATATGAATTTTAAGCGATTTGTTCATGTCACCAGAAACTGAAATGATAAACTTTTAATCTCATGCCGGAAAGCACATTTTTAGTTTAGTTTCGTATGGTGACTTTTTTTAAAATGCGGTGCATTTAAGCCATAGACTGTAAAAAATATGAACAAAGCGTCTGTGACGTCACCGATAGACTCTCTGAAGAACGGGTTTGAAGCTGTTTATGGAGGGTATGGGCGGCGCCATACTGGAAAATCTTGGAAAATACAAAAGTTTCAGAAAGGATACAGGGGTGGTATGATGTGTTGTGTCAGATCATGGCCGAGACGTCAAATTCACTCGGCGCAGCCCGTTATCAGCTGTCAATCAAAGTTAACCGCCCTTATTTGTCATCTAAATATGATCTAAACTAACGAGTTAGAAAAAAGTTCACCCCCCTCACAGTTGTCAGGCACACATTGAAGATTACAATAAAAGTCCATAGGACCAAACTGTAAACAAATGAATTTATGCTGTGAAAACGGACATTATAACATGACGTCTATGGACATTTGCTCCCTTTTGGGACCGGCCTCTAGCGGATTTGAGATGTATTGCAGTTTATCGCACTTCCGGGTAGGCTTCATCTTTCAGATTAGAATGTTGCGGCTTGATTTAAGCGCATAAGCATGTCATTATTTATTGAGTCGCGTGTTATGATGTAGTATGCATATGCCTTGTCATAACCAGCTCTGTTGGGCAGAAAAGCTTGAGGAAATCAAATATTAGCGTGAGGTCCCTCGTGATAAGAACTCCTCTAATGATGAAGAGCCTTCGACTTCATCCCCCACCAAACAAAACTGTGCGTAAGGTCTACCCAGCTCGCTGCGGCTCAGCAACGTTGCAAAATATGAAATATTTATTTTGCGCTCGAAAAAAAGGCAGTGACTCTTGTGAGAACCGTCAGAAATACTGTGCACATGAAAGATGCTGTTTGCTTTTAAAGCTCAAGTAATCTTTACAAACCCCGGTCATGTTCAATCATGGCTTTGCATGCGGGAATAATAACGAACGCTGTCCAAAAGGAGAATTCTCTCTCATAAAACATGCCTTTCGCTATAAAGGGTGTCAGAAATTGAGATTTGATGTCATCCTAAAGCTCCTAAATGACTCTTATGACAGTAAACCTGGCCGTCTGTATCCAACATGCGTGTGTTTCCCCTCAGGCGGCGTGCTGAGATGCCAGACAGCTGTTGGGGAAATGTATTTGTATGGGTATCCGTCTCCATGCTTCACGCTGACGCCTCTTCTGAAGATACAGAGTTTCATCAGTTTGCTTTGTCAGACTCCATTGTAATTCCAAACCAGGTACGGGGAGGAAGGGAGCTTTAAACATTAAATCAATGAGGACTACGGACACCAATCTATGGAAAAAAGAAGGTGGGGGTTGGGGGGGAAATCAAAATTTGAGGCAGTTGCGCAGGGACCATCTCATTTAGCCGGAGCTCAGAGGCATGCCAAGATTAATATACCTCGCCTATTTGGTTGCATATTGCATATCCCTCCTCGACTCAAGTCTGTCTGGGCCAGCGGGCCCACAGTAGCACAGATCATTTTTAAAGCGCTTCATTATTTCACCAACCAATCTCTCTCTCTCTCACCCAGGTCTCTCCATTGATTTAATTAGTGTGCAGAGAGAAACTATGCGTTTGAGAAGTTACATGATCTCTATTATGTATGCTGGAGCATCATTTGGTAATCTGCACCATGTCGGCTTTCTTTATTGGCCGGCGGTGAGGTGGACTCCCAAGGAGCCTGTTGTCTGACGGCCACCGTGACCATGATAAAGTATTAGTGGGCTTTAGAGTCCTTGCTTTTCATTTTTTTATTTTATTCATTAATTTGCATGTGCGCGTGTAACGCGGACTGTGTTTCATCAGGACCGGCTGGAGAATCGGATAAATTCCGAGATTCAGCGGACGGACCCTTGAGGAACACCATTGCGCAGAGACAGTGATTAATGCGCACGACTTACCTACACTTTATTAATACTTAAGGCAACACTTCATCATCTTTCAGCAAAAATTAGTGCTTTTTTCCCCCCGTAGATAGATTCGTAAGAACAGCTGTGAGCCCAAACACGTGTGTGTCCGTGATTTGGTCAAGAGGGGAGGAATGCTGAGTGAGTTTTCTATCCTGAACGGGTGTAGCATCTGCCTGTATGGTGTGCTGGCAGAGTTTCTGAAACAAAATGAAATGAGCTAATCAGTTTGTGCCATGCTTAATTTAATCTCCCCGGTGCCGCGCTATCGATTTGATTTTTGACTCCTGATTTGAGAAAAGCAGAAGAATAATGTCATATAGTAATGAGGTCATGTTATTAAATGGGTGCAGCTACTCTACTGAAAGGCTCTTACAAGGTTGTTTGTTTATAATATATTTTTTTTTATATATAAATCAGTTGATGTATTACACAACATTAAACTAGTTAAGGCTGATGCGAACCAAAAGAGCAGACAGGAAACAGGCGATGGTTTAATACAGTTAATGAATTATTGTTCTTTTACTTGGACTTGTTTTCATATGCAGGACTTATGACCCACATTATATGTACAGTAGTGACCAGTAGTTACAACACCCTTGAAACAAATCACAAAGAAAACTGCCATTCCAAGTTGGTCCTAGTAGATTTTGCAATCTGATTATGTTAAACGTGACGGCAGGTTTGTTTTGGCTGTTGGGATGAACTGAGAAACAGGTTGAAGCGTTATGAAGAAGCAGCAGTAGATACCACTGTGCTGGTGGGTTGCGAGTTAGTGGCGTCATGGAAAATGTGTGCACTTTACACTCCATCTAGCAGCGCTTTTGCTGGATAAGCACTGTTCTTGTTTGGCCCTTTGTAAAGGCCTGTTTCATTAAGGGCAGTTTTCAGCACCATCCTTTTAGTACAGGTGACACCTGCTGCCATCGCCTCTACACGTTCTCTTTGTCTTGGAAACTCATTCAAGGACTGCGTGTCTGTCAAAGATGGTTTATTAGACGTCTCTTATGAACTGTTCAGAGAGCTGTGCTCCAAAACTTAAAGAGTTGCCTAACTTCCTAGTCCCTACATTGGGAGCATTCAAAAAATTAAATGTTGTTTTTTATTTTTATTCAATTTTTAAATAATACAATACTAATAATACATTTCTGATTTCAGTATTTATTTAAAGGAGTAGTTCACTTTTCAAAAAACTTTTGCTGATAATTTACTCACCCTCATGTCATTAGAGATGTCCATGTCTTTCTTTCTTCAGTCGAAAAGAAATGAAGGTTTTTGATGAAAACATTCCAGCATTTTTCTCCATATAATGGACTTCAGTGGGAACCAAACGGTTCAAGGTCCAAAAGACACTTTCATTACAATCTACAAACTGTTCAAACGAAGCTTTTTCCGAGTCAGTTTGTTTGTTTCGTTCGTTGAACGAAGGAAAAAGACTTGTTCATTTTGAGTCACAAACGCGCATCAACTTAAACTTAAACTTTGTTATTTATTTATTAAGTGAGCGATCGTTTTGCTTGATAAGACCCTTATTCATCGTCTGGAATCGTTTAAAGCCCTTTGAACAGTTTGCACTGAAATTGTCTTTTGGACCTTGAACCGTTTGGTTCCCATTGAAGTCCATTATATGGAGAAAAATCCTGGAATGTTTTCATCAAAAACCTTCATTTCTTTTCAACTGAAGAAAGAAAGACATGGACATCTTGGATAACATGGAGGTGAAAAGTGAACCAAACATTTTTGGTATTAAAAAGTAATGTCTCTCATTTGCACAAATTTATGAGATCAGAGGTTTACTGTTTTATAATGTTTGGTTGTGTTTTAAAGGTACTGTGATGCAGAAGGAGGCACGGCTCATAGTCAATGTCAATGTCTTTCTCTTTGGAAATAGAATCTTTCATTGAAGGCAAAGAAAAAAAGACCATAAATGCATAAAGTCTGAGCCTTGATGGTGTGACGAAGGAATGGTCGGTGTAGTGCAGAAATGATCATCTCACGTCAAAGAAAGAGTCCAAGGAAAATACAATACTGATAAAGCAGCAGTCAGTCCTGATTTGCAAATTTATATCTGGTACACTCACACACACACTTACTCTCTCTCTCTCTCTCTCTCTCTCTCACACACACACACACAACATTACCAAGCAAGACATGAAAAAACATGTACTTGCATAAAATTTGCACTAATAAAGACTGCAGATGTAAAAAATGCAGCTGAAAAAAAGGTCAGCGGCATAAACTGGCTGCAATTATAACAATGCCGGCTGAAAAAGCAGTCGGCATTAGGCTAATTAGCCGACAAACAAAATCTCTCCTGAGTCTGCATTTAAAACAGTGTCTGTGCTCTAGTGTGTTAGTATACCAGATATCCTGTGAGTTTTGTCTGGGTGTTCACAGACTGCTGCAGACTTGTCTGCAGTTGAAAAATACAAATAAATAAATAAAAATAATAAAAAATTGAGATGATCGTGCCAGCCTTGGGCCTTAAAAGCATCCCGCTGAGTTTGGCAACTGGCACTCAGCACCGCTCCAATTTTAGATAGAGCTGCTCTTTGCCCAGTCTTTCTCAGGGACATTGAAGTGTTGGATAAAGACCACATGCTGGATGGATTGGTTGGAAACTTATTCTTTATCAAGCACTTTGCACAGTCATGTTATAATGATTATTTACAGGTATTGAGTTTACTGGCAATCTGTTGAGGATTATAAATCCTGTCAAAACTATGTTGACTTTAATTGGATAGTTCACACAAAAATTTAAATTTGTTCAATTACTCACCCTCATGTCGTTCCAGACCCGCAAGACTTTCGTTCATCTTCAGAACATAAATTAAGATGTTTTTAATGAAATCTGAGAGCTTTCTGTCCCTCCATAGACAGCTACGCAACTACCACTTTTGACGTTTCATAAAGATATCCTAAACTTTAGAAAAATATTGTACTGCTCAATTCATATGGAATAGTTTTACGATCTCTTTATGAACTTTTTGAAAGCCTCAAAGTGGTCTCAGATCTCAGATTTCATCAAAAATGTCTTCATTTGTGTACGTGAGATGAACGAAAGTCTTATGGGTTTGAAACGACATGAGGGTGAGTAATTAATGACAGAATTTTCATTTTTGGGTGAGCTATCCCTTTAAGGTCTTTTGGTTGATCATCAGAAGGTTATTTGCACATTTTTCATGTAGGATTTGTTCTCACATCCAGAAGCATCTAGATGTAGTGCAGTGAAAGCTGACAGCATCGTAAATTAAGTTTTCTTTTTTCTTTAGCCAAATGAGTTCACAGTGTGAAAAAGGCCTAGAGTAGTCCATACGCCAAATTAAAGATGGCGTGGCTGTTGAGATTACGACTAGTGTGCTTAGTTTTCGCAGATAAAATCCCCGCCTTGGTCATAAATTGTATTACTGGCTCTCTAATTGGATCCTTGTAATTGGGCAAGTGGAGCTAAACAGCCGGATTCCTGTTTGTTTATACCTCTCCCCTATATTAGTAACGTGCTGCGACTCCTCAAACAGGCTGAGGGGTCACTAGCATCTAGCCAAAGGCATAATTAGTCTCTCATTCTTAGCATATGCCTCACTAGTAGCCCGGGCCAATTATTCATGATTAACTCGAGTCACAGTGCGAGCGGCTGATTCATGCCTGCCCACACCAGCTCGCTATCTGAAAGATTCAGAGCAGAGAAGGAAAAAACAAAAACAAAGCTTATAGTTTTTTTGTTTTTTTTTTGAAGAGATGAAAGAGGAGCCCTTGATGCGAGGGGCATTGAGGCTGCCAAGTGTCTGTCAAGTTTCTCAAGCACCTTGCAAAGTGAGAAAATTGGTAAATAAGAATAAAAAAAACACTTTCGGCCTAACATTTATAGTGTTTGAAGGAAAACCGAAACCCTAATCTGTATATAAGTGGTAAAAGAAGAGATGTGAATAAGAAAGAGCCCTCGGATACGCTCCATATTGAATTTTCTCGACTTTGATCCGACTGATAGATATAGTTTAATTAAATCTAAATTAATGTCTCACCCTTGACTTGTCAATAATAGTAGTTCTGTTTTTAGCATTACGCTGGGGGAAAAAAAAGCATTTAAAAAGATATATGTCAAGGTAGTGAAAAGAATGGGATTTTAATGATTAGCCAAACACTTAAGGGTTGAAAACGGCTACTTAAGGGTATGCGTTATCAGACCTGAGTTGTAATAAAATCACGACTTCATTATTGTTATGAGAGCTTGTTCCACTTTCATCACGAGGCTTTAGCTGTGTGCCGTTCTGAATCTCTATTTAACTGACACCTTCGAGTAATGAATCAGTTGTTTGAGTCAGTTAGTAGTTTAATTGTTAACCTCACATTATTTATAGCTTTCAGATGCACATATAGAATTATGATGTTAGTATGTCTGTACATCTGGAAATGGAAATGTATCTGAATCACAGCACGCTGAATGAGTTGCACTAGCATGAAACCACGTTCGCAACCTATTTTACATAATGTGTCATATTTCTGAGCAAAACGGGATATTCAACAGTACTTAATAAATAAATAAATGGGCAGAACCTGATTCTCCCAATCTGGATGTTATTTGATTGTAGAAAGTGGACATTACACACCTGAGTGGACCAAGATTTTTATGCAAGTTTGCGTTGGTTTGTTAAGGACTACTGAACACCCACTTTTGAGAAAGATTTTGTAAACCAGGATGTTGAGGCTGAAAGTCTCTTTTCTAAAACAAAATTGCAATACCTTTAATAAATTTACATTAACTAAAACAATCATGATTCCTGCAATATTGTAACATTTTAGAAAGTCTAGAAAGCCTAAAATGCTTACATGGTTATTTGATTTGACAATTTAATGACATTTGATGGAAGATTATGCACTTTTTTATTCATTAAAACAATATGCACTGATGAATGAGACTAATAACATGTTTTAAGAAAGTAAATGGAGTCAAACGAGGTCACTTTTAAAGGCTGTATATATAAAGGATGTGTATCAGTCTTGACTGGTTCTATTTAGGTGTGTGTTTAGAAAACCAATGACTTGGGCATTTCACATGTGGCTTTTCAGCTCTAGCGATCAGCAGAACGGTGGTCCAACACCCCTCTGTGCTCCGGGACAAAGGCCTGGACTCGTTCGCATGCAGCAGAGCCCAAACGGCCATGCATCATTTCCAGGCAATATTCCCCAAGTTCTGATCATCCGTGCTACTTTATCTGGAAAGACACGTCCCTGTAACCTTGACAGATTGTAGCCTTTGCACAAATGGACCAGAACTGTTTGTGCAAACTGATGTGAAATCTGTCACTTTAAACCTCCATAAAAAAAGTGTTTTAGGAGGAAAAAAATGACACTTTATGAAAGTAACATGGGTTGTTAATGTGTTTAGTTTAGTCTTTTAAGGCAGTGGGTCATTACACAGCACTGGACACTGGCAATTAACTACCTACACTGTAAAAATGAATATGCTTTATCTAATCAATAGAATTTTTGCAACAGATTACAAGCAATATTATTGATTAAATAATTTAACAAATTAGAATTGAGTAATAATTCATCAAATTATTCCTTAAAAGTTAACCATTTAAAATGAGTAAAGTTTACACCAAAAAAATAAACTAAAATATCTGAATAACAGACTGACGTCAGAGCTCTTTATTTTATATTGCCAACATTGAAGACACCTGATGTTAACAAGCAGAATCGCTGAAGGAGAAAACCGTCATTTTAAAACAAATAATGGCGACTTAAATGGTGACTTTTGGTGGTTGTTGTAAGTTTTACTCATTTTAAATGGTTAGCTTTTAAGGAATTAATTTGATTAATTATGTTACTCAATTTTAATTTGTTAAATTTAATTAATAATATTGCTTGTAATCTGTTGCCACAATGTTTTTGATTAAAGCATATTCCTTTTTACAGCGTACATTTTGCATTCGTCCAATTTAAAATGAGCTTTCAGTCTCGAAAGGAAAAGTGAGAGCGTCATTATATCGATGGTGAATTCCTGCCGACAAACATCCATTTTCTCTGTCATTGGTAGAGGAGAAGGGTAGCAAGAGAAAAAAAAAACAATTGTATTTTGACCTGACACCAACTCCCAGATGAGAGCTGTCATTTCCTTTAAGGTCACCGAGAAATATGGGATTCAGGCAAGTAGTTATTTGAGTTAGGAGATGGAGAGCTCGCTTTTTGTCACCGGTGTCTCTCTCCAGACGCTCGCGCTTCTTTCCGTGCCCGCTGCCGCCCGGTCCGGGCTACTCGGGACCCAGCAGGGAACGGGGGCTGTGACACTGACAAAGCTATCTAAGGCTAGCGCCATCCGTCATCCCCTCCATATTAGCATGAGCTATCGCACAGTCCAAAAGATGTCAGTGAACCTTATCGCCAAGGAAACCTCTCAATAACTTATTCATGATTCGCAAGGCAATTGCCCAGGCTGCTGTTTCACTTGGCAAAGTAGTCGACATTGACAAAACATTCAAGGAACGCTCGACTCGACCTGTATCCGAAGTGCTCCGGTTGGCGCCGGATATCCATCTGGTGGAAATTCTCAGCACGCTCCCCTTAGGAGGCTTTCATAGCAGGTGATGGGTTTAAGATTCTTGGCAGGGAAGCATTTTAAGAGCAATAGTGGCTGTCAGCAGACAATTTCCCTTGTGGTGGGTCTGCATCTTAAAGCATTAAACCAAATGACTTCTTGGTCTGGTTCAGACAAGCTGTTTGAGCAATGACACCGTTTGAATATTTACACTTTAATATAGCAGCTCATCTCTGGGTCTGAGCTGACCACGGGGACGTCCCGCAGATGCTTCTCTCTTTAATGGCCGACCTCAATTAAAGGCTTCTGATTGAACGAGGCGAGGCGCTGGATACTTGATTGCAATCACACATGCAAAAGCTGTCAGAGATATGAAGCGCTTCCCTCACGCTGTGAATTATATTGTATGCTCTTTGCATTTTATGAGTGCCGTCCCCATAATGCATTGTGCTGTTCCAAGTAAATATATCCGGAATGACCTTTCTCTACACGTCAGAGTTGGGACCACTGAGAATGCTTATTAGCTCACTCCTTGTTTTCGCCCCTTTTGCTCTTCGAAAGGTCCCGCCAGGGGGAAAGATGGAGAAAATAGATGAGGGCAGAAAGAGAGAGACTTCACCAGCTGTGAGCTTCAAACCCATTTAGTTCCAAAGGCGGTGATGGTTTTTCATTCAATTCCCCGACCTGCCGCCGAATTGTCACTTTCCCCTTTAGCTACACAGAATTTGACAAGATGTAGTGACTCCTTTTTTTTTCTCCTGACATAAGTCGTCCTCAAATGGGCTTATTGTCCTTATTAAGCTCTGTGACCATTTTGGATTTGTTTTGCTGTGTTTTACAACTAATAAGAATCAATCAAAAATCACTTATTCACTTTTACTGATAATTTACTCACCCCCATGTCATCCAAGATGTCCACGTCTTTCTTTCTTCAGTCGAAAAGAAATTAAGGGTTTTGATAATGGACTTCATTGGGAACCAAACGGTTCAAGGTCCAAATGAGAGTTTCAGTGCAGCTTTAAACGACACCATACGATGAATAAGGGTCTTATCTAGGACCCTTCGAGTCATGACTCAAAAAAAGATTTGTTCATTTTGATGAACGAGTTTGAACAGGAGTCACGAACGCTCATCACAGAACAGAGCAAGGCGAGCATTTGAGCTTATAAAACTTAAAAAATTTTATTTATTTTTTAAATGACCAATCGTTTCGTTAGATAAGACCCTTATTCATCGTCTGGTGTCAGTTTGCTCTGAAACTCTCATTTGGACCTTGAACCGTTTGGTTCCCATTGAAGTCCATTATATGGAGAAAAATCCTGGAATGTTTTCATCAAAAACCTTAATTTCTTTTCGACTGAAGAAAGAAAGACGTGGACAGCTTGGATGACATGGGGGTGAGTAAATTATCAGCAAAAGTTTTTTTAAAAGTGAACTACTCCTTTAAGTTCAGTTTGGCACATACAGCACGGGTTTAATGTAGTTGTCACCACTAAGTTTTCAGGAGTGAATTCAGTTGTCGGTCCCATAAATGAGCAAACTCTGTGCTTACAGGACGAGATTAAGCACTCGTTCTGGTGGAGTGACAACTGTATTTAGCTGCAGTGTGTACGTGACCTGTGTGTGTGTGTGTGTGTGTGCAATACTTCAGTGCTGTTTGCTCTACTTCAACTTCCAATTCCCACAGTAGTTTCACGGCGTTCCTGAATCTGCTCTCTGACGCAACTCTCCTCCGTCTGTTGCGGCTGGTTGTCCCGTGGCGTCTTCCCTTCCTCCTCGTGTGCCAATCCCAGTCCTTCCCGGAGCAACACACGCTGTTCCCTTCCATGCTGAGATCACAGCCCCCCTCCCCCCAACCACTGCGTATGTCCCTTCCTACCTGTGAAGTGAATTCCCTCCAAAGGCACGTAAGGTAATAGAGGACATCCTTTCTTCCCCCTAGGCCTTCTCTCTGTTCAGTGTCATTGCTGTGAAGTCTCCTGAGAAGAAGCGTAAAGCTACGCTCATGTGGTTGAGCATGATAAAGACACTGACAGGTTGCATGCCTTCCAAGTGCTGTGAGATTAGAGAGAGACAGATATTTGTTTGCCAATATTGTTGGATTTTCTTACTTTTCAACTTGATCAGTTATCAGATTTATCTACCGGCACCATTTCGTGGGTCTCTAAAGAATGGCAGCAGAATTTATTTAATGTATTGTTTGCCATTTGATAAAGGATAGCCATTCATTATCAAGCAAGAAATGTGAGGATTAATACTTAGACCCAAATCAAAGATCAAAGAAAATTAACTGGTAAGAGAATATTTTGTCAAACTTATAATATAATATAAAATAATCTATTTTTTTGTGTATTGTTTTTTTTCCTTCAAAATATTAAATTTTTCTAAATGCCACAAATCTATTGTTAACAATTATCATTTTAAGTACTTTTCATAAATACTATTGTGTTTTTATTGTTGTAGTCTAATTCATTGCAGCAAAGAGCAGAAAGAAAACTAATTAAAATTAGTTTGACATTTTTGGTTATTAAACCAAATTATGTATTGGTCAAAAAAGCAATATCTGTTGATCTGTAGTTGAGATGTGGAAATCTGCACTGGAAATTCGCCACTTTTTGACTCGCTCACCTCTTGTAATGAATAGGATATGATCGTTTGCATGGTCTCGTTGTTTTGCTACTTGATTAGGCTTTGGTGCATTCTCTCATCATCATGTCACATTAACACAGTGTTTAGCCTAATTAGCCTAAGTGTGGGGAGGGGGTGTTAAAAATGAGTCACCGGTGGGAAAAAAAATGATGTCCACATTTAGAGACAAGTAATTAAGAAAACACTGGGTTTCAAAAATAGGCTTGAATGAAGCGATTATGGAGCTAAACAAGTGCACCTAATTACATGCTCACAAGGTGTTCGTGGCAATGTAGCGTTGTTATGGAAACACAGAAGTCTGCTCTGTATCCATGGAAAAAACTGACCCCGGTATTGTGCTGGAGGGCATTTCCTTATCAACACGGATACCTGCTGTGTGTGTGGGCATATGTGTTTACGTTATGGTATTTTTATAACCTTAAAGATGTTTCTCCTAAGGTGAATCTCACAAAACCTGTCAAGAGCATATATGCCCGAGTCATATTTCACATTTTACTTATTTTTTTCATGGTCATTACGAAAAGTTTTCATTGTGGCCATTATTTCATGACAATTAAGGATGTGTTCACACTTGGTATGTTTGGTTGGGTTAAAATGAACCCTGGTGCGATTGAAGTGTGAAAGCTGCCATCCAAACCAAACATGCGAACCAAGACCGCTGAAAATATGAGTCTCAGTCCGCTTCCAAACGAAGTATGGAGCGGTTCAATTTAGAAATGAACGCAACACGGACCAAAGACATGTAAACTAACCAAAAACAGGACATGATGTCACAAGATGATACCCTAACAGGACAGAAAGCTCAAGCATACCTGTTTTTTATTATAGTCATGGTTGTTGCCCATCACAGTTCAGTACAGGCATCAGAATCAAGTCTCCTCGCAGCAGATCTTCCAACAGAGGGATTCCCGCTGTTGTTTTGTACACAGCCTAAATTACATTTCCCAATGTGATTTTTTTTGTATGCTTGCCAAATAGTGTATATTTGTTCTACTGCCTTTAATCTATTTAACCTAAGGGCCTATTTACACAAGAACGATTCCGGGTGAAAACGTAAAAAATATTTGATCGGATGTGCCTTTCGTTTAGACGGCGATGGCGTTTTGGGGGCTTAAAAACGCAAAAAAGTGAAACCACCATCCAGAGTGGAAATCTTCAAAACGCTCCACCGCCGCGTTCACGTGTAAAGGGTAAAAACGCAAAAGTCTGCTTGATAGTGAGGTTGTATGCAGGCGCGCGGACTTGGCCGCCTGGAGTGCATACTACATTGAATTTCACACACTTTTTGTGTCGCCATATGCAAGCGGATTTCCCACCCAAAACGCTCGTCTAAACGGAGAATAAAAAGTGATAGTGCAACACCACTTTTGCGTTTTCTCTTCAGTATCTTTTCCGTGTAAAAATAGCCTAAATAAAAATGATATTGTATTACAGTTATGAGAATGATATTTACAAACTCGAAAATAAATTGTCCAAAGTTTAAATGTGAAGGTTTAGTATGTAAGAAATGTATTTCAAATAATCATAAAATGGCCCTGATATGTCACGAGTCACATTTCAAATACTTATTTCACTGACAACAATAGTCCAGCCAGGATATTGTCATTTAAAGAGTGAAGTTGCAGCCCTCAACTGATGTTGATGTTGTCATGTTGTGTTTTGGTCTGATGCTCCACCCTCCACCGATCTACCAATCACGGACCCAGTAGTGTTGCGGCATTCGGGTTGCCAGCTCTGCTCTAGATACCACAGCTGCAGATACAAACGTGTCGGATTATCCAGCCTATCTGGCAACCTCGAGTCAGGTAATTTGAAAGTGATTGCAGTACCAATTTTGGCCACAATCTTACATACGGCGCCTTTAAATGTGTTAATTATCAAGAAAATAATGTCACAATGCAACAATAGGCTGAATTTGTGTACTAATTTCTTGTTAAATAGCACCCATTCATAATTTGAAATGCAATTGTGAACTAGACATGTTTTGGAGATTCATCCACAAGTAACTGAGAGGAATCGAGGCTGGAAAGTCTTAGTATGTGCACCTGGCCACTCAGATAATGGAGAAAATAGAGAAAAATAGATCAGAGCATAAATTGTTAACAGGGGTCTGTCAGGGACAGTGAAGCAGTCAAACTGGCCTACTAACAAGCTTCCCCTCACCATTCATTTGATCTCATCTCTTCTTCATCTCTACTCACCTCTATTATACATGAGTCCTCTTATGAAAAAGTCATAAACGGCAGGAGTGGTTTCTCCACGCGCAAACTCGCACCACACCGCCTGCCTTGCAGATTAATTAGAGGCAGCTGTCGTCCATTTCCAATAATTAATCACTGGAGTGGGAAACTCCTATTCCAGGAGAGCTTGGCAAGCTCACGAGTAGCTACGTTGCTCTCGGCCTTCAGGACCGGGCATGTCGTCTCTAGACGGACCGCTAAAAATGAGTTTTTTGGCGAAACAGCTTTCTCAACTTTTTCAACTTTTTCTGCTCTTTGCTCATTCTCATATGATTATAATTAATAGCCAATTTGCAAAAATACATAAAACAGCCAATGTTCCCAATGTTCAAAGATGTAATATTAGTTAGAGAAACAATGTTCTTTAAAGTACACATAACTGTGTGTTTATTAGGTTACAACAAAGCACAGCTGCTCGACACCTCATTTTATTAGAGGTGAACTTTCTAAGCATACGCCTCACACCGCTCTGCTGACCAAAGGTTGCACTCTGGTCTAATTTCACAGGCCTTTCTCCAAATATCAGCGGAGTGCAATCTCAGCACCTCCAGCCGCATCCACTTTTTGCTCGGATGTGCTATGAGCCTGGGGAGAACACGGTTCTTAGGAGAGGGGCATTCTGCCCAGTTTTCATTAAACCAGGCGCCCATGAAGGGAATTTATGAATGACAATTAAAGACATGCTTCAGCGTGTTTTAATGATGGTCTCCTAGCCAAAAGCGGCGGTAGATACAAAGGTTGCACTTTTAAATGGCCCAGTGGAACAGGGCTGACAGATACAATTTCGGCATACTTTTTTGAACCTAAAATGTTTTTTGTTGTGATTGTTTTTGTTGGCCAGCTATGAGACTTTTTTTATTTTTCTTGTATTGTTGTAATTTCAGAACTTTGTGATTGAAATGATCTATGCTGGTTTTTATAATTTACCTGTCATTTGCAGGATATAATAGTTAAATATATACTGAATATGCTAGGGTTGTACCGAAAGACAATGATAGATAGAGATTTTTGCCTTTGACAGTATTAAGACTCTTTAAAATATTAAGGGTTAAAGAGTAGGGGTCAGGGTTAGTACCTACTGTAGTTATAACCCAGTTATTGCAGTTACTATAATAGGTACATATGTACATGGGGAACAGGACTCAAAATTAAAGTGCTACCATTATTGTTGTCATTATTATCAGGCTAGTATTAGTATTTGGACCTATAATTAGAGCTGTCACGATAACTACTTTTTGTTGTGCGATATATTGCACCAAAATTAATTGCGATAAACGATATTATTGTCATTTTCAGACCATTTTATGCCACTGATTACCTATGACAATATAATAGCATTATAATGCAAGTACACTGTTTCAAAGAACATTTATTCTCATTCTATTCAATATTTAGACATTGTGTACAAAAAATATATCCCAAATAAATAAAACAAGTAGGCCTAAATAAATGCACATTCTTAACAAAAAAGTTTCAGGTATCAAAAACTAGATCAAAACAAAGAAATATGTCGATTTAAACTTTTAAAGTGTCTCACACAAAGGCACAGATGCATCAACAGGACATTTCATATTTTTAAATGCTGGTTTTTCGACCGTGCATAATGGCTGCATCTCTTTGGCTAAATAGTAGTGTAGTGCCTGAACGCGTTCATATTTGAGTGAACTGAAGAATGTACTGTATTACTGCCTGATGAACGCGTTCATTCTGGTGTATGTCTGCGAATGCACGCTCTATCAGTTTAAACTCTTACCTTCGTACAATAGGGTGCCGATTTGTATAGAGCCTTCCAGGCGAAAACCCGGCTAAAACGTGTAAACAAGCCTTAAACACCCAATCTGGCAACACCAACCGCGCCGCGGCCACCGTCAACAAAGCAGCGAGTGAGGAGATGTATGATCATTTAAACGGATTTTATGCGGTCAGTGCGGATGGGAAAAAAAAATCTCACATTTCTGCGCAAACTGGCCGTCGATAAAATAATTGTTGTCTGTGGTTGTATGGGCTGTGACAATAACAGCCTAATGAAAAAAGCTCACAACATGGAAAAAAGAACTATAAATTAATTAGTTTTTTTGAAGTATGAGCTATGAACTGAACTAATTCATTTTAAAATGTGTGAACTGAACTTTGAACTAGTTCGTGTAGAAAGTGAAATTTACCAACACTGAGAGTTACGCTATCCGTGAGTGTGCGCCATTTCGCGCTGTCACGTTTACTGCTATATTTGCACTGTCGGGACGGGAAAATGCATCTGCAACATAACTGTCTGGAAGAAGGCCCCTCTCCAACTCCAGCTGCTGTTGTTGTTCCCAGGTTGAAACACTGGGTGGGATGGTTATGTTTTAGGTGCGATTTTAAGTTTGTTGTGTTGCCTCGTCGCGTTGCGACTGTTTTAAAACACAGTCGACATACCCGCTCGTTCACGTTTATCTCTCCTCTCTCGTTCGGCTTAAAGGCAAAATGTTCCCACACCGGAGCTGAAGATTGTGGCTTTGAAATCAATTAATTCCATGTTGGACTCGTTCTTCCTAACTGTCTGGCTCGCTGTAGATGTCACGAGAACACTTTAAAATGCAGTTTTGGTTC
Organism: Pimephales promelas; assembly: GCF_016745375.1. The sequence goes on from NW_024121188.1 coordinate 14,108,032, forward strand.
ACGCCTACTCTTCACCTGCCGGTGTCCGCTCTCTCCCTTTGTGTGTGTGTATGTGGTGGACGCGTGCAGACAAGATGACAGAGGAAGCGCGATCAACTAAAATGCTCATGAGATTCATTTTATTGTAAAAATGAATCTAATTATTATTCTTAATAGTAAAACAAATTATCTGTTGCAATATATCGCGGCACCAAAAATGATCGCACTGGTTTCCATATATCGTGCGATAAGTCGATATATTGACTATCGCGACAGCTCTACCTATAATACATGATTTCATAAGGACATCACCACATAACTAACCACAATTGCGACACCTGACTCGACACGTGCATTTAGATGATTGATGACTTGTCATTGAAGTTTTTAAAACGCGCTACAAAACTACATCTCGCATCAAAACTGAATTGACCCTTCGCTAAGCCCCGCCCTCCCTAGTTACTGTTGCTACACCTGTCTAGCTTTCGCGGCTGGCACATCTATTACAGTGTGTATGCACTGGTGTCAGACATTCTCAGTGAGATAATTAGTAATTTTTGGCGAACATGTGAAATATCTGAGAGAGCAAGACAAAAGGGACTGCAGTATTCCATTCGAGGGATATATCCACCACATAATATGCAACCGATTAGAGAATCATTTCTTAAAAATTGAAGCTGAAGCCTATAGTCCCAGTGCAAGCAGCAAAAAGTTACTTAGCAGTAGTAGGCCGTTGATTAACAAAATGCTGAAATATATATTTAAAGTATATCAGTGAGCCTCCGTCTTGTCTTTAATCGTATTTTTTTTTTACGTTAAAATTTATTATGACCACAGAACCGTCAATATTTTGAAGCAATAGGTGTTTTTGTTAATCCTGTCGACATTTGGTTGTGAATGGGTCTCCCACACTGCTCGATCACGCCCATCATTTAGATTTTCGGGAAGGAAAAAAATTCCACTCCCCCGTCCAAATTTTAAGGATACTGGGTATCAGATTCTCACAATCCATACGCACAATGCTTCGGCATGTTTCCCTCGTTCGGAAGCTTGCCAGACCTCCCGCGCCTAGTTACGGTTGCTAAGACACGATTGGCCAGTAGCGGTTTTTCGGGCGTGGCTTAGCGAAGGGTTAATTACAAGGTGATCTATAAATTCTCTAGAGTACTTGTTATAAAAGAGACGCATCATTTTTATACAGTTGTTGTTTGAGCCGAGGCGAAAACGTCAAATTTTTGTTCGTCAGCATTTTGCTTTGTTTCCATAGCAAATTAACAAAACATTTTAATGACACTAATGACAATACAATTGCTACTAAATGATTACTAAAATTATATAGGTCTTTAGGTCCGAACATACAATAATCAGTCATTGATGAAAATCAAAAGCAGCTTCAAACACTGACTTAAAATAATAGGAAAAAAACAAGAAATATTGAATCTTCTATTTTTTTTAACTATCATTAATGTATGGTCCACAAAAGAACAATAAACAATTATTGGTCCACAATTAAGCCAATAAATTTGTATAGTGTTTTGGTTATCTCACAGGCTGACGATATGACTAATGAGCATTTCGCCCATCAATAATATATGTGTAACGGTGCCTGTTTTAGACGAACGAGAGTGGGATCCAGATGCAGCAAACATTTATTCAAAGAAACATAATAAAAGTAAATCCAGGCAAAACTGATCCAGACACAGACAAGGAAGTCAAACAAAACTGACAACAAGCACACATAGAAGGACAACACCAGACAAAGAACATGATCGTACATTTACACAAGGGATGATTGGCAAACAAGGCACATCTGGGAGAAATCAAAGAACTAATCATCAAATGATTACAAAACTGGGGCCAAAACAGGAAAAAAAAAACACCAGACCAGTGGAAAACAAGACAGGAATCATGACAATATGCGTCTTATGTTTACTGTACTGCCACTGTGTAGAATCACAAAGTGAGTGTTGCACCATTTCTCTGGCAGCTTGTCTGGCAAATGGCAATCTCCAGCGGCCTTGATTCTGTGAGAACTGCTTAATTCATTAGCTCACGGATCGTGAGATGAGAAGAGGGGGGGTTAATTACTGCTGTGAATATAAACATTTAAGAGTGCATCACGAACTTGGCCGTTTGGGTGTCGGGACTATTAAAAGATGTACTTACTATGTTTATTCCTGTCAGACCACAATGGCACTGAGGTGGGTGTGTAGGGGCACTGGCATCAACATCCAGACCTTTCCCGTTTGCACTTAAATAAATGTCAACCCTCTACATAATCATACATCTATGCAGTATACTGGATGTGCTGTCTATATACACACACTCACAAGAGAATGAAATTGGATAAATGTATTAAGCGCTTTGCAGCCTGTGTGTGCGTAAACCTAGATATGGCAACACCAGCTTTAGTTCTTTCACTGGGTTACTCAGTAAAGCCAATCGCTTCATTGTCTCGTCTTTTTCTGTTTTGCTAGCCTGCACATATAAAGCGGCGGTGGCCGGTTTTGGTTTAGTGTCATTAGAATGGTAAAGCGTGGCGTCCCACTGGCAGCAGGAAAGCAGTAGGCATGAGAAATGAACGGCTCAGTCTCGTCTGGGTGCCTGTTTGAATTTTGTTTATTATGCATTTGCTCTGTGCACTCCTACGCAGCCGGATCACACAGAAAACACACACCCACTCAGAGCAGTTGGCGACAAGGACTTCTAGTATTTTCTGATGTCAAATATTCACCTCGTGGCTCTTTTTTACATTCATGGCACAAATGGGTGTGGAAATAAGGAATTCTCCTTTTTTCATCGGCAGTGTTTAACCATTTAGCAAGACTTTTGTTTGTTATCAATATTAATAAGTGGGAAATGGCTCTATATTTTTTAATTAGCTCCATTTCAGGATGGTTTGACACATTGAGCCGTAGCGTTTATGTGGGTGATGATCGTTGAAGTCTGGCTTGCATAATTACCTGATTATGTTGTGTCTACCATTTCCAGTCTTTTACTGTCCAAGTTATTGAAAGAAATGTATATTTCTAAAGGGCACATTGATCTAAAGTTGGAGTGTGCTGGTCGTTGTTGACATTCTTGGACTAGACTTGGAAATGAAACAACACAACTCTCATTGACCAACCACATGATTTGAGGTATTTTCATAATTCATAGCATTAGGGGTGTAACGATACACAAAACTGACGGTTCGGTTTTTCCACGGTTTTGACGTCTCGGTTCGGTTTAGATAGCTATTTTTTTTTTTGTTTAATGAAAAAAATGTCTTTGTCTTTAAATTAATTAAATTACAATCAAACGTTTCACAAGGATTGAAAAAAAAATTGCTAATGCTGTAAACTACGGTATATAGGGAGCCGCACATTACTGTAACATTAAAGGTTGTAGCCTAGAGTAGACTTTTAGCCTAAATTCAGATGCTATTTATTTTTTAGATATAATAATCAACACACAACACATTGTATGAAAACATAAGGCAGTTTTTGCATTAACTTGTGTTTTTACTCTAATTTGTTATATAGAAATATAATAATTTACACAGTTGTCATTTTCATGAAAGATATTTTAAACATACATTAAATAATCAAGATATCATTAACAGGTTAAAGGAGTAGTTCACTTTAAAAAACAACTTTTGCTGATAATTTACTCACCCCCATGTCATCCAAGATGTCCATGTCTTTCTTTCCTCAGTCGAAAAGAAATGAAGGTTTTTGATGGAACCATTCCAAGATTTTTCACCATATAATGGACTTCAATGGGAACCAAACGGTTCAAGGAAGGTCCAATGAGCGTTTCAGTGCAGCTTCAAAGGGCTTTAAACGACACCAGACGATGAATAAGGGTCTTATCTAGGACCCTCGAGTCATGACTCGAAAAAAGATGTGTTCATTTTGACGAACGAGTTCGAACAGGAGAGTCACGAACGCACATCACAGAACAGAGCAAGGCGAGCATTTGTGCTTATAAAACTTCAACTTTTTTTATTTATTTTTGAAATGACCAATCGCTTCGCTTGATAAGACCCTAATTCATCATCTGGTGTCGTTTGCGATCGTCGGGCCTACAGCGATCTGTCACGCCACATCAAAGAGTGCCAAAATGCCATTTATTGTTTGAATTTTGTGATCAAATTGACAGATTTTGAAAGATTACACCTTGCTTATCGAAAGTAACAAAACACGGAGCTTGTTATTTGATGTTAATGATGGTTAGGCTACAAAACTGAAAACGTTGTGTACAGTACACATAAGACATGAGGTCCATTGAGCCGGGCGGGGCGGGGCGGGGTGTGTTCGGTACGCAATGAGAGTATCGCGATTAGTTTTTCAGTTTGGTTCAAATATCGTCACACCCCTACATAGCACTAATTATGAGCAATAGTAAATAGCGATGATTGCCTTTGCACAGATTCCTAATAATAGCAAGCCTTTCCTTTGCTATTACCGGGTATATGGAGATAAAAGTTTCCATCTTTGATCATTCTGCTCATTTTTTTCTCCTTTGAAACTCCAGGGATATTCGGTACCCTGAGCATTGTCCCATGCTTCTGTCAGAGTATGCATGCCTTGTTCCTGTGAGTTCAGAGTTTTCACTGTGACGCACAAGCTTTTGGCTCCATCTCCAAAATCCCCTTTGCTTAGGGTGCCCCCCCCCCTCTCACCATTCTTTAAATAACTCGAGTTAATGTGGAGCCAGAGGAATCGTGATGCTCTGGGAATGTGAGGACACACCATGCAGACGTTCACTAGCTTTGCTTCCATAGCTCTATCCCTTAAGTCAGGTGTGTGTGAGTGTGTGTTCAGTCACTTCTGGCACATTTGGCACAAACAGCAGCTCAGAGTTGAGGGTTGATGGAAAGGTAAATGGAGCACTCAGTCCTGAAATGCTGCCAGGAAGAGATTGGCTGAACGGCTAACAAAGGCTGTGCTTCTACTGTTTTCTCACCACTGTCAGATAAAAATCATGTACAGAAAGTTTTTGTCTGAATGTCACTAGATCTCAAAGCAAGCGTCTGTATCTTAGGGCTGCACAATAATTGTTAAACTGATATTTTTCTTTAAAAAAATGTAATTATGACAATTTTTCTAACAGAAATGTCTATTAAAAAGATATATTTTTAGATAAATAACCAAAGGGACGTTATGGTAGACAATTATGCTTGTGTGAAAATTATAAGAGCGATGGAAACGCAAGTGACAGCTGATTTTTGGGTGAAGTGAGAGGTGATCTGGAGTGATCACACACGTCTTCTCCCTCCTTTTCTTCAGCAGAGATCTGAAAGGATAATTAACAGCACTTATGGCTTTTTTTCATCGCTGTATACTATAGTCTTCATTCAGATCTCCCCTGTGAAGGACCGAAAGTAGTCTGACATCCACGTCAACTACCTGGCGAGCTTTTTATTAATATCGGAGGTAATATAGATCAGTCACATTGCGATTAATGACTTTTGAATGCAGTTTGGAGCGAGTGCAGAGTGATTTTTGCTCTATAGTGGAGAGAAAGAGTGTTAAAGTGAAATCAGTTCATTAGATTGGTTGTGTAATAAGCAGTATCCTATATGGAAGCTTGTTTCCGCCATAGAATGAAAAATAAAAAAGGTAATTGCGACTTTCTGACTTTTTTTTTCTCGCAATTCTGACTTTATTTCTCAGAATTGCGAGATATAAAGTCGCGCAATTGCGTGTTATAAAGTCAGAATTGCGAGATATAAAGTCAGAATTGATTGATATAAAGTCGCAATTGCGTTATAAAGTCAGAAATGCATGATATAAAGTCGAAATTGCATGTTGTAAAGTCAGAATTGTGAGATATAAACTATTCTGAGTGGGAAAAAGAATTTTTTCCCCTTAGTATTGGCCTGATAACTCGCAATTGCCAGTTTATATCTCACAATTCTGAGAAAAGATGTCACAATTTCGAAATATGAACTAGCAATTATGTGTTATAAAGTCAGAATTGCAAGATGTAAACTTTTTTTCTCAGAATTGCGACTTTATCTCTCAGAATTATGACTTCATATCTCGCAATTGTGAGATAAAAAGTCACAATTATTTTATTTATTTATTTATTTTATTCAGTGTCCTACGTATTGTGATGGCAGTGATATTGTTAATATCATGGTACGGATATTGTTAAACGCGCTATATAAATGAAAGGGACTTGACAGTGAGCATTATTAAAAAATACATACAAAACCGATGTGCAATATTAGCCAGACTGTAAACTCCCAGAGTTCCTGAAAACCGATGATAAGCTTGTGAGAGTTGCTTTGTCCATCTAAAGGTCATATGTCAAGATATCCATCCAGTTCGCCTTTTTTCACATTGTATCACCTAATTTGTCTGTCCGGAGAAAGTGCAGGAAATCCCCCCCTCCTCCTGACCCTGCGGTCAACTGTAATCTGCTAAGAGTTTTGTGGGAGGTGGCGTTCGCCAGGCCCAGACATCCAGATGAAGGAGGCAGGGACATGATAAAGCTTTTTGAAAGCTTCAGCAGAGTTTGGCGTAGGAGAGAGATTCTCACCAGCTGTGTCCCCGGAGAGCTATTTTTTGCTATTAATGCGTCCGCTGCTCTGGCTTTAGCCTTTAGCTGTACAGCAGAGCAACACGGGTAACTGGGTTAGCGGCCTCCCATTACTGAACTTTAGGAGGTGGGAGAGGAAAGGCGATGGGGTGTTAAAGAATGAGAACACTTTCTCCCGTTAAACGTATCACGCCATTCAATCCCAGCGTCCCTTGGGAGCTCAACCAAATGCGGGAAGGACAGAGTGACAAAGGAAATGTGTGGAAGTGAAGGAAGTGAGTCAGGTGAGATTAGTTAATGAGTGAAATTGCAAGAATGGATTGGAAAATGACCCATGCTGAATCAGCCTTTTATTTATAGGATCCAACTTGCGTCTTGCACATGAGCATCACACAAAACACAGGACTATGTGTGATGACCCTTAAGCCATAGATTTTATGATTTTAAGAATCTTTTGGGAACCAAAAATTGTTCTTGGTCTGATTAGTGATATGTTTTGAGATGATTCTGACACCATCTTAGAAATCTTAGTTTATATGAGAATAATTAAATGTAATTTTATTTGAGATTTAAATAAATCAAAAATTACAATTGTGAAATGAAACAGAATATTACAAAATAAAACAACTTACTTTGATTATTAATGTCATAAATTCTTAATTGGAAATGAAAATTTCAGTCGATGAATCAACATTTTTTGAGAATGGCCCTGATGCAACTGTATATCCCATTTAGATCAGTATGTTCACTTTTGCACGGTCAAGAAACCGATAAACTCAGTGCTTGTGATGAATGTACTCTGCCAAACCATTGAGACACCTTTTGTAGCATTTGACTCCTGTAAATTGGGAAAAGCAATGGTAAAAATCCAATAATTTACACAACGTGTGGCCTGTGGAAACATTCCTTCCCAGGTGGCCGAATGCTGATTCAATGTGTAGTTTCGTTTTGTTCTTGTTTCACCAAGTAGGATATTTTTACCACACGTACAGACCTAAGAACAGATCGCAATGTTCGACCTCTTGACAATATCAGTAGGCTGGCTGCTTTGAATATAGGAGCTGGAGAGCTTCCCTGGTGAAGGAGAGCATGAGCGTCTCCTTCACCATATGTGGGACTGGATGATTCAGCACCAGCTAAACAGAGCTTCCAACTGATTACTGGAACAAAAGGAGGCACAATGAGGCGTTGAGGGTGGGAGGTTGTCCTGGAAAAAGAGGTAAACTTTTATGTAACTGTGTCATGACATCGTTCCAAGGAGGACGCTGTGGATTTGTCACCAATGTGTCATTCTGTGTCACAACATCATTTGGAGAGGTGGTTTCGAAGAGGAACTGAGTGATTTGCAGTGCACGATTGCTGTTGGGCAAGTCCAGCCCGTTCTCATCCCAAGGCGTCATATAATGACGCTTTTGAAATTTCGTCTACATCCAACGCACATAGCGTCAATATGAGACGCAGATATATATGGGCCTGAAGGCGCCTCCTAGTAGGGTTGAGTATCGTTTGAATTTGAACGATTCTGATTCCGATTCCTTGTTTTGATTCCGGTTCCTAACGATTCTCGATTCCGATTCTTCTAAGAGGCAGGGTCAAAAAAGTTTAGCTAACCTTGCTAACCAACGGCCTTTCTGAAGGAAATACTCCTTCTGTAAAAATACTCCTTTTGTCACAAATTTTGCATTTTGCCGAGATTTTGTTATTTTTAGAAAAGTGAAGCCACACTTTGGATCGGCGACGTAAGCTACTCATGTTCGACTCGCGTGGTTATGTCAACACTTCCGGTAGACGCTTCTTCGTTGGTGTTGTTCAGCGGTTTCTTCTTCCGCTCGGCGGACTGTGAATAGACGAATCCGACGAGCGTTCTTGTGTAGGCTGCCATCTTGTGGCGACGCCATTACTGAGCTGTTACACCGGCATAGACATATGCACCGGTATGTAAACAAACCTCGGAGATAAGGTGATAATGCACCCTTGATGACAGCTACAGCCAGGCAGACTTGTTGGGTTGATGATGTTAGACATTGGCCTCCAGTCACAGATGAAGGTACAAACGATCTTACAGATTATTTATGAAAATAGCTTGGCAAGCAAGCTAGGCTAACGTTTGCTACCGAGGAAACTAAAAAAGATCTGTCCATTTGGCAACAATAAATACATAAATGAAATCAAATAAACAATTTCATGTTTTTCATTTGTGTCCATTATTTATCTCATTTTCACATTGCAACGGGCATGGGTAAGGTAACGTTACAGCTAGAAAGTATACACAATATCGACCAACTACTGTTTTTAAACCATGGAAAGAGGTCCATATAATAGCATGAGAACAATTATGTCACATAACGTTACATTTAGCTCAGGAAAGCCATTTAATGACCATAGCATGTAAATTGAATAGAAAAAATAACAAGAGAGGAGATTTTGCTGATCACTATATCACACATTTATTATATTTTTTTACTTATGTCATTAAATAATTGTTATTATACGCGAATGTCTGCGTCTTGTACTCGCCCAGGAAATCTGTAAACCGTACGGCTCCAGACAGGGGCAGTCGACCCGGGGTATTCACAGTGTTTTCTCTTCAAAATTGAAATTTTACTGCCACCATTGAAACAATTTATAACGGAAACTGTTTACCCACTCGACATTATACAAGGGCTAACGTTGTAACGTTAGTGACAGTCGTAAATCGCGGGCTGTTTATTCCAGTGGACGCAAGTTGCAACTAAAACAATAGAAGGCAATGGCGCAACGCTACCCAGCAACAGCTCAGTAATGGCGCCCGCTTACTTCCGGTAGTTTCGCCGGATTCGTCTATATCGAAACTAGGAATCGAAATTTTAACTTTTGAACGATTCCGGGAAAAACGAAAAGTTAGTCCCGGTTCCAATTGATACTCGATTCTCGATACCCAACCCTACCTCCTAGTGGTATAACCCTAATGGTGTGTTCACACCGGATGCGAATAGTGCGTCAGGCGCGAATGATTTCAATGTTAAGTCAATGCAAAGCCGTCCTACGCGTGTAAAAACTTGAATGAGGCGTAGACAGCAGCCGTCATCCAGGCGCAGCTCCAAATGGTGAAACTCGCCGAATGGTTCGCCTCCGAAGGGTCCGGTGGACACAAATACGGCGACGATGATCCCCACGCCGCTGTTCTGCCCTCCGGAGCAAATACAGAGTGGTAACTCTCTCGATGAATGCTCGGTCGACATAAAACAATGGCCGCCAACGGATTTCGATTCTGACTTTTGTTTTTACGCGCAGGAGTTTCACTTTTGATGCGCGAATTAACACAAAGTGGTCAAGCGTCAAACTAGATGCGAATTTGACAGTGTGAATGGACAGTAACCCACCCCAGACCTAAACCTACCATAACCGAACAAAGCTCTGTGCTTGTTATATTGACGCTTAAGGGTGCCATGTGCGTTGGATTTAGACGAAATTTCAAAAGCGTCACTATATGTCCGTATAGTTTTCCTTACTATCCGTCTCATCCGTCACCTAGGATGAGAATGCGTTGGCAAATCTCAGGCGATTAGTATGACAAAAATGTTGGACGTAATCATAGGTTAGAGTTTCAATTTAAAGTCAGTCTCTAAGACTTTTTGTTGTCCACAAAAGGGAAATCTTAATCGGCCAAGGTCAACAGGTCAAAAATTCCTCCCGTTTCCCATTGGAAAAGACAGATGAGACGGATAATTAGGAAAACTCTTCAGCTTCAAAGTGTGCCAGAAAGCAGCCCATTTTCCTGCCAAGACATAAAGCAGACCCGTACAGTATGTGCTGCCACTTACACCGTACGACCCGGAATAGGGACTTTGAGCCAACAAACTTTGTTGGTTGTGTGTTGTTGAAGCTGTTTGAGTGTATTCAAGCTCAAGAGAAGCCTCACAATCTCTCTGAGATGTTATTGGGAACACTGAGAGAACTGACAGCGAGGAGAAAAGCGGCGGAGGAAAAAAAAACCCAGGAGTGCGTTTTTAGGACTTGCTTACGTGAGCGTGCTGGTAAAGCGTCGAAAGGCTGTGAGAAAGAGAAAGAGAAAGAGGGATCATCATTCCAGCTCTATTCAGTCGGTTTCACAGTCTTGTCTGTTTGAGTAAACAGTTTAGTTTGCATCTGGAATGTGCAATTTAAGAGGGTAAATATCGCGTTAAGCCCTCACGAACAGCAGCGAACCCAGAGGTTAGTTTGTGTTTGCTGAATCTGTTCGGGGAAAAACTGAGGAGGATGTCCTGTCCCATTTGAGTTCTGCCGCTTGACAGTTCCTCTTGAAAATGCTTCTATTTCTCGCATAATGCTGAGTTAGCATGTATTGTGGCCCTTGGTGTCTAATGAGTATTCTCATTTGTTGGTTTCTGACAAATATCAGCTCCCTAAATTTGACACGTTTCACATAAAAACGCCAGGCTTTCCCACAGAGCATTGTACAGCGAGAAACAGAGTTTGAGAAAAGCAACAATAGGTTCACTCTGTTAGTTTGGTTTCTTTCATTTCTGTGCGTGACATGCCCTTGACTGCGTCACGCACTCTTTCGTCCTCCATCTTTCCACAGTTGCTGGATCTTTGGGTCTGCGGAGGTGGAAAATGCAGTCCATGTTGTTCATTTGTCTTCATTTCCATAAGAGTATGTGCGTTGTTGTTGTTTTTTTATTCTCCAGTCTTGCATGTAGCACTTTTTATTCATCATTATTTACTTTATTTCATTGCTGATTAGTACCTGGCACATTGAATTATATGACGCACTCTAATCAAAATTCAAAATTAGAAGCTAAGTAATAAAGGCCTTAAATGACTACTTTGTGCAAATGAAGACCGGGACAATAGTTTGCATTTAATTCATTTCCGTTTATTTATTAATATTTTGTTTATTTATCCATTACTGTTTTTAATTATTATTTATTCTCGATCTTCAAGCTGAATTGTTTGCCGGCTGAATGAAATTGGATTTTAAGTAATTACGAAACGGGTAATTATAAAGATGTCCACCAAGAATTCCCTCAAGCAGCCGTTCCTGCTGACGTGGGATCAGTTGAAGGTTTCATCAGCTCACCCCATCCCCCACAATTCCCTTTTAACCTTCCATCTATTGGCCTGACCTTGACTAGCACTTTCCTGTCATTCGCTTAAGGACAGAGCGCAGGAGTACCTAATGTTCTTCACCTTCTTTATCTATCATTTTCCATTCATAACATGCTTCTCATTTTTTGTCTTTTATAAAAGGATGGTTTGAGTGATTACGGTCACAGATTTGTTCCTCGCAGGCCTGGAAAAGGTTTCGTTTCAGCAAGAGGATGGACGTGTCACCGGACTCACATTCTGTATGGATTTATTTTATTACGTGATTGTGTTTACCAATAAATCTTTTTGAATTTCACTGATGACCATCGAATCATCGGCTCCTGCTCATTAGTATGCCGGAAACATCTATAAAATCTCCATAAAGCCTGGCAGTGCTGAGGCAGTAAAAAGTTTATTTTCAACTTAGAGGGTAATGATTTGGTCCTTTTTCTCTCTGTGACTGCTCTGTTGCCTTTTCCCGAAACTGGATCAAACGAGACAGTTGCATATTTATTTTTTTTCCCCCCATCCCAAGATAGAATTTCGATTAGCGTCATGGCATATTTTCAAATTAGTGATATTCTAAATTAGCATCAATTGCTTCCCGGCCCATTTGGTATCACTCTCGACCCGCACTCAAACCAATATCACAGAGCTTCATGAAAAAAACATGACTTTTCTTTGGGATTTTCATAAATCAACAAACAAGCAGCAATAAGCCTCCGTTTTCTCATTTCAGCACAAAATAATAACTTATCAAAACAATTTGTCTTGCAAGAAAATGCCACATCCAGTGTTTATCGTCATTTGGAAATGGCAATTATGTTTTACAAATAATGCCACGATTAAAATTTGAATATTTGCATATTGTGTGAATATGCTTAATATTGCTGATTAAGACGCGGTTAGGCTTTCTGCCATTGTTTGATCTCGGCGGAGGCTCTTAATGGTGTTATTAATGATGTGCGGAGTCGTGCAATGACATATTCAATCAACGCTGATGGTGATGACGATGAAATCTCTGAACGTAGAAGCGATGCCTAATTCGTTAATGGCCTGAAAATAGACATTGTGTAGAATCTGCAAATTGCGGGCTTCTGGATTTAAAGTTTTTTGTTTGATTTCACTCTTTATTTTCTAGAGGAATTGTTAGTTTCCTGATTGCATGGAATTGTTGAAGATTTAGAGAGTAAAATCAAATAACTTTGCATAAATGAATCGCAAATCTTTTTTTTTCCTCTTTTCTCCAATGCAGTTTATGCCTTTCCACATCTCTCTTTCTCCCTCTAGTTTACTCTAGTATGGTAGAAGCTTTACCGCCCATGGCAAGGGTAAAGCTACGGCTGGCCCTGTGGAGAGCAGCCCTTATAGCACATCACTAACAATCATTAGCTTTTATTTGCTGTTTGCTTTTGCCTAATAAGCCCAGTAATGCAATACTATACATCTTTCTTTCTTTATTCCTCTCTTCGGCCTGAGAACGGGTGAGGGACGAGCGGCGAGGGAGAGAATAATTCAGAGATGGAGCCGTTGTAAGAGTATCCCTTATTTAGTCATGCCCTGCAGAGCACCAGCACAATTAAAATGATTCATACTCGCCATAACTCGATAAATATTACACACAGCTTAATCAAAAATGCATATCCGTTTCACCTCGCGCCGTATCCTGAATGTATGCCGCCAGATAGAATGAGAGGGGGAGTGTGTTAAAATATTCACTGCTGTGGTTAAGAGATTAAAATGCCCTCATTAGAAAAGCTGAACTTTGTAGAGGTTACTGTGTTCCACACCACCTGGAACCTTATTTTAGCCCAGAGGACTGATTAACATTGTGCTGTGCATGCCACTGAAGTTATAGACCCCGTTTGCGTTTGTTTTCACCCTCCTGCTTTTAAAACAGGGGCAATCAGGCTAAAAGGATAGAAGAGCAAAACTAATAAACCAATTAAAGCAGGGGACGGTGAAGCTTAGCATGCAGCTTTTGTTAATGGAGCATATGTGTTCCTATGTCTGGTGTATGTGTGTTTCGGAGCTTTAATAATGGATCGTTATTGAGATTGAGATTTGTGAAGTGCAGGCTTTTCCATTATCTAAATGATATAAAGATCTATTTTTTCCTGCACGGATGCGAGCCGGAATGAATGTAGCTCCTATGTTTAAAATGACGCCCGTGTTTCTTATCTTATGACGCTCCCTATTTGAAGTCAGAGCTACGTTTGGTACAGACTGGTGCTTGATATTAGGATCAGAACATGCATGCTTTAGTACCATGATCAATGGTTGTGGTTACATCCACGCTGATAGATTCAGTTTGCATTAATCACTTAATTAAATCATATATGGATGCACTAAATCAGAGCGGGACTAACATATAACAGTCTGCTGTTACTAAACCTGATTTGCTTAATGGATGCCATTTGAGATAAGCCATAAGCAGAGATGCACAGTAATTTATGTACGTCGACCCTACCTGGATTCAGTGTGCTTGCTTTAGCATCAATAACACCAGAATAAAGTGATATATTCTTCCATGTTAATCTGCATTTTTGTCCATGTACATGCATTTATGCTTTTGAGAGGTGTAGTGCACTATAGTGCATTCAGAGTATTTTTTCTTTTTTTTGGTTTGCAACATTTTGAAAACCTGTAGTATTTTCAAATTATCGTGCTTTCTACCCTCATATCCCTCTGAGACGAGAGATTTATGTATTTTTTGTCTGGAAAAAATCCTCTGAAAACGCAAAAATCGTCATTTTGCGCCATCGGAGGATTTTTTGTCCAGAGGCTAAAGACTACAGTCAGTAGTCGGGTCTGTCCCACATGTCCTCAACCCGCCCATAGAGGGTGATCTCACTCACAGAGTGAACACATAGTGTCAGCCATCTTGTTTTGGAAGCTAAGCTAGCAGGCTTTTGTTCTGTGGAGAAAGCTGAGTAGTAGGGGTTACCGTCCTCTTTTTCCCGGACACGTCCGGCCGTCGATGTCCAGGATTGTTTACATGTACAGCTTTTGTTTCAATCTAACTGAATTCATTCCGATTGGTGAATCTGAACCAATAGGGCCGTTCTCCCGCGGCTGTCACTCGTCCCGCTCGCCACAGTAAACATAATGAATGGCGACTGTAGAACGCAAAAGCCGAATCCCGGATATTTTGGGCGATCTCGAAACACATTTTCGGGCAGACTCATCACGGAGACTCACTAGTAGCCTAGACTTGTTTAACTACTGCGCTCTGTTAACGGTAGGCGTGGCCTCCTAGGGCAGCGAAGCAAGTGCATTCTGGGAGTTGTTGTCTTTCATCCACATAAGCCAAAAATACATTTTCTGGCTTTTCTCAGTCTAGAAATTCCCAAATTCAAAAATAATTTCATATTTCCTCTACATAAATGACCCGTTTTAAATATACATTCATCTTTCCAGAGGTGAAATATCCCTTTTAATAAATAAAAGCAGAATTGAACTCAGCTTCACACAATATTTTTTCTCTTTGAGATGGACAGTGAGGACAGGATTACTTGACGCTTAAAACAACGCCCATGAGGACGTTGTACTTGGAAGAACTGCTGATTGTTGCTGAGATTGCAATGGATGCCAATCCATGCCTCTGATAAACTATTCAGGAAGCATCTCCTCATCTATTTCCCATTTTCAGAGAGAGGGCAGATGGATCGAGAGAAAAAGAAACGATCCATCCGCGGTGCACCTGTGTTTCGGGGCTTAAAAAGCAGCTTTCCCAGCGTTTTTGCATGAAGGCGTGGCAGCCAATCAGAGCTAATGACCAGGTTGCTTTGCTCATCAGCGATCGCCGGGGCGGATGGACGGTCTCTGTGCGTGCGTTTGGTTTAGCCACGCGGCTCATGCGCTACCAGCTGGAGTGCCACACAAACTGTCTGATTAAAAGTAGCCCTCTCAAGACCCCGAGTTCTCATCCTGAATGCCAAACTACAGGACTCCGGGACCGAAATGATAATGTGTTCAAGCAGCTCGGCCAAATATGGAATAAAGCTGATGGAGCATGAGGCGGTTCTTTTAGAGATCTGGTTTGTGTTGGAGTGGGGTGAGTGATGTCCTCTGAGGCAGGTCCTATAGAGCTACTCGGCACAGTATATTGAAATGTTGTAATGCCTTGTTTCCTCATTCTGGATTTGAGCTTTTATAGTATAAACCAGGGGTACAGTTCCTGGTGCACCACAGTCCTGCAGCAGAGTTTAGCTATAAACCCAATTAAACATACCCCTGATCCAGCTAATCATATTCATTCAAGAATATTTGAAAACTACAGGTATGTTTTGGAGCAGGGTGGGAATTAAACATGAGCTGAGAGTAAATGGTAATTTCTAGGCTTGGTTATAAAGTATTATTAGTATTATAAAGTATTAAATACAATTTTCAGGTTTGGCTGTTTTTGTAATAAAAAATCTGACCATTTATTTAGTCCTTTTAAAATTCACATATATATATATATATGTATTTGATGAACAAATTAAACCAAGTAATATGATTTATATATTTTTGGTTTATCTACAAATACATTTAAAAATTACAGATGCAGTGAAAATTCAGGGATTGGTTACGGTATCGATATCGGCAAGCACCAAAAATGAAAGTATTGGTCTCGGTCTCGTTCTGCAAAAAGTGGTATCGTGCATCCCTAATTGAAAATATTTAACGGGTTTGCGTGAGGGGGGAGAAAACCAGTGCCATATTTGAAGCACATTTAGAGAAGTGATGGAATAAATTGCTGTTTTGGGCATGTGTGAGTGAGTGCTCATAAGTATGATTGTTTAAATCTCTCAATTTTAAGGATTGGTAAAGTAGAAATCCTTCCATGCAGTCTCTATTAAAGGTTTATTTATATATATAAATCACAAATATTTAATTAATGTTTTGTGTTAGTGAACTATTGGAAAAGACAGATAAAATTAATTGGTGGGAACTCTGAACTTAGATTAACTTAATTACATTGGTTAAAAGTCAAAGAAATAAGTCGTTTTTATCCCAAAAGTCTATATCTGTGTGTTCCTATCCCATGCCGATTGGAGTCCAGCACTTTCTGAGGCAAAAAGAGTTTTTTTTTAGTCTTCTTAACCGCTCCAGGAGACACCTGAGTAATAGCTTTCAGAGTTCCACAAAGGCTTCGCAACAAACACGGGAAATGGGAATTTTTTCCAGAGGTGCTCAGAGAACAAGTTCTGAGGTGAAATTAACTGCGAGATCACCGGCCCTTCAAAACGCAGCTGAAATTCTTCAAACAAGCTTCAAAACTCCCTCTGGTGGTCGCATCTCTTGGTCCAAAGCTGTGTTTGATGGAGGAGTGTGAGACTGACAAACGAGAAGAGAGAGACATTTGAAAGCTGCTTTGCTTACGTTAGTCCATATGGCGGCATTCTTCTGCCTGATTCACGGCGCAAACGCATCCTTGAATTTTTAAGCGATTGTTTGGGATTCTATTATAAGAAATCCTCATTTCCATTGCCTCTGTTCTTTGACCTACAGAGGATTACTGTGTTGCCCTCCGCGCGGCTTGCTGCTTCATTCCCGCACACAGGCCTGTGAAAGATTACATCAGTTACTTCAATTACCGCAGCCATAAAGATTGGCGTGCATCTGCGTGCGTGTGAACGAGTCACGAAAACCCACCCTATGCAAAAAACATGCTGTCGCTCTCTCTCTCTCCAGGGTGAGCCAGAAAGAGCAGACGCATCTCTCAGCTTTGATTCCCCTCTGGGTCTCTCCGACTGCCTTTATAGCGAGCGCTCGAGTGCTGTCAGCGGCCGTGTGTCTCTCCGCTCACCGCAGAGTTCACGGTGAAGGTTTTGAAGCGGTGACACTGCTTCTGCGCTGGGAACAGTGTGAAATTAAAATCCCTCTTTCTGATGACGAGGAGAGCTGTTTCACTAATCCTCAGGGGTTTGGAAATCTTTTGCCACCTTATAGTGTGCAAAGGGGACGAGTATTGGTTAGAGGTGCTGGAGGGGCTGGACTAGCTGTGCTATGTTTATAATAAATGATCAGTATAGCCACTGGGGGCAGTTGTGGCCTGATGTTAGAGTCGGAGTTGTAACCTGGTTGCAAGGTTGCAGGTTCGATTCACAATAACAGCAGTACTTAGAGAGACTTCTTTAAATTTTCAAAAATCTTACCGACTTTTGAATGGTGGGTTATGACCTCCATGTATATGGGATTTGTGTAGTATATGATTGTCTGGTGCGTTTCCACAGTGCCTGTAGATCCCTTGATGACACAGGAGTTCTCTGACACTTATTCTTTTCTCTTGCTGTGAAATTGGTGTGTCTGCTCGACCTAGACTGATCGTTTAGTCTTGCCTTGATCGTATATTTAATTCTTTTTACCAAACCAGACCAATTCATTGAAGTTTATATAAGGTACTAGCTTCCTTTTAATGATGCTTTTGATTGTAATTTTAGACACTTGGGGCCAGATTTACTAACCAGGATATATTATCATGAGAGCGCAATTATATTATCCAAAAAACAATTATGTTATCCAAAAAAGCACAGATGGGAGTGGACAGTTCTGCTCGTGATCTACTGACGACGCGCAGATGAAAGATCACAGATGCAGATCATTTCCATAATGACCAACACAATCTACCAAGAGCAGAGCAAATTAGTGTCTGGTTTAAGACATTTTTGGGCTGAAAGTAATGGTGCAAATACCAGTAAATTGACTTACGCTAACCTTGCATGATTCATTTTAATCCTTTCCCATACATTTTGCATCTGAAAGGGAAACACCTACAAATGCATATGCAATAAATTCAGCCCCAAAAATAACCATGTCCACGCCTTTTCAGCGATCGTTTTTTACTACGTGTCTAGTAAATCCCGACAGTAGTTTTTTAACTCCAAAGGAGGGTTTGCGCAGGCACAAGCTGCACTCTAAAAATGCTGGGTTGTTTCAACCCACATTTGGGTCAAATATGGACCAACCCAAAGGTTGGGTTAGAAATGACATTTAAAATGTTAACCCAACTTCAACTTTCACTTTCTACGGTAAATTTTTTAATGACATTTTTAACCCAACATTTGGGTTTGGGTTGTTTCAACCCACATTTGGGTCAAATATGGACCAACCCAATTAAAATGTTAACCCAACTTCAACTTTCACTTTCTACTGTAAATTTTTTAATTACATTTTTAACCCAACATTTGGGTTTGGGTTGTTTCAACCCACATTTGGGTCAAATATGGACCAACCCAATTAAAATGTTAACCCAACTTCAACTTTCACTTTCTACTGTACATTTTTAAATTACATTTTTAACCCAACATTTGGGTTTGGGTTGTTTCAACCCACATTTGGGTCAAATATGGACCAACCCAAATGTTGGGTTAAAAAAGACATTTAAAATGTTAACCCAACCTCAACTTTCACTTTCTACGTTAAATTTTTTAATGACATTTTTAACCCAACATTTGGGTTTGGGTTGTTTCAACCCACATTTGGTTCAAATATGGACCAACCCAAATGTTGGGTTAAAAATGACATTTAAAATGTTAACCCAACTTCAACTTTCACTTTCTACGTTAAATTTTTTTAATGACATTTTTAACCCAACGTTTGGGTTGTTTCAACCCACATTTGGTTCAAATATGGACCAACCCAAATGTTGGGTTAAAAATGACATTTAAAATGTTAACCCAACTTCAACTTTCACTTTCTACTGTAAAATTTTTAATGACATTTTTAACCCAACATTTGGGTTGGTCCATATTTGACCCAAATTTGGGTTCAAACAACCCAGCATTTTTATAGTGTGTTAGTAAATCCGGCCCTTGATGAAGTGATACATGCTGTGGAGTGGACTAATTAGTTAAATTGTATTATTGTTTATATCATTGGTGAAATGACAATCCATCTGTTTGTCCTAAAATGTCCTCTTCATGGGGTGCAGGACCAGCTAATCTAAGGAACAAGTGTGCTAAAAGAATCTGACTCAATTTCCTTATGGTTCCCAACCAAATGCGGCACATGAGTTGATTTGGTGTGTGAGGTGAGAATGCTGTGTTGTTTTCTCTCCGGAGGCTAAAGTTCATAGCGGCCGATCGTTCAAACGCCCACCCGGAAAGTGTCTTCTCTGTCTCTCTTTCTGTCTTCTTTCCCCGGTACTGCTGACAGAGGTGACAGAGTCGGACATTGGCGATATGGCATTAGGCGTCTCTCTCTCGGTCATTGTCTTTCTCTCTGAAAGGCTGTTTGCACCAAAGCAGCTCTTTAAAAATAGAGACGTCTCTCATCCCCATGAGGATGTGCCTTCTCACAAACAGAATAACATCCTCTTTCTCTCAGGATATACCTCCTGATGACCTTTACTACTTTCTCTCTCGCTCTCTCTCTCTCGTTCTCTTCCTCGCTGAGTGTTGCTAATAAATAGAGTTCTGAACTCTTGAATTGCAAATGCGCTGATATGGGTCATAAATCTTGTGTGTGCATGTGTCATAGCTCGGAATCTGAGGTTTGTGTGCATGCGTGTGTATGTGTGTGTGTTGGTGTCGTTGGTGACTTTAGAGGCACAGGGGCAGGACTTTCCACTTTTAGGAGAGTTGCGAAGGGACCCCGAGGCCTGAGCGTCATGTTAATTCATTCATTTATTCATTGGGCGAGAGAGAGAGTGGTACACCAAAGGCACTCGCTTGTGTTATCTCAAGTGCCTTTTTCGGCATGCTATTTGTAAAAGAACCAATAACGTTCCCCCTTTCCCAAACACGCAGCCCTTCTCTTTCCCTCAAGAAAAGAGCACAAGAAAAATAGCCTGAAAGAGTGTGAAATGAAACACAAACGGGAAAGTGAGGCAGAGAGCACAAGCGTTTAGCGGGGTGTGAGGGGGCCGCTCTGTGGCCTGCCCTGTTAGTAATGGATTGGTTTTATGGAGATGGAGTGCATGGTGGAGTTTGGTGCCAAGCACAGGGACAAACCCTCCTGAGAGTGGAGATGAATTAAAATTGGCCTAACCGCCTCTACAAAATGGGGGTAGAAGGAACGCTTGGGCCGTGAGGAGCTGATGTCTGTAGATTTACTATTGCATTTCTGAAAGCCAGCTTGTTTTGTTCTGTGACTCCTGCAAGTATTGCAGTTTATCACATATGGTCACATGCAGTCCTCGATCCATGCCGATGTCCTCAAGGAGCGTTCAAACTTGACTCTAGCAGTGTTGTTTTCATTTTACAACTTTGCATTGGAGTCAGAATAATCTTAATCTTTAATCTTAAACTAGTTCTTGAACAAATTTGAACTGAGAATTGCTTTTTGCTTTTTGTGACGTGTCAAATCAATCACCAGGACTTTACTTTTTTTTACTGTTTATGATTTCTTGCAAACTAGTTATACCATATATTGACTCATTTTGTAACAAATATCCCTGATCTCGTTGGATACGATTCATTGGTGCATTGGTATTATTCTATAAGGATGAGATAGGGGATGTTTTCAATCTTAACACAGAATATGATAACTTTCCCATCTCTTCACCTCAGAATCATTTTTCTTTTCAGCTGACGTGTACATGGAAATAAAAAAATACTAACCAGTAATATCTCATCTCAATATCTATTATTTTCATCTACATTATTTTTTAAGTACACTACCATTCAAGTTTGGCGTCGGTAAGATTTTTTTTGTACTTTTTTTGAAAGAAGTCTCTTCTGTTTTGCTCGACAAGGCTACATTTAAAAAAAAATAAACAAATAATAAAGAAAATAGAAAATAGTAATAAAATAGTAATATTGTGAATTGTTATGACTGTTTGCAATCTGAATATATTTTAAAATTTATTTCTGTTATGCAAAGCTTAATTTTCAGCATCACATTATACTTCAGTATCACATGATCCTTCAGAAATCATTCTAAAACACTGATTTGCTGCTCAAGAAACTTTTCTTACTATCATAAAAACAGTTGTGTCACTTAACCCTAAAACCGTATTCTGGACAAATGTGGGCAAAATAGTTTTGATTTATTTAAAAAAAAAAATACTTCCTTACTTAATCTTGTATTTGGGTAAAAATGAGCACCCATAGAAATGAATGGGAAAAACTGTAATTTAGACAGAGCATCCTAAAATAAGCCAAAATAAGACACCAGGTGACAGCAAAGTCACTTCATCTTTAGGTTTTAGCTCTAAGAACTTATTGGAATGATATTTTAATGTAGTTAGAAAAATAAAACATAAAAATAAGCATAATTTACATAGAAAATATGGTACTTTTTGAAGTAAATAAATTCAAAAATACCCCCAAAATAAAATAAAAACAGCATAAATGGATAGACAAAACTTTATCGAAGACAGTGATATAACATTTATAATAAATAAAAATTAGTCCTCTGTGCCCACATTTGTCCACAATAACAGGATTAAGGGCTATAAAGTGAATACGGTTTGAGGGCTACTATTTTCGTTGAAACCATGATACATTTTTTTCATGATTATTTGATGAATAGAAAGTTTAAAAGAATAGCATTTATTTGATATAGAAATCTATAACTGTGTAAATATCTTTACTCTCACTCTTGATAAATTTAAATGCATCCTTTATTAATCAAAGTATTCAATTCTTAAAAAGAAAAAGAAAAAAATCTGATCGCAAACTATTAAATTGTATGTATTTGGTGTGCATTAAAATAGTGATTTATTGGAAGTTAAATTTAGTTGAGAATAATATTGCATATAATTTAAATTTAGCTGTTGCTTTTATCCAAAGCGACTTACAATCGCTATATATTTCAGAGGTCGCACGCCTCTGGAGCAACTAGGGTTTAAGTGTCTTTCTCAGGGACACATTGGTGTCTCACAGTGGGTTCAAACCCGGGTCTCTCACAGCAAAGGCATGCAGGGCATCACCACCCCTTCTCATATATTTATGCGCCATCACCACACCCCTATTTATGCCAGAACATGAATCAGTTGCACCAACAGTAGAGAGAGAGGACCACCAGCTCTGGGCTCTCTGGTGCAGCAAGAGGTTGGAGTAACAGCTATTTTTGGTGTATAAGTGCTGCGATGTGGAATCTCATCAAGAGCTCAGCACACATGTTAAATTCATTGACGCTTGAGGAAAATAGATGAAAAACTTTCAACATGGACTTGATCTGCTGAACTCACATCTTACAGATTTCTTTAGATGCTCCTTGACTTCTTGCAAGGAGATTCTCGAACACACGACCTTGTACAAGGACTTTTATACATGTGAAATGGGAGCGCTCTTAAAGCCCATTTTTGTGGAATTAGAAACCATTTTTTTTTCTGTGAAATCATGTCGTTCTATAGGTGGCTGATCAAGTTTGTTTCCCAACAAACTTAACAATCTCTCATTTGCATGTGTAATCAGAATGCTGTGGGCTGAGGAATCCTGCCATGATTAGCTCATGTTTTCCCTCCTATTAGACATATTTATTGCCATTTACTAATTGGTATCCTTCTCTTTTCTTCTCTCTTTCCTCTTTGCTGTTTCGTTGGATGCTCTGATGATGGCGATAACCTCTTCCACTTTCTCTTCTAATCCAAGGTAAGACATTAAATTAAAATTTCCCTCCCAGCTTCCTGCAACTCCAGACTAGATAATGAGGCTGTTTTAACTGAGAAAGATTGACGTGAGACATCTTTTCGAGAAGACTCTAAGAAACTTCGCTCCAGGGGTTTGGAGGGACACTCTCATTGCCAGCTGCCCTCTGCTTGAGTCCTTTCATACTGAGAGTCCACTCTCCCCAGATGAATGATCTGCGTTCAACTGCAATTGCGTATTCTCTCTGAGGCTCGTAAACATTTATCAGGGACCCAAAGCTGGAATTTGCTGTCTGTCTCTGTTGCTGACACACTGACCTGTATTTATTTCTCTGAATATCACAACTGTGGCCGTCTGTCTGTCTCCCTCTCTCTCTGTTTATTCAGTAACCGCTTTGATTCACTGAGTTCATTCAGTGAACGATTTGTTGATTCAAACTGGAAACTTGTGCGTAATTTGCTTTTGAATTAGAGAATGGTCACACTTTTTTTTTTCCCTCCTTCAAAACATTATTTTGCACTACATAGTCTTTTATTTAATCTAATCACAGTTAATTCAGACTACAATCCACATTCACTTTGCAGTGCAGTGGCATAAACACGATGAACCAGATGCAGAAATTCCCCTATATTTGGCAATACACAATTTGTTTTTACAAAAAAATGTACTTCAAAGACGCATAATAGAGAATGACGCTGGTTTTGTTGCGGAAAGTGTGTGTTCAGCTGTGGTCTGCCCGAGTGAATATCCTCCTATTTGATCATTATTTGGCAAAGCATGAATGTCCTTCCCTTCACTTTCAGCTACACTTCACTGTAAGCCCCACGGGACCCCGGAATGCCTTCTGATTGGCATCTTCTGATGTCCCCCACTGTGGCACGGCTCTTTTCTTTAACTTTTATGATGTCTCACCTTCACTCGTTCCCCTTTCGTCCAGTCTTTCTTTATGCTGAACATACTTCAATAAAACCATGCAATTCCAAAGTTAAACTAAGACTAAATATATCGGAAAGAACCTGAGTTGATGAAATACAGCGTCTGGCAGATTCCTCTTACTCGAAACCAGAGCTGATTTCTTGATTTCTAAAAAGGACAATTCTCTTCTTTTCAATGTTGTTAGAATCTCGTGGAAATGTATGCGTATTTGGGCTGTGAGCATCGGTGTCTCCGATTAGAAATGTGTTGAGAGAATCCCTGAGTAAGCAACTAAATAATGGCCCTCTGGAAACATCACAACACAACAAGACAGATTCAATATAAAGAGATAACATCTATTTTGGGAGGGGGGGGTATATTGGGTAACAACAGCAGTGAGTGGAGATGCCGGTGTGTTTTTTTGCACAGGGATGTGAAAAAAAATGGATCAAAGCAGGCGTAGAGTGTACATTTACAATAATAATTGTATACATTGCAATATAATATTGATTGTTATATAATATTTAACACGGTTTACATAAATGTATTTAGTAATTGCTTTAAAAACACTACTTGAAAACACAGTATTGATCAGGTGTCATATACTGTAGCAATGATACTGTACAACAAAATCAAACCAAAACAGTTCAGGCCTATAGAGGTGAAACTCACAAAAATTGAAAAAGGTCATTTATTTCACTAATTCAACTTAAAAGGTGAAGCTAATATATTATATAGACTCATTACATTCAAAGTGAGATATTTTCAAGCCTTTATTAGTTATAATTGTGATGATTATGGCTTACAGCTATGAAAAACTATTCATAATATTCTAATTTTGACTTTGGGGTTTTCATAGCTGTAAGCCATAATCATAAAAATTATAACTAATAAAGGCTTGAAATATCTTTGCATGTGATGAGTAATATATTATATATTATATTATTATATAATATAATATATATAATATATTAGTTTCACCATTTAAGTTGAATTATCTGAAATAACTTTTGCATGACTGAAATAACTTTCTTTCTTTCTTTCTTTCCATCTCTGAAATGATTTTTTTTTTCTTGTCTTCAATATCTGTTAGTCATCCCTTTCCCTCCTGTTGTGTGTCAGACGCAGAAAAACAGCAATGTAACGCTTTCTGATTGATAGGAGAAAAAAGGGGAGGAAAGACTTTTAAAGGAATCCCCTATTGCGAAAATGTGATGTGAGCAATTTCTCACCTCAAGTGGCTTGGTGAATGTGTGCATTAGCGTGAGAGCTTTCTCCACACTTCTGCTTAAGTGTGAGTCTAATAGCTGTGTGTACACTCTGCAAACCCTGACACTTACAACATCGTACATGGGCATGTTTTGTTTTGTTTTTTCTTTTGTGTTTACAGATTTTACTGATGAACAGCAGACATGTTTTGGTATAACACGAACATTATTTGTTAAGTTAACATATATTGAGGAAGATAGTAAACTTCCAAATAAATCGACAGAATAAACTCCCCCTTGAATGTACAGTGGAAATAATCTCTGATGTCTAACAGACAAAATGTCAGGGAGAGCAGCTTTTTAGTTTTATACCCAAATAGATATAACTCCAAAATTTACTTTTTCCCAACATTTTATGAGGGAAAGTTAATGTCCGTGCCACGTCCATGCTACGGTGTTGAAAATGGCCGCCAGGACGTTGTTGTCTGGTTATAGGGTATTATGGCTGGTATTGGTATGAGGTTGCTAGGGTATTTGCTAGGTTGTTCTCAAAGGTTTTTAGTTGCAATGCAGTGTTTACAGTACTCTGTGTGGTTGTTAAGGTGTTGCTATGCATTAGATAGGTTTTTCTGGAGATGTGCTTGGGAAATTACTAGAGTGCAGTTGCTAAAGTGGTTGTTAGGGTGTTGCTATGCAGTATTCAAAGTTGTTTGTAGTTTCTAAGTGGTTGCTAGGTTATTCTAGGCAGTTACTAGTGCATTACATGTGTTTTTTTAGTAAATTACTATGAGTTGCTATGTGTTGACTCATGTCCATATATCTAATCATGGTGAATGAGTTTAATTAATGCACACTGTAGGTTTATAGTCTGAGCAGTAGTTCTAGTGATGGTTGCCTTAATGATAATAATAACAGCAGTAAAAGCCTTCAACAATCCCACAGCTTGTGAACTGACATTTATGTAAAGCTGGTGTTTGGTTCATTAAACAAACTGACACAATCAACGTAGCAAAGTCTGTATGCTGCATGCAGCTACGGCTGTTCATATCTAACGTTGTCTTTTCCTGTCATTCAGAGAAAATTAGCCACTCGTGAGTTTATGAAACTTGCTCTTCGCTTGTTGATAAAGGCTGTCAGCTTACTCCGTGCGTGAGTGTGTCTGCGTGTGTGTGTGTGTGTGTCATGCTGACATGCTATAATTGTGACCGGGAGTTGAATCATCTTGTAACATAACTCATCTCAGCCCCTATCTGTGACCTTTTCTCGTTGACACTCTTAATATGATGGCCAGACGGGAGCTCTTAACAGGTACAGATCCATGATTCACCGTCAGGCCCCCGTTTCTCCCTGTTCTGTCGAAAAGGCCAAGTCAAGTGTTGTCAAGGCCGGCAAACAATGGGGAAGTGACACTAGTGAAGAAGGTTTCTGAGCACTAGAGTTGTGACGTTCGCGAACGAACCGATTCTTTTGAACGGCTCATAAACATGAACGATGGGAGCCGCGTCTCGGCTGTAGGGGAGCCGTTCTTTCTGTCGTTCTTTTTTTCCTATGCGTGTTTTACACAGATCCACATAAAATTAGCTCCTCAGTTAAAGGGGAAGGGGCGCCCAGCGCAGGGGTGATAGTTGTGCACGCGCGTGCATCTTTTACGTTATCTTTTATAACCCTACGTGCCTATGTCATTGGGTAGGAGCAGAGGCAAAACTTGTGCACGCCGCCATCACATGGTTACTCCAGTTTAAAAAAAAAAGCCATAAAGTAAGGAACTACTTGTATTTATTTACATTGCATTTTGTGTTCATGTTAATGTTATTGTATCTACAGTATATATTTACAACTTTAAATATTTTTTTGTTTTTTTATCAATATGTTCTTGTGGTATTGTATAAAAAACATAAGTCAACAGCTTTACACATACACTCACTTTGTACTAAAGGTAAATCCAAAATAGTGATGTCACGTTCTAAGCAGAGGGATGTTGTGCAACCCTATGAAATATAGCCCACACATGACAAATGAGGTAATAATCAATATTTCAGAATAATTCAAACTCAGAAATTGATGTGTGATATCTGAGTTTGAATTATTTGACTACAAATCTCACCTCATCATTCCTCCCAGTGATTATACTAAATATTTAAAAAGAGCCAAAAGAGCCATTCTTTTGAACGGCTCTTTGAAAGGAACGGATCGCCAAGATCCGGATCCCCACAAAGAGCCATAAATCCCATCACTACTGAGCACGGCCTCTGCAAATAGGGCAGCTGTTGATATTTCTGCATGCAGGAGAGCTCGAGGATGGTAGCAGGGCTGTGTTTTGCTAGGATTGCATGGTGTACCAGTACAAAAAATTAAACAATAGATTTTCATTTGTTCATTTATTCATTTTAATTAACATTGTAAAAATATCATAATAATGCATTATTATTATTATTATTATTATTAACAAAAAACAATAATAATGATAATTTATTTGTATTAATATTCATTAATTGATATTAATATTATTGTATTGTTATCAGTATTCATTAATATTAAATTGATTCTAATATTTAATATTTATATTATAGTTTAATAATAATAATAATTACTATTATTAATAATAATTAACAACAATGATAATATTTATTATTATTATTATTATTATTATTATTATTTGTATCAATTAACAATGCATTATTAGTTTAATAATAATGGCTATTTATTATTAATAATAATATTACTGATTATTATTATTATTATAGTTTAATCATAATAATTGCTATTTATTATTATCAATAATAATAATATTGAGTCTTATTATTATTAACAAAAACAAAAGCAATAATAATATTAATATGATTGTATTGTTATTAGTATTAATTAATATTAATATTATTGTCATTGTTAATTTTTAATATTGGTGTTAATTATAATATTTAATATGTATTATTATAGTTTAATAATAATAATAATAATACTAATAATTGCTATTATTATTACTAATTAACAATTATTATTATTAATAATATTATCAATTAACAAATGCATTATTATAGTTTAATAATAGCAATAATCACTATTTATTATTAATAATATTATTGATTGTTATTATTATTATTATTATTAACAAAAATAAAAGCAATCATAATAATACATTGTTATTAAGTACTATTAATATGTTTGTTAATGTTTATTATTGGTGTTTATTGTAAGATTTATTATTTATATGATATTATGTATTATTATAGTTTAATAATAATAGTAATAAAAACATTTTATTAATATTTTATTACAATAATAAATTATATATTTATACATTGCTATTTATATTAGCCACATACCCATCCACCATCTGACCAACTGATTGTGATAGTTTGATCAAGTGAGTCCAGCACGATGTTACTACTATATCAGTTTTTTTTTTCCACATCTACATTTGTAGTCTACATTTGGCCATATTTCCGGAACACAGGTTGTCGAGTTTGTGCAATAGCCATTTGCGGAGAAATCCGCTATTCAGACATTAACGATGTTGGCACAGTACTAACTCAGTAATCAGTTAGTAATCAGCAGGGAAAAGGCTTCAGCGCTCATTCATTAGGCCCAGCATTAATATAAAGCTTGTTATTAAAGCGCTTTACTCATTACCGATGACTGTTTCCATTAGGCAGGGAGAGTGGGTTTGACCCCATGAGTGGATTGTCAAATGAGGTGCACGGAATGTTATGGATAATAAAATCCAATTGACCCCTCTGAGGGATCGCAGGACGAGTATTCTCTCCATTGCTTGAAGTCACGCCAGCCATTCCAAGCCATTATATCTAAGCGCTGGCGTTTGGCGGCGCAGCTTCGCTCACTTATTGCCTGCTGTACGAGCCTGGTTCTCATTGTCCCACGATTATACCTCAGAGACAACAAACCTGATGATAACCCCCTGTGTTACATCTTCTTCTTTTTTTTCCTGTTGATTTATTTAACTCCTGGGCCCTCTTTAAAAAAAGTAATTAAAATATGGTAATGACAGGAAGATGAATGAGAAAATTGTGTTTGACTAGGCTTCTCTGAGCTGTCACAAAACCTTGGCAGACACTGATAGAGCAAGAACCGGGAGCGGGAGAGAGCGAGAGATGGAGGCGCACTGTTAGAATGCCAAATCATTTCACGCTGCAAACACAACAAGCGGTTTGACGCATACGAAGAGAAACACACATATACAAGCGGCGACGCACACACTCTCTCAAATGCACGGTTGCATCTGGAGAGAGGGAAAACTCATTAGCACACAGAAGGGGAAAAAAAACGTGAGCCGCCACAAACAACAAGGAGTGAAAAGCAAAACAAAGAGCAGATCACTGTAGCTCAGTGACTCTGCAAACAATCACCCCGGCCGTGGGGTTAGCGTCTGAACGTTTCTTTCGACTGCCTCCTCATCCGTACTGGAAAATAAAGATGGCGTATGGGCTCACTTTGTAGAACATTTTACTTGTCAATAACAATTTTAGTACATCAGCAAAGACTATAATGCTATAAAATACAGCATTTGATGTCATTTTTCAATGTTAAAATAGTTGAATTTGACAGTCTCGTGAGCTTCGATGTTCAGTTACGTGTGCTCCAGGTGTTTTACAGTACATGTGTAAATATGTAGGACTTGATGTATCATTGTTACACCATTGATTGTGGTGGCCAACTTTTTAAAAATTCATTAATTTATTTATTATTAACATTGTCATTGTTTAACTGCTGCATATTTTTTTTATTTTTTTTTTTAGGGCTGGGCAACGATTAATCACGATTAATCGCATTCAAAATAAAAGTTTGTGTTTACATGATATATGTATGTGTGGTGTGTATAATTATTTTGTGTATATAAATACACACATGCATGTATATATTTAAGAAATATTTGCATGTATATACTTTATATATATTTATACAGAATTAATATTATATATAAATATTTGATATATTAACAACACATTTTTCTTAAAAATATACATGCATATGTGTGTATTTATATATACGAAATAGGTATACACACTACAGACACATACTGTATATTATTGTATCTAAACACAAACTTTTATTTTGGATGCGATTAATTGCGATTAATCGTTGCCCAGCCCTAATTATTTTATTTATTTTAATATTATTATTATTATTTGACTATTACTGTTTAATTTACAGGTTATAATAAAACTAAGTCAGGTTGTTCTGGGTTGGTTGGGGAGGGATTAAAAATGTAAAAAAATAAAATAAAATACAATCTCTGTACAAACGATAGCATTTGTCTTTGAAATAATAATAATAAAAAAAAACTATTAGTTGAATTTTAGTTGAAAATTTAGTTGAATTTGCATTTATGCATTTATATTCTGCTTCCCCTGCTTGTATGAGAATACCAACAAGCCCATCGACTCAACCAACGACATGAGTTTGTACTCATGATCGGAACCGATGGTTTAAAACAAAAAATTCATAATTGTTTACAGTTCTTTTGACAGTTAGTAAAAAGCTATTGAAAATCTTTGTTAAATAATTTCTTTATTGTTCAAACTCTTTTTAGAAACGTTATGCTAACAACAAGGTATGGCCAGTTCCATTAATCAAAATTTGTTTGGCTCTTAATGGAGATTGCTGTAAGTATTGTAATTGGCACACACAAATATTTATAAACTATCAACACAATTATCAAAAGTTTGTAATCGGTATGATTTGTTTTATGTTTATAAAAAAGAGTTCTCTTATTCACACCAATGCTGCATTTACTTAATCAGGAAACAAGTTAAAACAGTAATATTGTGAAATATCACTGTTCTATTTGAATCTTTTTTTAAATGTGATTTATTCCTGTGATCTGAATTTCCAGCATCACTACTCCAGTCTTCTACCAGTCTCCTTCTACACTACCAGTCTTCGGTGTCACATGATCTTTCAGAAACCATTCTAATATGATGATTTACTGCTCAAGAAAAAAATTCTTATTATTACCAATTTTTAAAGTTGTGCTGCTTTTTTTGAAATTGTGATCCTTTTTTTCAGGATAATATGGGATAAATAGAAAGTTTATTTTATGCTGACTTCAAAAAATGTGCCTTGTTCCCGCCATACAATTAACTGTGACAAAAGAGATTAATAGATTTCAGCTTACGTTTCTTTAAACGTACGATCCCGCCCCCAAATCTATCCCAGCATTCAGCAAGCTTCTTAAGGATAACTAGCTATCATAGAAAGTTTGTAGGATCGTGACGAATTCCAGAGGTAATCCCTGGATAAGGATTATGTTTGCAGTGTACTTTTGCATAATGCAATGTGATCATGTCTATCAAACTGAAAGGATTTAAGTGTGGAGTTTGATGAGAACAGGCGACACGACTGCGTTGGTCTGTGCCAGCATTCGTACTTTTTGCTCAGCCGTGTTCATTTTACGTGCCACCTTTCCTTTGAAGTCTAGCAGTGGGTAAGTGCCACAGAATTGAAGGCCACGCTGCGCTGCCGGGGAAAACGTAATTGGAAAGAATGTAGATCCTCGGGTTAACACACCTCTTGTTATGCCCCTCGTCGAAAGAAAGAAAGAAAGAGGTTTGGCTGGGAAACCTGGTTAGCAGGTACATGAGAAATATGGTGGACACCTAGACTGCAAATTGTAAAAAAAAAAAAGAAAATTCCAATTAGATTCATCAGTTTCTTGTAAAAGAGAAGAGGGACGTCTAGTTACGGTGGTGAAATACAATTTTGGGATGAAAGAAATAAAAATGTGGTGGAAGGAAGGAGTCTGTAATAGTGAGGAAGCGAGAGAGGAATGCAGAAAGCCTACACACCTTCACCTGACTTTATTACTGTATCGACTGAAACCTTCATATCCCCCAGAAGTCTCTGCCACTCGGCACTAAACCAGGACCTGTTTTTTTGGCATGTTGATTGCTTTGCGATGCGGCATGTATTATTCAGCGGCTGTAATTATTCTGCTGTTTAGTTTTAGGCAGAGAGTGGAGGAAGCTAAGGGTTGCTTGTCAGTGCACTTTTTTAAAAAGGAACGGCTGATAATATCAGCGCTGAAAGAACGGTGTAGAAAAAGACAACGGTTCTCCACATGGTGTGTGTGCGTGAGAGTGTTTCCCGGTGTGCATAAATCCTGTGGAGAACTAATCCTAGGTGGAGATCAAAGTGAGATTCTGAAAATCTTTATCTAGCAAGACCAAGAAAGCATTGATGGGAAAAAAACAGAGGAGATGACGCAAAACGTTTGCTTTTAATTCTATGTAAGCTACTTTTTTTCATTGAACTATGTTTTATATACTCACAATCACAACACTCTTTTCCCTGGCACAAGCTTCTGGCTGTCCATTTAAAAAATCATGGAGAGAGAGGTGTGTAGATGAATCAGAGCCACTCCGGCGATTAAATCTATTATTAGCACAACAACGGTTGAGGATTGATGCCACCCGATAGTTGCGTGTAAGCAGAAAAGCAGAGGAGTTTGCAAAACGTGAGCATCTCCTGGATTATAATAACCCTCATTAACATTTTCACACATGGTTAGCCAACAAACAAACATGGAGATCAACTCTTGTGTCAGATTTACGGCCCTCGGGAATCTCGAACTGAAGAGGTGGACTAAACAGGACGAATGCAGCCGGGTTTCTTTCGCATTCTATGCAGCATTAGAATTTGATTTTAAGAAGTACTCAGGATGCAGAATTGCAATTGGACGTTAAAGTAGTAGCTTACTTTAAAAAAAAAACTTTTGAAAAAGAAATTAAGGTTTTGATAAGAACATTCCAGGATTTTTCTCCATATAATGGACTTCAATGGGAACCAAACGGTTCAAGGTCCAAATGAGAGTTTCAGTGCAGCTTCAAAGGGCTTTAAATGACACCAGACAATGAATAAGGGTCTTATCTAGCGAAACGATCGCTCATTTAAAAAATTAATAAAAAAGTTTAAGTCTTATAAGCACAAATGCTCGCCTTGCTCTGTTCTGTGATGTGCACATGTCAAAAAATCAATTCCGATTTAAATCATGATATGTAAACGCGCACATCAACCGAATTACTTTATTCATCGTTCTTGTAAACTCCGTGATCGGATTCATCAATTGGATTGATTTCATTCCGATTGAACCAAAAGGTGTCCATGTAAACTTACCTACTGAATCATTTAGTCAATCGATTCATTTAAAACCACTGACTCGTTTGTGTTTTGGATCCTCTTTTTGGATCGGTTTTCATTGATGGTGCGCAAACAGACAAAGTAAAACATATATTTATTTTACCTTGATTTTTTAAAGGAAATCACATTGAGATCTCTTTAAGATAGACCTGGAAAAATATGATGCAAGTTAACTTTTAGTTTAATGAACTGCAAGATCACATTCACAAGTGTGCTTTTGGTCTGAATGTGTGTGTGATTTACTTGCACACTGCACACCTGCTTGTTTGGAATTGATTAAATATTAAAGGAGTAGTTCAATTTTGAAAAAAAAACTTTTGCTGATAATTTACTCACCCCCATCTCATCCAAGATGTCCATGTCCATGTTTTGATGAAACCATTCCAGCATTTATCTCCATATAATGGACTTTAATGGGAACCAAACGGTTCAAGGTCCAAAAGACACTTTCAGTGCAAACTGCAAACTGTTCAAAGGGCTCCTGTTCGAACTCGTTCATCAAAATGAATGAATCTTTGTCCGAGTCATTTGGTTCATTCAACGAACGAAACGAACAAATTGACTCGGAAAAAGATTCGTTCATTTTGTTGAACGAGTTTGAACAGGAGAGTCACATCGTGCATCACAGAACAGAGCAAGGCGAGCATTTGAGCTTATAAAACTTAAACTTTGTTATTTATTAATTAAATGAGCGATCGTTTCGCTTGATAAGACCCTTATTCATCGTCTGGAATCGTTTAAAGCCCTTTGAACAGTTCGCACTGAAACTGTCTTTTGGACCTTGAACCGTTTGGTTCCCACTGAAGTCCATTATATGGAGAAAATCCTGGAATGTTTTCATTAAAAATCTTAATTTCTTTTCGACTGAAGAAAGAAAGACATATACATCTTGGATGACATGGGGGTTGGTAAATTATCAGCAACATTTTTTTGAAAAGTGAAATGTATTACTTGTGTTCAATTACTGTACTTCCTGTCATTCCAGTTCAACTTTCTGTATGGTGTAGGAGCAAATTCTGTTCTGAATCCTGTCCAACCCTGGTCCTGCAAGCGTGCTGCATGCGGCATTGTGCCGTTTTCTCGCGTGAAGTTAATTAGGCATTAGCATGTTTCGAAGCAGTTGTTGTCGGTTGTCATAAAAGCCGTACGACTGCACTGGCAGGACATTTTTCATCCCGCTTTGATGAAGTATCGAGAGTTTTGGGGTTTCTCCCGTGAAGTTGCAAACAAATGCATTTTCCATTTTCATGCATACGCGCGCATACATTGTAACGACTCTCTCTGAGGACAAAGGGTGTTTTCAGAGCGGCTTCTCGCGTCTCTGTCACCTTGAGAGATCAGACCAGAGGTGCTTTACCCACCAAGCACTTCATTAGAGTGACAAACCGCGTTCCGAGCTTTGCGAGAAACATCAACGTCACCCAAAATTAGCGACAACGAGGACGGGAAAAGGAGAGCTGACTGACATCACCCGGGGGGCTCCGAGTACAGAGAACTGAGAAATACAGACTGTGGTCTGCTCAAGAAGAATCGCACGTCTCCCACAATCCATCTCCCAGGGTTCCTCTGTCAAGACTGTTTCTCCAGCAAGCTCCTCTATCATCTTCCACGGCCCGTTCGGCTGTACATTAATCATCATGCCTCGGGGAAGAGATTCTGCTGTCCACACTGGTCATCATGCAAAGGATTATAGATGTTCTATAAAGCGAGGCATGGGAAGGGTGGCTCCTCTGAGATTCGTATGCTTTCTGGCCCTTTTTCTTTCAGTCTCGGGTCCTGTGCCAGTCCCGTGTTATTAATGGACGTTTCGGTTTGAGAGGAGGGGCTCGTCGGCTGGTGTCCTTAAGACAAAAGGGAGGATGCTCCTGCTGATTTGAGGAGCTGGAAATCCAATTTCCCTTCCTCTGTTTTAATTTTCAGACCTGATGGGGCAAAGAGATTGCCACTGTAATCGCTGGCAAACCAGTGCCATGTGCCAACGCAGCAAAACGTTGGCGTTTACTCACTAATGGTCTACAGATAGCAATCGGCTATCCAGAGTTTCCCAACCAAAGACCTAATGTGATAACAGCCTGATAAGTAATGAAAAGAAAAGGCCTTTAAATGTTTGCCAAGATTCCCACTGTGGTTTGGAAAGGCACTTTGTGTTCAGTTAACTGAAAGAAACTCCACAGAGGTGTACGGTTCGTTCTGAAATAGATAACACACGTTCTTCACATTGACATTGCTTGTTGATCATTAGCTAGCGCTATTATTCTACCGAGATGTCCTCGATTAAACATTTTATTGCAGTTGTAGTGATTGAAATTCTGCCTGATACTGATAATTATTTTTCAGAAGACTTTACAATTCATTTAAACGATTTAGCATTAGCTAAAGCATTAGGCATGAACTAACAATGAGAGTGCACACATTTTTTTTTTAAAATATACTGTATATATTTTTAATAATAATAATGGTGTGCATAAGACTGACATGACACCTTCATAACCATGGCATGACATATGTCTTGAATATGAAGTAGGGTTTATGCATGTTTATGACAACTGTCATAGTGTCTTTCGCTCAATTATGACATTGCTTTGTCATGACAACTTGACATTAAATGAAGTTAAACTGTCATGTGGTTGGTTTTGACATTGGCTGTCATGAGGCATTATAACTGTGTCGTGAATATTTTTTGTGACCTCAACTACAGTGGTACTAATTGAATTTGTCATTTAAAAGTTATAATGGCTTCATGACAGCCAATGTCAAAACCAACCGCCTGACAGTTTAATGTAATGTTAACCAATAAAGCTACAGTAGGTGGTTTCTTAAGTTTGATCATTAATCTGCTATGTCATGTTTATGACAGGTTGTGTTGTCTTAGTAATGTCAAGTTGTCATGACCAAGACATCTCAAACAATGTCATATTTGCATTAATGTCATATCTGAGCGAATAACACTTAATGACAGTTGTCACAAACATGCATAAAAATATGTCATGCCATGATTATGAAGATGTCATGCACACCCCTTCAAGTAGTGTTACCCATACTAAACTAGATGGTGTAGAAATGTGTATGATAACCTAATTTTAAAGTTACCTTATTATATTATTGATGATGACTGATAAATTACTCAAATCTGTAAATAAATAAATAAAACATACTACAAGTCATGTGCTCTTAAAGGGCCGGCGTCCTTCAGTGATGGTGCTCCTAAAGGGTTAAATCGTTGTCATGATAGTGCTAGATCTGAAAATACAGTACAGATAAATAAAAATACTCAATTGTGCATTCCTACTTTTATCTAAAGTAAATTGTCACGCAAGCACGTTGATCGTTTGCTAGCAAGGTGACCACCTTTATTTGAACTTTTTAGCCTTACATCATGTAGAAACCCTATGTACGTCAGCAGCCATTATAGCGGTCTCATCCATTGCACTATAAAGCAGTGAGTGCAGTGGCTCATTACTCTGGTAGAGTACACAACAGTGGCATGTAATATATAATTTAACCATCCATGTCTCCCTGGCACTTTAATTTAAACAGCGCTCATGGTGATGCACGTCTGCGCGGAGAGAATGGGCTGAGTAGGTTCTCCATGGAATTCCAGACAAATTATCTCCATGTCAGGAATCTCCATTCTATTACGGTCTGCTTGTGATGTGTAATTTACATTAGAGTAATGCACAGTATATGTGTCTGATTGAATAGACTGAGAGCAGTTTAAATAAGCGGACCTTTTAAGCATGTGTGATTGGGAAGTGTTTGAAAATGGAACTTTTTAAGTGAGGCGCGCACACACATTCAGAATCAACCTCGCCGTCATCGTGGCGGCAAAAAGGAAATGCATTACTGCTCGAGATGTGTGATGTACTTGAGGAAACAGAGACTGAAAAACATGTTTTCATCCTAGAATGGAATGTCAGAGGAGATAAACATCATGAGCCGTTCCTTATATATTATTATGTGCAACAATTTGACGACCACAGAATTTAGATTAATAGCGCTCAGCCCTCGGGAAGTAATTTCCTTTTGAGAAAGTGATTTGCATGCAGCGGGGAAAGGAGAGACCCTTTTTTGCTGCTCTTTTGTGGTGTCAGCTAAAACTATTGGCATTTAAAGCAACTCCCCAAGGTTAATGAGCCCCTCCATTAACCCTCCCCCTGGGGAACGACAGAAGGGCATTCTGGGAGATGTAGTTGTAAAGTCGATCCACATTGACTCAGCATTCCGTATTTAGTAATATAGGGCTGAATACAAGTCTTTCCTAACTAGTCTGCTCCCTGGTCAGAATTAAAGATGATTTGTTGTGTTAATGAACAGGCCATTAGTGGTCTTGCTACAATAATCTTGAATAAACACTAACAAGACCAGTATAATGTGGTGGCTCCCCACAAACCCTCATGACGACCTCCAGATGTTATACGGTTTTATATCCTTTAAACAAGCAATTTTGTCATCCGTTTGCATATTTGAAATTGTAAAGGTCTGTTCACACCATAAAGATAACGATAACTATATTAGCATCCACGTCCAAGGTCGACTACATTCTGTTTTGTATGTAGTCGGCCTTTTAGTCGCTTACTTATGAAATAGCTATGTATTACGTACAGTATGTTTGGCATTACATAGCTATTTCATATGCAAGTGGTTACACTGAATCCCACAGCAGACTGAGCATTCAAATCAGAGGCTAAAACCAGGCTCCGAAAAATTACTTTTATTTCTAAATTATGACTATTTTTGACTTTGACTAATATACTAACATTATAAGGGCAACCCAGGAAACGTTATAAAATAATAAAATAACCCCATGTCAGGGGACCTTTAAGATATTGTTTACTTTATGAATGAACTGTTAAAAAGTTGCATTTTCGTCTACATTTTAAAACAGAGCACAATTATCTTAAGGTACATGTGAGTTGAGTTTTTCTATATTTGTGTTTGCTTTGTGTGATATCAGTATAAAGACCAAGACTGTTGTATTTGGCCAGTGAATTAAAATAACTTGGTGCACCTTTTCTTTTTGATTTTGCTTCAGATTGGGAGTAATATGTTTGGATGCACGAGGAATAGAAGCTGTCAAACTCTATTATCATGTCAACAAAACTTGAGTTTCCAGAGGATCTCCCTGTCTCCGCATAGACAAACCTGTTCTGCACAATCATGATCTGTGTGTGCCTATTAAAGATTAAAGCCACAGAAGGTGTGAGAAGGCCTTCATCTACTCCTAGAACATCAGCCCTTTATGCCCCGAGGATCGAGTTCTCACACCAGCACAAACTGGTTCATTAGTAAATCACATTCTTCCAGACGTATATCGATCCATGCATAGATATTGTGCTGTATGTACCGAGCATCCCCAGTACCTGTCTAATGTCAGGGTTATCACACTTCTACTTCTCTAAATAGACTAAAAAGACCCGGTCGATATCTTAGATGTCTGTCTGTTTTTTTTTTTTTTTTTTTTTGTGGAAAACCCATAAGGTATTTTGTTATTTATTTATTTTTTAAATTATTTATATGAGATAAAGGTAAATGTATATTTTATCTATCTATCTATCTATCTATCTATCTATCTATCTATCTATCTATCTATCTATCTATCTATCTATCTATCTATCTATCTATCTATCTATCTATCTATCTATCTATCTATCTATCTATCTATCTATCTATCTATCTATCTATCTATCTATCTATCTATCTATCTATCTATCTATCCTGCTGCATATTGACTTTCTACACTGCTGCATATTGACTTTTGTGAATGCCATTGAATTAGATAACAAAATATCAATCCACGTGTTTTTTTGAATAAAGTCAGCCCAAGTTAGCACACTTAAATTAAAAAAAAAAAAAAAAAAAATCATAAAAAGAAGTTTGTTTTGAGACAGAATCTTGCATCATTTGTTTGCAGATTCCTCTTGGTTTGGTATTTTGTCTAGCATAAATGTAGTATCATGCATAATTGAAGTTTTTACAGGTCTACTGTATGAAGACAGAATTGCGTGTGAAACTCAAAGTAATCTGAAGAGAGATGCATCTAGAAGATATTCAATTGGAGGACAAGAAAGAATCAGACTCTCTCTGACGATGGAGGAAATGCCGCAGTGGAGGTCAGGAAAGGAAAAGACGGATAAGGGGAAGTAGAATAGTTGTGTTTTCAGCCCATTCTCACCCCCAATGCATCACCTAACTGACGCCTTGGGAAGCATTTTGACCATGCTTCAATATCTGACGCTTTAGATTTCCAGTTAGATGACGCCCTAGGATCAGACCTAAACCTAACCGCGTCATCTGATCTAACTGACGCTTTCCTTTAGCGTCAGTTAGATGACGCCGTAGGATCGCGTCATGTAACTGATGCTAAAGGTCGCCTAAAACGTCAAAAACTGAAGCATGGTCAAAGGTGACGCCTTGGGGTGAGAATGCGTTGGTGTTTTGGAGTAACAGAAGTCAGAAGAGTGGGCTGGTGTCAGTGATGCACATCCAGCGGCTCAACAGCGGCGGACAGACTCCGGCTCCACCATTAGATTTTAATTCTCAATCAGGCCTCCGCTTCTCATTTTCCTGCAAATAATCACAGGGAAAAAATGGCAACTCAAATGATTGTGTAGTAAAGTCTTAAGCTATTATTCAGCCGACACCATGGAGAAGACTGAAAGTCCTACGTGTTTTAAAGCAGAAGTTAAATTAATTTCAAATTACGCTGGGCCTAATGACTCAGACGCCCTGAGCCGTGACCGCGAGGAGCTCGCAAATGTGGTGCGCGGTTCTGGCGGTCCAACAGCTTCGCTCTCGTGTTAACTGCATTTCTCAGCAGAGCGTCACCTGCAATGACAATGAGAATGATGAATAGCAGACTTAAGTCGGGCTCCTGGCTCTGATGTTCCTCTCTTCCATTCTTTCTGCTGTTGATACTTAAAGGATGTTGTTGGCTGTTGCGCTTCAGAGAAGTTTATAGCTTTAAACTGCTGTAGAACTCAATGCGTCTTGTACTTTTCCAAGCAGGTGCTGGGCTCCTGAATGAAATGAGCTCTTTCAAGGCTGGAGAAGTTAGCGATAGACATCATCAAAGCTCGCCCTGGCACTGCGGGAGATCTTCCGAACACAAAACGGCCCGCACTTGTTGCACGCCTTGACGTCCGTGATTCACGAGTTCAGCTCTGCTGCTCTGTTCTTCTCTAAGCCATTTGATGCTGGCGACTATGACAATGAGGTCAAGGAGCCTTCCCGGCAAGAAACAAAACTAATTACCTTAAGAACGTTTCTAAATGGCGCGTGTCGCGGATGATCAGACGGCGCTGAAAAGCAATATTGGGAAATTAAATTTGACACAGCCTGCTGTATTTTCTTAAATCTTTTCAAATCAATATAGCCAAGAGATTGAATCAAACCTCATCGCATTGACTCGGCTGTAACATCCATCTTCTTTTACAGTGAGGAGATCTGAGCATGGAGCTGCTCTCAGAAGCTCTATTCAGTTAAGATTAGCTTTCTTGCCTTGCCTTTCTGTAAAGGAATTAGTGGATGTCTGTAATGTTTATTGACTATTCGTACAGGATGAGAGAAACTTAAGATATCACAAACCTACTGCGGTTACACATTGACGTAACATTTAGCTGATATTGTAGGGAAAGCCGTTTTAACTTTTATTCATTTCCAGGATATTAATTCTTGATATCAACAATTACATTTTTGATATCAATGATTCATTTTTTGATATCAACAATTCAATTGTTGATATCAAGAATTCAA
Organism: Pimephales promelas; assembly: GCF_016745375.1. The sequence continues at coordinate 14,149,163 of NW_024121188.1, forward strand.
TTGTTGATATCAACAATTACATTATTGATATCAAAAATTGAATTCTTGATATCAACGCTTGCATTTTCACTAGTGAAATGTCACCATAGGCTGCCATTCAAAACCAATTGTTGATATCAAGAATAGATTTCTTACTAGTTGAAATTCCAATTTCAAATATCAGAAATACAATTATTACTAGTAAAAACCTTTATTTTTGAAATCAAGAATTCAATAGTTACTAGTTGAAATGTCTATACTTGATATCCACAATTGAATTGCTACTAGTAACAATGTTCATTTTTGATATCAATAATTACATTTTTACTAGTGGCAATTTTAATTTCTGATATCATGAATGTGATTGTTACTAGTAAGAAAGCCATTTTAGAAATCTGAAATAATATTAGAAATACATTTTCAGATATAAAAAAATTTCATTTTTACTTGTACCAATTGAATTGTTGATATAGACAATCCAACTAGTGACAATTTAATTATTGATATCAGGAATTCGCATATTTACTAGTAAAAATTTAATTATTGATATCAAAAATGATATTTCTACTAGTAAAAAAATCAATTCTTGATCAACAATTTATTTTGAATGGCAACCTATGGTGACATTTCACTAGTGAAAATACAATTACAAATATCAGCAATTAAATTGTTGATATCAAAAAATGTAATTGTTGATATCAAGAATTGATATCCTGGAAATGAATAAAAGCTAAAACGGCTTGCCATAGTAATTTTTTAGGTAGTTGAGCATGAAATATTATGTTTGATCATACATCTGGAATTATTCGGGGGGAAAAAAATTCTAATTTCAGTCTGTCCACTTTTATATGTCTTTTTTACTGTTTCTGCACATGTAAAACAATGTTTTAAATATTTCTGGAGATAAATATATTTCTGTGTATAACCTTCAAAAGTTAAGCTCAGAAAGATGTTTTTAAGAAATGAATAAATTTTTTTTCAAGGGTGCATTAAATTGATCAAGTGACATTAAAAACGATTTTACAAAAGATCTCTATTTTTAAATAAATGCATTTAAAATGTTCTTTTGAACATTCTATTCATCAAAGAATCCTATATATATATAAAAACAGTATCACGGTTTCCACAAAAATATTAAGCAGCACAACTGTTTTCAACATTGATAAGAAATGTTTCTTGTCCAGCAAATCAGCATTTTAGATTTCTGAAGGATCATGTGACACATTTTGAACAGATGTCTATATATTAATTCAATATATATATATTTTGATGGTTGAGAGCAGATTCTCAAAGGCTAGAATTAAATTTGTTTACTTTTTCAGAGCATTTTATAAACGGAAAAAGTTACTGTAATCTTTCCTGGCACAGAAACAGGTACAATTAAAATAACGGAAATGTTTAGAAAGTGATCACAGCTCCTTATATCAAACTAATCCTGTGCAAATAGAGCAAGAGTAGGTTTTAGACCCAGTTCGCACACCTCTTGTTGTGATATATTGTCCTGCTAGGTTTCTGGGGCTACCAGGCATGACACTGTGGCACAGCATGGTCGTTCATCCTGGCTGATGTGTCTCGCTCGCCCTCTCTTCAGCTGGAGAGAGGAGCTAATCTCGCCCCTCAATCTGGCCACCTGTCAATGGGGTCAACGCTTGTCAAACCCTCTGTCTTCACCTCGCTCCTCCCGCTGCCTCACACGGCTGATAAAAGGGCCCCCGGAGGCTCGAGTCCTCAATGGAGCGTAGTGGAGAAAGAGGGGTCTTATCAGGTCTCAGTCCATGACCGTACAGGTTAAAAGGCTGAATGATCACCGGGCAATGAGCTACACCAAGCTCACATCCCACAGCTGATGCGTGGCCACACTAAATCCTTATTTTTTTGGGGGGGAAATTATTTGTTTAATTAAAATAAAATCCCACTGTTTTTGAACGTTTGAATATAAAGTTTAGCTATTTAAGTGTGGTCTCGATCGCAATTGTCTTTCTCCATGTCTTTCTTTCTTCAGTTGAAAAGAAATGAAGGTTTTTGTTGAAAACATTCCAGGATTTTTCTCCATATAATGGACTTCAATGGGAACCAAACAGTTCAAGATCCAAATGAGTTTCAGTGCAGCTTTAAAGGGCTTTAAACGACACCAGACGATGAATAAGGGTCTTATCTAGCGAAACAATCGCTCATTTAAAAAAAAGAAAGAAAAAAGTTTAAGCACAAATGCTCGCCTTGCTCTGTTCTGTGATGCGCGTTCGTGACTCTCCTGTTCGAACTCGTTCATCAAAATGAACAAATCTTTTTTCGAGTCATTTCATTTGAACTCAAAATGAATGAATCTTTTTTCGAGTCATATCGTTCAAACTCAAAATGAATGAATCTTTTTTCGAGCCATTTCGTTCATGAAAAAGATTCATTCATTCATTCAGAACAGAGCAAGGCGAGCATTTGTGCTTATAAAACTTAAACGTATTTATTTTTGAAATGGCCGATCGTTTCGCTAGATAAGACCCTTATTCATCGTCTGGTGTCGTTTAAAGCCCTTTGAAGCTGCAATGAAACTCTCATTTGGACCTTGAACCGTTTGGTTCGCATTGAAATCCATTATATGGAAAAAAAAAATTAAATCCTGGAAAGTTTTCTTTAAAAACCTTAATTTTTTTTCAACTGAAGAAAGAAATACATTGACATCTTGTATGACATGGGGGTGATTAAATTATCAGCAAAAGTTATTTTTTTTAAAGTGAACTAGTCCTTTAACCGGCTGATTGGTCTGTTGTTGGTGACGTCCAGTGTAGATGGGATGTTACTGCAATAAAAGTGGCCGAGTCTCCTCTTTTTAGATGTACACCTTTGTTCATTATCCAAATGTCAGTCTGAGAGCGCTCAAACAATCTCCTTAAGGGGCAGCAGTTGGAAAGTGTTTAAAAGTTGCACTTTCAAGTGCTTTAAACACATTGGAAGGGCTAAAATTGCATGGGGTAAATAATAGATTTTCCCAGACGGAGCCAGACTTGCTGTTTAGCGTTTAATAGCTATTAAACTATTCTACTGCCTTTCTTTTAAATTCTCGTTAGGTCAAGAAAAGGCTGCAAGCCACTCTGACAATACAGAACAGCCTTTAACGTTCAGTGCTTTGCGAGATAAACTGCTCTCTTTCACCTGGTGCCGTTGTCACGGTGGTTAGATTACTAACATTTGGGGCGTAATCAGGCATGGATTGATTAAAATAAATAAATAAAAAAAATTGGTTTTGTCTAAATCAACCATGATTGTGACGAGCAACAATAAGTTGGCTGGTTTTTTGGTTCCTAACTTGGCGTCTCACAATGAATAGTCATGGAAAACCTGGAAAATTAGATAATTAAAACTGGTAAACTGACTAATAACAGATAATTATTTTTAGTTGCATTTAGATTAGAGAAGTCAGGCTGGTTATGTTCTCATATGGCTAAGTGTTCGATTGTTGCTTGTAATGCGAATTGTGTTACTGAGGGATTTGCTTATTATTATACTAACACTGTTTTTACTCAATAAAGTGAAGATCCAGCTATATACAGTATTATGTAAAGTTTAATTGTGTTTTAAGAAATATTATTGTTTGAGTGAACTCGAATAAAATAAGTTCAGAGTACTCATAACTATTGTTTTTTTATAAACTTAAATGAATTGAGTCAATCGGTTTCCTCAAATGAAATGAGTTAGCTTAACTTGTTGGGTTTTAGTAGATCTAGTTTGTGCAGTGTTCATTTACAGTTTAGTGATTCAGATATTGGGTTTCATGTGTGTTTGGTTTATTATTTATCTGCTTTGCTTTAATTACTGATAATTTAGCATTGCATGCAAAATCTTTCAATGCACGCGAACTAAGCCACACATCTACTGCTTGATTTAGAGGGCTTTGAAATGTCATAAATCATGAGGGCTTGATCTATATCTGGCTTATTTTTATTAGTGGCTTGACAGTGCGTTTATGTAGCAGATTACAAGTGCTGCAAAATCCTCCCACCCAGACTTGATGCAGTTCCATTTGTTTTCTTTCTTTCTCATCCTTTAAAAAGAAACATTTTATCAGCCTCAAATTAAGCAACGGACACGTAGCAATTAAAAACGAATACATCTTGTGATCGTCCCTCACAAACCAGTCGCTTTGCTTTTATTGCACACTTTGTCAAAGTAACATTTGGGCTAAATTTGTCACTGTAGTCATTCAAATGCTCTCGGGAACCGGCGGTATAACGTGAGAAAGGAACAGTCAGAAAAGAAAGTGTAGTTAAATCTGTTTTATAAGTGCTTTATCTTGAGCAGTGTGTGCTGTTTCGTCTCAGCACTTTATGTCTGACTGTCTCCTGCAGGATAACAATGTTCTTTACAACATCTCATAATGAACACAGTCAGGCGCGTATGCAAACACAAGCACGCTCAGTCGTTCAGTCTCTGGGTATTTGCATGTTTTCAAGAAGAACAGTAGCAACTGTTCCGGCACTTTTGGAATGAGCAAAAAAAGCTTGCTTATGATGTAATGTTGCGCTTTCTTAAAATCTGATTAGAGGAAAGATTTATGGTTTGAAAGCACAGCCAATGACACTGCTTTGCCAGAGCAGCTTAAAAAAGACATTTTCACACCACTAAATCTTTCATAAATGTGCACAGCGCATTTCAATTTCTGCATTTCAGAGGAGACTTCAGGCAACTTTTGTAATGAGCTACTGTTGTCATAAAACACAACACATTTAGGTTGCTGTACATGTGTGTCCATATGTAATTATGAATATTTTAAAGGAGGACATGATTTTTTTTATTATTTTTTTTTAGGTTCTGGTTGCCACAGCTGTGCTAGAGAAAAATTACAATTACCAATTGTATAAATGTTTTTATATATATATATGAAGAGTTCAGATGCAAAAGCCTCTAAATGCCATGTGAAATTTTCTTCTTTAATGATGATTTTTATCAAACTTGTATATTTAAGTTCAGTAATTTCACTTAAATAACAATTAATAGGTAATTATCATTGCCATTTAAGTGAAATCACTGAACTTAAATATACAAGCTTGATAAAAATCATCATTCTAGAAGAAAATTTCAAATGGCACTTAGAGGCTTTTGCATCTGAACTCTTCATATATGGAATATAATCTACTGAACAAAGAGTATATAACTGGATTATGGTTCTTAAAGGGATAGTTCACTTTGAAATTAATTTTTGGTATGTTATAGCTTACCTCAAGGGCATCCAAGATTTAGGTGTCTTCGTTTCCGCAGTAGTTTCAATTGTGATATTTTTTGGTCTGTCAGTCATATAATGCACGTCTATGGTCACCACCTCGAAAGCATGCACAGAGAAGTCCAGATTAAACATGATTTAATGTTGTTTAATCGTTTTCTCACACAAACCGCTCGTTTCGTGTCTTAGGCCATCAATGTGTACTTGCATTTACGAGTCATTAAATCATGTTTAATCTGGACTTCTCTGTGCATGCTCTTTGAGGTGGTGACCATAGACCTCCATTATATGACTGACAGACAAGATCGGTTTGACCTAAAAATATCAATATTGAATCTCCTGTGGAAACAAAGACACCTACATCTTGGATGCCCTTGAGGTAAGCTAAAACATACCAAAAATTAATTTCAAAGTGAACTATCCCTTTAACTCTTTCCCTGCCAGCGTTTGTTTTAAAGTTGCCATAAACCGCCTGCATTTTTATACACGTTTTGTCATGTTATACCGCTACTTGTTGTAAAAAAGTACTTTGTTATTGGTAAAGCTGCACTATTTGCATGTTGTCATGAAGTTGTATATTTCTGAATAGAGCAGAGAGAAAGTTTCTTCACTCAGGGTTCAAACGAGGAGATGCTCATCAGCGTCAATATTGTTTGTCATTTGATTTTGGATGGCGGACAAAAAAGCTGATGTAATGTGCCGTGTTTGGACTGGATTACAAAGTGCTTTGTTTGCATTTGCTTGTTAGTTAATCCTATCGATTGGAGCGATCCCAGGGTCTGCAATTTCATGAATATACATGTAATGGTTTTCTGATGTATTTGTTTTACGTGCGTTGCAAGAGATTTGCAACACCGGCACGGCAATTACGTTTTGGCTGGACACGAGAGATTTGCTTTTTAAATGGTGGGCTAAAATGGACATGTTTCTTTATTTTAATTAGAGGCTTTTGGGAAGACTTCTAAAGTGGGAGGGGCTTGTGTTAGCATGTTTGCATGCTCTCATGCTTCTCTCTCACGCTGCTGTCGGCCTCTTGCTGATGAATAGCTAGCGTGCCGGCGGCTGACAAAGATAGATGTGACGCGCCCTCATCTCAGTTTAACGGCCGAACGGAAGGATCCCTGCTGACCATGCTGAAGGTCAAACGGCACAAGTCCTCGTGTCCAATCACAGCACAGGCGCTGGAGAGTGTGTGTGGGAGGAGGAGGGGTGATCTCTGGAGATTATTGATTGGTCTGCTTTCACCTGGCTGCAAAAGGTGATGATTTGGTCACACACTCTTTCTCACTGGCTCACTCATGCACAAACAGCTAACAGACATCGGTATGAGCGCGCTAACAATAACTGCACGCCATGCACTTAAACTCACGTCATCTTTCTCCCGCTTATAGCATCGGACACAGACAATGTGGGCGGCATATGCTTGCGTCAGCTTTATACAGCAGCCATGTTACCTGACCTCTAGCACCTCTAAACAAAGGGAAATCAGTTAGTGGTTAACCTGACATGGTTATCTGTCTTTTAATAAGACGCTCCCCGTGGCTTTCGTTTAAAGAGGTATTCATGGTATTATGTTTGCCATTCAATTTAATTAAAACTCTATGGATGGGTTTTAATGACAGATTATGCCTATTCCTAGATTAAATAGTATTTCAGTGAAGAGTCGCCCTTGACGGTGTAATTCAGCGCACAGGCTTAATCTGGGGGTGGGAAACTGCCCTATATGGCTGAAATTAGGTCATTTCCTGGTCACCATTCACACTGTTACACTCAGGAGGAGTGGATACAGCTGTAAAATAATGAGAATAAGGACCTGATTTAGGAAAATTCCCCAAGTACAGTATAATCATTTGCATTTGAAAATATACTTTGTGCATGTATTTAATACTTCTTATTTTAATAATAACTTTCTTTTTCACTTTGAAATTAATTTGTGGTATGTTTTAGCTTACCTCAAGGGCATCCAAGATGTAGGTGTCTTTGTTTCCACAGTATTTTCAATTTTGATATTGTCTGTCAGTCATATAATGGAGGTATATGGTCACCACCTCAAAGAGCATGCACAGAGAAGCCCAAATTAAACATGATTTAATGACTCGTAAATGTGAGTACACATTGATGGCCTAAGACACGAAACGAGCGGTTTGTGTGAGAAAACGAATGGTATTTATATCGTTTTTACCTCTTGTAACCACAGTCACGTCCAAGTACTCTGAGGGCGAGAGCGCTTCTGTTTGCGCAAGTGCCAGAAAGCCCCGGAAGTGATCTCTCGTATCAAATTTAGATATACAGGAAATCACAATGGAAGATGATTTCGATATATCAACAGACAGCTTTGTTTTTTTTCCCGCAATCGCGCGAGCGCAGACCGAAGCGTCCGCGCCCTCAGATCACTTGGACGTGACTGTGATTACAAGAGGTAACAACGAAATAAATACTGTTCGTTTTCTCACACAAACCGCTCGGCCATCAATGTGTACTTACATTTACGAGTCATTAAATCATGTTTAATTTGGACTTCTCTGTGCATGCTCTTTGAGGTGGTGACCATAGACCTCCATTATATGACTGACAGACAATATCAAAATTGAAAATACTGTGGAAACAAAGACACCTACATCTTGGATGCCCTTGAGGTAAGCTAAAACATACCAAAAATTAATTACAAAGTGAACTATCCATTTAACATCGATACATAATGTTCGTAATCATTAAAAAAAGCATATTAGAATGATTTTTTTTTTGACTCTTTACAAATTTTCAAAGTTGAACTGGGATTTTGAAAATCAATTTGAAGATTTTTAAAACATGATCTTATAAGATGCCATTGCCCAATGTTTGAGAGTTTCCATTTAAAATATGACCGGTTTCTTTGTATTTTTCTCAGGTCACCGTTGACTTCTGTTTCAAGGTTTATCAAAGTGTTTTTGTTCGTCGTATTTCAAAGGTCTCGAACAGAGCAGATATGTAAAAGGCCCCGGAATAACCTTGTTCTCGTTTCCCCGTGTCTGGTCGAGCCGCTTCTCTCTGTGTGGGCTGTGAGGCTTGCCTTGTGAGGCCTCTGCTGTCGGTCGCTGCCAAAAACGGGATGTTGCAGATCGTGTGTAAACAAGAGACCCGAGTAAGAATGCAATTAAGAGGCTTTGCAACAGTTGGCGTGCAAAAGGCATTAGTGTGCGTTTGCATTTCAAAGCCATTTGGATTTGGAATAATATTAGCTCTGCGAAGCGCTCCCGGGGCGCGGGGCATACGTCGCATAGATCTTAGCGACTAGGGCTGACTTTGGTCATGACAAAGAGATGATGTGGCTTCCTCCCGGGATTCCAGAGTTCTCTGTCTCACCGAGATGAAAGAGAGAATTAAAATGGATGCGTTAGTCCGCGCGTCTCACTGCCAGGTATCGGTCGTCGCTTCGTCTGCTTTTGTCTCCGAGCCAGCCGTAAACAAATAAAGTGAGATTTATTGATAAAGAATCTCCTGGAGGAATCCGGCTGTCATCGCTAACGCCTTGCTTGCGCGGGTAATGTAGAGCATCGACCGTGGGCATGATTCTGCCACGGTTTTCATACGACGCCGCTCCCGGAGGAGATCCGCCCCCGATGAGACGCGTTCTGCAAGGTTTCCTCGGCACAGACATTCTCCAGGCACGCTCCACGGTCCTCCTCGGATGCGAACGCCAATCCCCAGAGAGGCCGGGGTTTGGGTAGGGGGCCTGTGTTGACGGCTAGTACATGGGAGATGATTCTTAGCGGGTTTATGGGAATGAACGGACACGGAGAGACGTGTCTTATTTGCCACCTTCTCCCCCAGCTTCCACTGAAACCTAATATCGTGCATCGCTACATGAATATTTCATGTTTCACTCACGAATAGCAAATGCTGTCGTTCTCAGACAAGGGCACAGACAGCCTGTGGTCATTCCCGTCTTACTTGAATCCCGGCAAATTTCATCCGCGGTTAATGGTGCGCCTGAGCCGGAAGATCAAAAAAGTGCATTATGCCTCCTCCGTCTGTTGTCACTGAGGTTGGGAGAGCTGATTTGTCTTCAATAGGTCAGGTGACTTATTTAAATTCAGCTCTTTGCTGAATATGGAAAAGAAAGGGAATGAGACACAATTTAAATTGCGTTTATGTGATTTCGGAGAGATAAAATGTCTACATTCAAAGTTCAGGCAAAAATTAAAATTCCTTTATTGTTATTATTTCTCACGCAGAACACACACACACACACTGAAGAATGTAGATTGTGAGTAAGTGATGATCACGTTCACATTCCGTCAGTCAGATCAAAGTTCACTGATGGGTTTGAAATGCTTTTAACACTGGGAGACACACATACAGAAGTCCAGATGGTTGAATCATTGTTTGGTATCGCAGGGAGAACGTCACACCAAGTGTTCTGTGACAAAGGGGGTTTTGGGGAAAGCGCTTGCCTGGCTGCACTTGGCTGGAGAAGATGCTAGGCCGTTGAAATATGATTTCTGTTGCCGGTCGTGATATGGCTCAGAGGAGCGCTTGATTCCTCAGTGCAGTTTGTGCTGACTCTGAGTGGAGCTGTTCCACACACACATTCACCTTTATCTCTTCCTGCACTGCCCACTTTCCCTGTCGTAGTTCAACTAAAGGAAGTTTTACACCACCGGTCAATTGTTTGGGCACGCCAACTCAATTTAATCTGTTTTTTTATATTTTATAATAAAGGTAAATTTATCACTGTGAAATAACCAATGCATTCGCATCCCAAGGCGTCATATACTGACGCTTTTTCCAAAGCGTATAGATCAGACGCACATGGCACCCTTTAGCGTAATATAACACGCTTCGGTTATGGGTATTAGGTCTGGGGTAGTGTTAGGGTTAGACCACTAGGAGGCGCCTTCTGGCCCATAGGCCTATATCTATGTATGTGTCTCATATTGACGCTAATGTGTGTTGGATGTAGACGCAACGGCAAAAGCGTCAGTATATGATGTAGGGCTGGGCGATATATCGAGTATGTACGATGTATCGTTATATTTTTTGAAACGATATGGAATGAGGCAATACCGTTTATATCGATACAGTAGTTTGATATGAGCACATCTGAAAAATAGCGGAGGTTGCAGTGTGAGCTGCTGCAGTGAAAGTAGCTAGGCTACGTAGAACAATTTGTCCTAAACATGACACAAGCTTATATTAATTGCGTCAAAATCACTTTGATATAGTTAACAAGTTTAAGGCAGCTTGCCGCCCGGTCAAATGCTCTGACAGACACTGTTGCTGACTGACAGATATACTTGCGCTGTTTAATGCGTTAGATGTGGTGCTTTCCTCAGTGCTCAACTTACATTTCACATGTATATTCTCCATCTGTAAATGTTAGAAAGTAAAGCAAATATGTCCATTTCACAACAAATATGTCCATGTCAGAAGAGGACGAGCTTCTGCAAGTGAATCTCCGCTAAAATTCATGCTTCCTTGAACGAGCGCCGGCGCGCGCATGCGCGTGAATAGTACTACGTAGTACGCAATAATTCTGATTAAAATAAACATATTGCTAAAATATTTGTTGTTGGAGAAAATATTTGTTGTTGTGCCATATGTGGAATTTTAAACCTACAAGTATATATTTTTAATGAAAGTGAAAGTGATTATAATGGGGTAATCAAATGCAGGCTAATATAATTAGTTTGTGCTTTTGTTTTTGTTTTTATTTTCATTTTTAGTTTAGCTTTTAGTCAATATAAAAACAAAAGCTTTTTGCACATAATATATTGCATAGCCTATATTATATTTGTTTCCATATCTCTCAATATCAACATTGTTTGTAGGATTTCATTGGGCCGAATGTGAATATATATATATATATATATATATATATATATATATATATATATATATATATATATATATTTTCAATATAAAGATTTTCTTTATCTAAATAGAAAACGTAGAAAGTACCGAGATATATATCGTATATCGCCATTTGACCAAAAAATATCGAGATATGATTTTTTGGCCATATCGCCCAGCCCTAATATGATGCCTTGGGATGAGAACGGGCTGAAATAACACAAATGGAAGTTTTGTGACAACATTCATATGATCATATTCATATGCTATAGTATGAATCATTATCACGAGTGTGTTATATTATTTTTGGATTGTAGTGCTTAAATAATAGTTCCAAATATTTAAGCGTCAACCTTTAGATTCAAAGATATTTAAGATAAAATGAAAAAAGTCAGGTGTGTCCAAACTTTTCACAGATTCAAGATTTGTATTGTGTATTGTAAGGTTTGAAGTGTGTCGTGATTGGCTGTATTATTTCTTTGATCCTAGATTACTGTGCAGTTTACATACCAAAAGTGTAAACAATATGATTCTGTTTGTTTAGGCGTCTCAAACCGTCAGATTGGTGCAAAATGTTACGTTTATATGTCCATATGGCAGACTTTTAGGAGAGGTCACACTGTAAAAAATATTGTTGGTTTAACTTAAATGAAGTAACCTGGTTGCCTTAAAAGTTTAAGTTGATTGAACTGGAAAAAGTGAGTTAATACAATGAAGGAGATTGATTTAATCATCAGAAACTCAAAATAATAAGTTATCTGAACTAATTTTACAGTGCAGCCATTGAAGTGACATATGGATTTGTGGAAATGCTTAGTCAAGGGTCATGAGAAGCACTTCTGAAAGGTCCCATTTTCTTTTCTTTTCTTTTTTTTCTGTTGACTTATGGTGGTAGAATAGTGCCATTTCAGTTTTTCTCCTCCAAAAATCAGCATGATTAAAATGTGATATAATAAACAATTTATTTACAACTACAAAATGTTGCAGAATAAATGTAATATATGAATGAATAATAGCCTTTAAAGAACCTTTGTGCCAAAGGGGTTCTTTCTTATCATTATAAAACCTTTTTGGCATAAAAGGTGCTTTGGAGTTGAGTAAAGAACCATAACCTCAATGAACCGTAAGAGTGTATGCAAGTAAAAGATTGCTAAAGGTCTTTCTGAAGGCTAGTTTCCTCCACACCAGCGCTGCTGTATTTGTTTTCGGTGGCGCAGAGGCAGATGGGTGAGGACACACAGCTCTCACTGACTAGTGAAGACTGAAACGCCTCGGGCCATGCCTGTAACCACAGGGAGACTGTCCGATGCGAACTCCTTTACTAATACAACTGCTCATATTCCCCAAACACAAACACCTGACCGATAGTGCTATGTTTGGTATCGATTAGTTGGAGTTTGACAGGGTTTTATGAAAATAGACTACCTTGTTTTTGGTTTACAAGAGCAATCCGTGTGAGTATATCTAAACATAAATATCTGAAAAACATGAATAAATGACTTTCAGGACTCAACTATAAGGATAGTCAGAAGCCATCTTATGCGTCTTGATTATATACATGAGTCTGTATGCCTTGTGAGGGAAAATATTTGTTTTCTTTTGTGAAATATTGAATGTAGTTGCAAATTCTGCTGATTTAAATATGTAATTTAGCTGGCTAACATGTCACATTGGTGAGAATGATTTGTGACGCATCCGTTAGAATGGGAAAATCCTAAACAAATCACTGTATGCTATTATATTCTGCAAAATTGGGTTTATGAATTTATAGCTGTCATAGTTTCATTATAGCTGTATAGTTTCCAGCTATACTGTAGATTTGCATAACCTAATGCATTTGGTGTTTAATGAATAATGTAAGTGCTGTTTTGTATATGGCAGAAAGAAATATGTTTTTATTATACATCAAATTTACAGAAACAATTACAATTTATTCATTACATTTTGCTATAATTTTTATGTCTGAAAGAAAAATATCACCTACGTATTAGTATTTTTTTAAAGACAATATCACAGTTATTTTTTTAAGCAATTTTTATATGTCATTAGAAAAGGAAAAAGAAAACTATTGGCCTGATCCGACCAGGATAAAAAAACGAGATGTGCTCTGCTTTATCCAGATTGTTTCCGAACGTTGTTGAATTGCACTTGCAATGGCTTTGCTATCTTTTCACTAGTGGAAGCCACAGAAACAAGATGCTCTACTTGCTTGTCATTTCATCGCCTCCACATTTACTAATGCACTTCTACCTTTCATTGCAGTGCATAAAACGTTTTAATACTCACCGATAACTTGGAAAAAGTTGCACGTTCATACAGGCTCTTCAGTTTGACGGCTATCCAAAAAGACGCGTGTAGATCGTTCCCGTTGCTCTCGGCAAGAGGTCCGGGAAGAGAACAGACGGCTTTTAAATCAATAACACCCCAAGCCTGGACGAAATTGAAAGCGATTACATGTTCAAGCCAAGTGTTGATATATGAGATCTATTGACAGTGTCATGACAGCCGCACTGAAGTCGGCTTTGTTCAGGGCCCAAACGCACAATGCAGTTCCCATTTACACCTCCTGCATGGCTGAAAGTGCTTTAATTAATTATTGGAAAGAGCCCGGTCTCTATTTTCAACGTCCTTTGTTGCCCTTTCCCTTTAAAGTTATTTGTCTCCGGATGACCCCAGATTTCACATTGCCTTTGCTGGGTTTCTCTGAGAGGGACTCCTTTTTTCGCTGACAGAGAAAGAAATGTGATCTGTTAAATAAGTCATTCCCAAACGCTCACTGAGTTTTCGCCACCAGCAAAAGCGTCAAATGTGCTGAAAAGGCACGCATGTGAGACTAAAATAGAGAAAAGTAAGTTCTGTCGCGCTTCTCTCTCTCTCTGTGCCCTGAAGATTTTAACCTGATTATGAAGAACAGCATCAAGTCAATATTGTTTGTCTCTCATCAGACACAATGAAGCGTCTTTGGAGCAGGAACGTTTAATGGAAGATATGTTCATGCATTCATGATTGTGGATAGCCAGCACCCGAGACGCATGTAACGTGATTCTGACACACTCATGACACTTCATTACGATGATGGATCCATGTGGTTTGCTGAAAGGGAACATCATTGCTTCGTTTCCCAGAAAATAGTGAGCTGCCTACCTAGACAGTATGTTAAAACATCATGAACCCTTTAAGTCAAAAGAATCAGATAACCAGTCAGTCTAAAAATAAGTACTCATATTTCATTAAATAAAATATTTTCTATTTTAGCCAGAATTTATGTAGTATTTTGATTTACCTGTTATATGACTGTTTTCACAAATTCCTATTTTTGTAGTTTTGTACGGAGGCGATAACAGGATTGTTTTGTGATCTGGGTTTTTGCGTTTGGAAGCAGTGTTTGCCGAGGGAAATTGTGATGGTGAAAAAAAGTACATAAGAATAAGATGGGAGGGAAAAAAGCAAAACTTAATTTGTATAAGGCATGTCTGGGTTTCAGAATAGAATTTATATGTGACTAAATCAGTCTTTTGTTGTTTATGACAATTGAATTCCATATTTAACTACAATGGTTGCTGTTCAGGGGTGCGTTTCCCGTACAACGATGTAGTTCGCTGCTTCACTACCATAGTACAATGCATCTTTGAAGAAATCAACTAGCTAGTTACGACGAAAACCCATTGTCGCAAAGTATCGGGTTCAGCCACGTTGGTTTCGCACGTGGTGGACTAATAACTACTTTTAACGAAACTGTTTGAGATCCAATTAACGCTAGATTTTTTATATATAAATTATAGACATGTCATCTGAGGACTATTTCTAATTATTCTTAGTTATTTTGCTGTATTACCAGACTCAATATTTGTCTCGTTCTTATATAGAGCTTCGCACATGCACAGTACTTCAAACATAGTACTTTTAAAAACTAAAAGACGTGAATTACATTTGTATGTATTCTAAATAAAAGACACCAATTGTACTGAATATCAGCTTGCTTATTTTGCTCAAGAAAAGGATTATTGCGTCCAAATGTGATATAATATAGAAACTATGCTTGTAACCACAGGCCGAGAGCTGTGGTTCAAACCACACATCTTTGCGATGATTTTTGCGAATGTTCGTTGGAACGATCGTTTCGGGAAACACCGACTCGTTGAACTATGCAGATAACGACGGAACTTGCGAGAATTTGGCTAACGATGCTTTTGGGAAACGCAGCCCAGGTCATTTATTTACTTGGTCACGGACGCAATGAAACCATGAGCATGCCAGGCAGCCGCTAGAAGACTACTTATTTGTACCTGGTCTATCTTGTAATCTCTCTCTATCTTGGCCAGTCTGTAGATGTTTGGTTTTTTTTTTTTTTTACTTTGGGATGGATTGATGTGCCACTTTTCAGTGCTCTTGTGTTTTTGTCTGAGCTTTGTAGCAGCAGTCAGTAACAGTGATGCATGTTGGGGAATTAAATTACTACTTGGCTGCAGTTCTCTCTCAAATACATCTTTTTACTCTGCAAGTTTATTTATTTGCTACTTCCTTGCTGCACATTTACCAAAAGTAAAAATCGCTCATGGTTAAGTAATAATAGGCATAATAAATAGATTAGTTTTTCTTCAGGAGAGTGATGCAACTGTTATATCAGAGCAAAACTTCTCAAAGCATTTCCAGAGAGGCAGAGCGCCCATGAAAGCAAATCTGGGTACTCGTTTTCCCAGCACTCCTCTTTAATTTAGATGAAAGAGGAGATTTCCTAATCACTTATAGCCCTCTTACTTATTTTCAAGTCATATTTCAAAATTTAGAGTCTCTTCAGTCTTCAGTGGTATATCCATTTTGGCCACAAAAGCAGCTGAAATGGACCAGAAAATGAGCAGTGGATTTCATGATAATGTGTGTGGTTAATATGAGCAGAATCTTGGACTGCAAATAAAGTATTTTTTTTATATATAATATTTATTAATATTTTAATTATTCAGTGGAGTATTCACTGGAGATATTACAATTAGGGCTGTGCAAAAATTTATTGCTATTAATCGCATCCAAAATAAAAGTCTGTGTTTACATAATATATTTGTGTGTGCTGTGTATAATTATTTTGTATATAAATACCTATGCAAGCATGTATAGATTTATTAATTATTTGCACTTAAATTCTGTATATATATATAAATAAATAATCTATATTATATGAATATAAATATTTTATATATGAATAACACATTTTCTTTAAATATATACATGCATGTGTGTGTATTTATATATACAAAATAATTATATACAGCACACACACATATATTATGTAAACACAGACTTTTATTTTGGATGCGATTAATCGCAATTAATTTTTGCACAGCCCTAATTACAATCAATCAAACTATTACTTTTATTTAAATTTAAATGTATTATTATTATTATTATTATTTTTACAGTAAGATTGGTGAGCATAAGAGACTCTCTTTAATAAACATTAAACAAAATCTTATCGACCCCAAACTTTTGAACAGTAGTGTATCAACCAATCACTTGCATATTATATAAACATGGCGAATATGGCGACGTCCAGGAGGAAGTTAGTGACCTTCACCGCCACATTTGCTCCCTTTATTGCCACATCAGCACCGAGCTCCAGCCGTGCCAAACCGCCTGACAGCCTCGCCAAACAAAAGTGGCCGACCGCTGACGTTCTGACAGGGCAAACACACACCTTAATTAACGCCCGTCACGATCCTCTGATTAAGGGAAAGATGAATCTGTGCCAGGATTCATTGAGCAGGGTGGAGAAAGACACACAAGTTTTGGAAAATTTCAGGTTTGCAAACAAAGTCGCAATCTGAGATTAAATGAATTAAATTTTAAGGGGAAGGGTGACGAATTTGAGTTTGTGACAGTAGATTTAAAGAATAAAGTAGAATAAAGCCATTACATCAAACCGTAACAGTTTTATAGGGATGTGAATGGTGAGGAATGCCGATTCCACTCAACTTTATTAATGAATTTGTTCATGAGTTTTGACGGAGAAACACTCTAAAAAATGCTGGGTTGTTTTAACCCAATTTTGGGTCAAATATCGACAGTTGGGTTAAATTTATGAATTGCATTTTTAATCCAACAATTGGGTTTGTCCATATTTGACCCATCCCATCATTTTTTAGAGTGAAGAATGCACAGTGTTTGGGAAATAACTCTTATTTTTCAGAAAGAAAAAAAAACATCCACAAACGTCAGCCTCCTTTTTCTATTGTTACTCACTCAGAAAGCGAGTCACAGGACATCCTATATAATTGAACAGGAGATTTTTCAGTAAAATACTCAAAGCGGTTATTAAAAATGATTGTAAATTATTGTGTGTCATAGTGCATTTCTATCTAAACACAGAAATCCTCCATTGACTTAAAATACAAAAGCTACCCTGAGAAAATGGCAACAGTTGCCAAGGCTGGATTGGTTAGTAATTTATTATCAGAGGAACAACGAATCGTGGGACGGTTTGTCGATTCACATTCACAGACGATCACCGATCACGACATTGGCTCTGATGCTTATATTGCAGAACCAAACATAATGGCGATCATTTCAGAAATTCTTTTTTAACTTCCCAATGTACAATGCAAGCATTCTTTCAGAGTGCGCCAACACACCCTATCCTAGGGTATTTGTATTGGCTTTCTATAAGCCGAGTTCATTGGCATCTGTCTGCTTGTCATCCATAAGTCCGTCCATAAATATGTCTGCTCATGTCTCTAGCCTTCAGCCATTGATTTGGATAGTGCAGTAATATGTGACAGATGGACAGCTCCTGCGGAGATGGAGTTCAGTTCTTACAGCTCAAACTCAGTGGAAGAGGAGGGCAGGAGGTTTTGATACGGTTCAGAATGGTTGGAGACTGATCTCTGACCTCAGGAAAAGCAGCAGGGTTTCGGTACGTGAGATGATTCCTCCATCTCAAAGGAACTTCACATTGTCCATCAACTTTTCTCATTTATCACAGTTAGGGAACTGGGAGACTGTTAGTGGGGTTAATTAGCCGCAGTGCTGAGCTATTATTGTGTGCTGTAGAGTATAAACTGCGTTAAAAGCCACCGCCTGCAAATCCTTTGTGTTCCATAAACAAAATATGCGAAATGCTCAGCATGTTAACTTAGCATGTTTGATTTGGTAAGTAGATGTAAGAAAAAAAACAACGTCCCGTAGATCAGGGCGCTTCAATGGGGGGTGACCCACAGGGGGGTCCATGGCGGGACTGTAGGGGGTCCTCAAACATTTTTATTTCGGGAAAGAATGGCGGGTTTACTTCAACCAATACTCCCACATTAGAATTTAACTTTTTATAATTATTTTAATGCACAAGTTTATGAGCATGCACTTTGATAATGAGTAATATTAATGCCTTGTATACATCATAAACTAAAGTAAATAGATTAATATGGTAGCACACTCATGCCAGGCTAAAAATGTAACGTTTATTATTTATTTGCAATATCAATTTTATATATATATATATATGTGACAAGGCTGTCTCTTATACTTTTTCATGGCAATGTATAATAATAATAGCAAACAGAAACATCAGATCAGGGATTCGCATCATTCAAAACTGAATTGAGAAAGCCTTTTAAATTCCTGAAGAATGAAAATAGTGTGTAGAATTGTAATTTGAATTCAAATTTAAGGAAGTACAATTACAATAAAGGACAGTTTGTCAACACATACTTTCCATAGCTTTTTTTGTTGTTGAAAGTTTATAAATGTCTTTTTTAGGTTTAATTGGCCTTATAGTTAGACAGACTAGTGGATAAATAAATTAACTTTCATTTTATTTTCCTGGGTGGAAGAACACGTAATGCGTTATGAAAGTATTATTAAATCAGGGATTGAAGCGGAGCCAATTTTTAAATTCTGAATTTTTTGCCCAACCTTGGAACAAAGCCTAATGGATTCAGGAATAAAGGAGCATTTTAATCTCTTCCGTTTTGTCGTCACGTCCCAAACCTAGAAGATGAAGCGCGTAGATTTTTTTCACGTTTTTAATGCGGAATGGATTTCAGCATGATGGTAAACCAGAATTGAGAGTACTCCACTCATATTGGCAGCTGAAATAATAGTACAATTTGTTTGTTGGAGCTAAAAAAAAACCAAGTAGCCTAAAGACAGATTTAGATTTAGAGTCATAAGACTTCATAAGTATATTTGTACCACTATTCCATTATTATTGCAGAAAACTGTGTGCTTGTTTGTGTCTTGGATGCATTTTTAGTTTATCAGTGAGTTGTAGCATCAACCGGGTGGCACCTCTGATCTGGCATCACCAGGTTTGGAAGCACATCTCAGATCGCAGCCAGTCGTGGAAATTCAATATTCCATTGTGTCCCCAATCGAGCGCGAGCAGCAGCCTCGATCCCTGGCGAGGACGAGTGCCACTGCGTTTCTGGAGTAGATCCCGGGTGAGCCCGAGCGGAGGACGCGTCTCTCCTCCTTCCTGTCTCTGTCGGATCATGTATTCCGGATGGGGCCCGCGTGTCGTGGAGGAAGCATGAAACGCTCCATCATTCCTTCCCCACCGGGGCCTCGCTGGCAGAGTCGGGGCGGCTCCTGGAAGCTTCTGCCTGGGATGTGACCTTCACTCCCTCCCGTAGTCACAAAAGGTGGAGCGCACGTGTGGATGGTGACGCTTTCCTCCCCGGCTGTGCTTTTTGTCTCGTGATCAAATGAAGAAAAGCGCTGCGTTGTTTGAGGGAACCTCTTGTTTCGAGCGATCTTTGGCTTTGTGGGTCCAGAGCTTCACTGTATGTGACTTGTTTTGCTTTTGTGGTTTTAATTAATCTGCAGAAGCAGCCATTAATTGCCGTCGCTGTCCGTCTCGCGCGCGAGCTGTAATGTGAATGATCTGAGTGAACTATTTACTGCTTCGCTGTGCATGTGGGGAGTTCAAAACAAATTAAAAACTTTTAGGCTTTTCCAATTATGGGGAAAATTGCTTGGATGAAGAAATGCAATTTAAGTTTTTCCAACTGTAAATATCCCTGTTTTGGAGAAAGGTTGTGGGCTAATTAGATGAATTAGCTTTTTATTGACAACCAAATTAACCAGAATGATTTGTTTTAGCGGTGCTTTCGGAGGCTGTTTGCTATTGTCGCTGTTGTCGGTTTTAAACAAACCACACATGTAACCTATCAATTACACGGCAGAGATCGACTTCATGATTGATATTTGATGAGTGTGTAGTATGTGGATGAGTATGTCACTCGTAGGCGACACTCCATCTCTTAAACTGAATAATTCTCATGCACACGGTAATGGGAAAATCACATCACGTATAATAACGTGGCCGCTATTTTCATTAACGGCTGACCCTCTTCTCTGTCTCTCTTTCTGGCTGTTTCTCTTGACTATCTGATAACATCCTTGCAAATGGTAGTTTCATTTTTATCATGGAAGTCAGCAGCCTTGGCACTTGGACAGGGAAAACAATCTTGCTAAGTACCAGGTTTCAGCCCACCCCCCTCTCTCTCTCCCTCTCTCTCTCTCTGCCTCTTCAACACAATAACGCCCTCTCCTTATCATTGCCGGAGGTTTACAATTGACCAAAACAAACAAATAACTCAAGAGGGGCACAAGGCCACTGCAAAACAACGGAGAGAAAAGAGAAGATGAAGGGAGAGAACAGGGGAATATAGACAAATAGAGAATAAAAGCCTTAAAAAAGACAAAGGAAAGACATTATGGTTAAATGTGAGGAGTCTGAGGGAGGAATAAGGAGAAAGTGACAACTCAAGCTCTACACCAACTTTTACATTTGCGCTATATGCATTTGACTGACACTTTCATCCAAAGTGATTTACAGAGCGTTTGGTTAATTTGGTAATAGAAGCCATTGGGATTACTAGCACCTTTTTTATACTAGTTAAGCAACAAGAAATGTTTTTAAAATATATATTCATTTAGTTCATATATTATTAGTAGACATTCATTCATTTACAGACACCGGTATGGAAACCCAAGAAGCTTGATGCTGTAGTTTGAAAATCTAGTAGTTAAACAACTTATCTTAAAAAAATAACATTATTTCTTCGTTAGGTAATGGTGCTAGCAACCCCAAGTGATGGGTTTAATTCCCAGAATGCATGAACTAGCATGAAACATATATCAAATCCCCAGTATCCTTCTCATTTCTGGATTGCTCTCAAATTGATCCCCATATAATGCCCAGTAGATGATTTTTTTTTTTTAACCCAAAGGTTGGGATTTATACATGCAGAAACCAATTTCCTTGGTCTCTATGTTCCTCCATAATTCATAAAAGCCATGTGTCCTGAAACCTGTTGTCATATATTAATATTAATGACCCAAAACAAACATCATCACCCAGCGTGACTGATTGCACTCCACACAAATGTTTACATCTCTTTGAACAGCTGGAACTGCAGGTTAACCTTAAACAGCTGCTGTGCCGCAAGGTCTGCTGGGATACACACCTGCAAAAATATAAAAACAACAGAAGTAGAACTTTAGCCCACTTGCCCCTCCACGTCCCTCAAACCGCATAGCGAGAGTTATTTTCTGTGCTGAGGTGACAGCTTTGCCTGCCAGCTCTCTGTATCAAACAGCTGGAGATCTGTTCGTGCATCTAATGCTAAAACAACCTGAGTGTTTGTGGTCTGTGTGCCGATGTTGGGCTAAAGGTTATGAGATCGAGCTGAGCAGCTGTTTGCCATAATCCTCCAACAATCAGGGAACTTTAAACAACTGAAAGTAGACAAAATAGATATTTACAATAGCATTCACAGTTTTAAAAGCAGATAAAGACATCAATGTATTCCCTTCTCAATCATTCATACATTCATTCATTCATTCCAACGCATTCTCATCCTTTAACGTCATATAGAACGCTATATGACAAAACGGCGCTATACTACGCACATGGCACCCGTTATCGTTAATATAACACGCGCTGTGAGGGCTAAGTTTAGGTGTTGGGTAGAGCTAAAGGATTTATAACGTCTTGGGTTTGCGTGTTATATTAACGATAACGGGTGCCATGTGCGTAGTATAGCGCCGTTTTTGCATATAGCGTTCTATATGACGTTAAAGGATGAGAACGGGCTGTTCATTCATACATGCATTTATTCATTCATGTATTCATTCATTCATGCATTCATTAATTCACTCATTCATGCATTCATTCAGTCTTTCATTCATTCATGGATTCATTCATTCACTCATGCATTCATTCATTCATGCATGATTCATTCATTCATTCATTTATGCATTCAATGATTCACTCATTCATTCATGCATTCACTCATTCATTCATTGACTCACTCATTCATTCATGCATTCATTCACTCACTCACTCATTCATTAATTCATTAATTTATTCATTTTATTTATTTACTTTTTTTTTACTGGAAGCTTTACCGAAACAAATTCCTTGTGTGTGAAGATACTTGGCAATAAAGAACTTTCTACTACTTCTAAAATGAGTGGTTCCAGGAAAGACTCTTAGGAAATCATTCTGTCTTTGGGTGTTAAGGAATGAATGTATTTATGGCCTGCATTGTACTTTTAAGGTAAAATGTTTTGACAAGCACTTGTTCATCCTTACTGTCCTGCTCATGTCCTATTCTTAGGACCCCTTAAATGTGTCCCATGGTCTAGTAACCCAACTGACACAACCATCGCTTGATTAATTAAACCACTTGACTTAGTTCTTCGTTTGTCCGAAAACACTAAGACGGTTCCTTGAGGACCAGACTCCGGACCTCTCTATGACCTGGATCCCCATTAATGGTCCTTCTCTGCCCTTCTCTGGCAGCATTTCTTACACTTCTTTTAAAGTATGCCACAGTACATTTCTCCAGTCCTCTGCCAAACCGAGAGAGCATCAATCTTAGACCACCATGATGTCCTTTGCACCTTCGCCGAAGTCTTTCTCCTTGAGTAGCGTCTGGGCGGCGCGACCCCACACGCATCCGCTAATCAAACCGGGCTTTTGAGCGGCATCTCCACAAAGTGCAAGAGAGACATTGGTAAATGACAGTTAAAGGAAGCATTTATCTTTTTTCTGCAATAAGCTGCAGAGACTCCCGAGCGTGGTGTCGGTCTTGGCTTGTGTGTGCGAGTGCGGACAGTGTGAGGACCGGTACGGCGGACACGAGCGTTATGATTAATGGCTCAATTTCCTCTCCCACTTTTTAAAGTGGATTGTCAATTTGCTCTCTGTGATTTGGTGACGTCTCATCTGCCGAGTGGGTGGAGAGACAATGTAAAAGATTGTGGATGAGCAGTTTGATTATGATTATTGAGATGACAGCGAGACTCTACGGGGGACTTCATTGCTCTTTTCCTGCTGACTTTGGGAGGAAAGACAAAGATGCTTCAATTTGAAGTGCGAACATGTGGAAGCAGACCAGAGGACATCTCATGATTTGTCATGTCTTCTTAGTTTGGCATTATTCAGATATGGTTTTAATGTTTCTGAAAGTAGTCAATCAATATGTCGTGGACATGTACATCTCTCTTCACACCTTAGACTTTCTAGGCTGGTGGACCTGGCGGGCCTTGAGGAATCCTACGGTTAGACAGATTGGAAGTGATGGCGTGCTCAGAACAGAGCTGACTGTACCACTTTGTATCGTCTGCTGCTTGATAATGTCTGAGTGTTGGTTTAAGCACATTCGGAGCAGTTCAGCGGGGTACACTCTGACTAATATTCATTTCGGAAACTGCCAGCCGTCTATATAACGCAGGTTTTAAGGGTACCTGTGGGGACCATGGCAGGAACCAAGTGTGATGGAGTCTTACGCTAATGAATCAGGGCACGTATTCAAAAATGATCTGTCGTGCAAAATTTTCTTCACCCTCCAGCAAATTGTGGAGGAGAGTATTTTCAGCAGAATGAGGACTCTCTCCGGTTTTCTTCACGGTGCCACAGGGAGCACTTTGGGTTTAAAGTGCATTCGAGCTTGGTCAAATGAGAGTCAGTTTTAGGATGACCCTCAGCAGAACTCCAAGGCCTCCATCTCAGCCTAAATTAGAAACTTAATATGAATTATGCAGATTCAGAGATGTAAGATCACATTTTACAAGCAGTATGTTAGGGATGGCCAGTGTTTGTCAGATTTGTCAAGATTGTTCAATTCGGTGAACAAGTTATTCTGCTCTTCTGGCAGTGTGCCCTATTCATCTTAAAGGAGTAGTTCAATTTAAAAAAAAAAAAAAAAACTTTGCTGATAATTTACTCATCCAAGATGTCCATGTCATTCTTTCTTCAGTCGAAAAGAAATTAAGGTTTTTGATGAAAACATTCCTGGATCTTTCTCCATATAATGGACTTCAATGGGAACCAAACGGTTCGAGGTCCAAATGAGAAGACCCTTATTCATCATCTGGTTAAAGCCCTTTGAAGCTACTGTACACTGAAACTCTCATTTGGACCTTGAACCGTTTGGTTCCCATTGAAGTCCATTATATGGAGAAAAATCCTGGAATGTTTTCATCAAAAACCTTAATTTTTTTTCAACTGAAGAAAGAAAGACATGGACATGTTGGATGACATGGGGGTGAGTAAATTATCAGCAAACGTTTTTTTAAAAAAGTGAACTACTCCTTTAATATGACATACCCATTAAAATCCTGCTGTTTTGGAGCACATGTGATGAATAAAACTGCAAAGCACTGCCAAAAATCCTCCTGTAGCAAATCTCACAAATGCAAACAAAGCCTTTTGTGATATTTTCAAGATTGATCATTGATGTCAGTTCTGATTCCCATCCCTAACATTTTAACATTATTTCAGTCACTGGTTTATTGCATTACCTCACCACGGATCCAGTAGGAGAAGACGTTTTTTTGATGTAATTGCCATTTTTGCCTTGACTAATTCTGTAGTGTTACCCATGGTCAAACAACAAAAGACACCCCTCGGCTTGATCATTTAAACAAAGTGCTTCATCAAAAAGCGACTGACACTTTGAAATAATAGCTGGAGTAATTGAACTCGATAGTCATTACGCCTTTTCCACAAGCACGACGGTGATGCGTAATCCACACGTTTTCCATGAACGCTTCCCTTAAATAAACCTGTCAGGGAGTCATATTGTTCACGACTTCTCTTTCATATTGGGAACAACAGAAGGAGACGGATGGCAGGCCTGGCCTTTTGAAACAGGTAGCAGGATTTGCTCAAGTCTTCCTTTGGTGTTAATTGTTAAAAGTATTTCAAAGATCATTTTCGCACGCAGGAGGCCGATTTACATTTCACGAAGTTTAGCAACAAGCATTCAAGACGTAAGCCAGAGAGAGAGAGAGAGAGGGAGGCATCGTCTGGAAGGAAAAAGACACTTCAGTTTGTCTGGAGCGCCGAATCTTTCTCACACACCTCTTGACTCCCGTTTACCCCGATTATAGTTTAAAGAGCGCTTTGAGGAGTTTCACATTTGCCGTCTCCTGAGTGGCAAACTTGGAGGCGCTCATTGGCAGTCAGACGCCGCCCTTCAGGTTAACCGCGGGTTAGGGAAAGAGCCGCCTGAAGCAGGTTCGCTAGAATCCGAACGAACGGCCCCCGGGGTTCAGAAGTCAGAGGGAGGGGGAACGGGATAAACGAAGGAACGGGGAAGGGATGTTCTCTAGCACAACGCTGAAACCCCGAGGCCTTCATCTTCATTTCAATGCAAAATGACTTTGTCATATAATCTCTTTGGTGACTACAGCTCTGAGTTAGGAGCGCGGAACAGAGGAATAATAAGGCAGTGAGAGCAAAGAGGAGGGGAGGAGTGCTGGGAATGTATATGGAGCACAAAAAAAAGCAAGCTTATCGAAAATAGAGGAAAACTAGGCTGGGAAGGGACGGTAAAGATGAGCGAGCTGCTGAGAATGGACTCCTTAATAAACAGAATTTGACAAAGGCCCGGCTCCCCGATGTTCGGTATCTGTCTTGTCGCCTGTTTGCCAAATTACAGCGGGTCATTGTTTTTCATTCAGTCCATCAGCGGCAGTGCCAGGACACTCCCAGGGTCCCAGCCTAACAAACAATCTGACGGTGAGAATAGAGGCCCCCAGCCCAACGGTAAACAGGAGAACAAAGAAGTGTGTGTTGCGGTCACATGAGATGATGGAACGCTTTGAAAAATATCACAATGAAGTGTGTCTGACATTTTAAAGTTTCAGTCAGACAAGCCGACATTCCAACACTTCCTTTCTAGTTAAAGGTCCCATTCTTCGTGATCCCAAGTTTCAAACTTTAGTTAGTGTATAATGCTGTTGTTAGAGTAAAAATAATATCTGTAAAATTATAAAGCTCAATGTTCAATGCCAAGCGAGATAATTTATTTAACATTAGTAGCCTACATGAACGGCCTGTTTGGACTACATCCCTCTACTTCCTTCTTTAATGCCGTCAGTAGAGCAGTTTTTTGACTCCCTCAACTCATCTCTTACGGTGATTTTCTGAAGTAAAACTGACGCTTCATCTTTTGTGTGATGTACAACTTTATTAAACTCATCAGTATATGTTTGATCATCATTCGGACCTGGTCCGAAACAGCAGACTTGTAGGCTATTATTAAATAATGGATACATACAAGCAGATGACAAGTGTGTTATAATAACCGTGATTAAACTACTAAACTATACCTGTTCAATCTATATACAGCACTCTGACTCGGTAGGCATTATTGTCCGACTCGAAATGAACACCGTTACTGAGAGTTTCTGATATTATCATCTAGGGCTGGGGTAAACGATTATTAACTAAACGATTAGTTGGGCGATTATTTTATCGATTAGTCGACTAATCTAATGACTAATTGGACGACTAATATAAAGAATATTTTTTCTGCTGCTCAATTAATAAAAAAACAATATCTCAAATAAATACTGGCATACTGAATCAAGATACTATAAGCTGGCTAACGTTAGTCTAATGTTATGTATTTGAACACCATCATTATAACTCTACAACCGCCAAAACCGTGTTATTAAAAGATTTTTTACAAACATTTTTTATCATAGAGAATGTTTAAATATTAATATCTGCGGAGGGAAACGGAGGTGGAGTTAGTGGTGCGATCGGAGGCTTCTACTACTGGAGATGAATCGGGAGAGGTTTGTGCACCTACTGATCAGAGCGCGTGCTGACACGGAGTAAAGCCTTGTTTATACTCGACACGTCCGCACGAGCGCGAATGTGCGCGAATGTGCGCACGGCAAAAATGACGCGTTGTTGGGTGCGCAAGACCAGGAAGACTCAAGACTGTGGCTGGCTGTGTGTACGCCTTTTTTTTGTAACAGCGCGCCCGGCGCCGCATCCGGAAACGACTTCAAGCCGAATCTGCCCGAGCTTGTACGTCTCACCACACCGGCACCCAGTTTGCGCGTCTAAATTGCAATTTTTTTTTTCTTAAGGGTTTGTTTACTGTGTGTGATTCATTTAATGGATAGCACATTCACTTCTAGTTGTCTTCGTCCTCTATTCTGCAATGTTTCGGTCTCCCACGTGTGTGTGGCAAGCTGTACCGCCGGGAACATGCAAAAAATAAATAAATAAAGAAGCGTCGACGCAAAAATATGACGTCGCCGCAATTTTGACGTCGAATCATCGATGTCATCGACGCGCCGCTACAGCACTATTATCATCATTCCGTGAGATGAAATTGTCCTGAGAAGCTCCACCCCCTGTTCCGGCATCAGCAGGTTATTTGCATTTAAAGGGCACACACTAAAACAGCGCGTTTTTCTGAGCCCCCAAAAAAATGACAATTTAAACATGTTGTAAAACATGATCTGTTTGGTATTTTGAGCTGAAACTTCACATACACATTCCGGGGACATCAGAGACTTATTTTACATCTTGTGAAAAGGGGCAGAATATGGGACCTTTAAAAGACGTTTTTAGATATCTTGTGTCTAATTTCATATCATTCCGAACCTATATGCGTCATTGAAAGTCAATGAGGATTGTTGTTTGCAATTCTTCCAAATATCTTGAAGAAACCGTCATACGGGTTTGGAACTGTGTTAGAGTGACTAAACAATCATAGAATGTATATGAATTTCAGTTCATTTTAATTAAACGTTCGTGAATTCAAATTGCAGTTGAATTGAAATTCTCTTCTACTTGAGAACACTTCTTCTCTTTCCTCTTGGCTCTTTAATGCGCTACTCATTTCTCCTCTGTTAAGCCCATCCCTTCTCTCTTTGCCTTCAATAATGAGGCCAGCAGGGTTAAATTGGCACTGCACAAGTTGGCTTCTCTAAATTGAAACCGAGAGACAACATTGCCAGTTGTGTTCCAATACACTTCCCTAGGCCTTCTGCCTGTTTTCAGAGCCGAGCCAAGAGAGCATATGGCCGCATGTAGATACACAGCGAATCTTACGCGTGACTGTCAGCCGAAACGCTCTCCCCTCCGCTCCGTTGTGAAGAGCGTCCTGATGTGTCTGTCCTGTAGACGTGTGGCACTTGTTACCCAAATCCTCTCTCTTTAGCCACATTCTACTTAACATGAAGAGCAAACAACTGTGATAGAGCTGTTAACATGTATGACGTAAGTCGTCTCTGTATTCTAGACACTCATTCTCCTCACGCTTTGCTAAAACGAGCCCACTGGTGCATAAAATGAGATCGGTCTTTCAACTGATCTCAGAATTCAGGCACAAGTAACTCATGTGCACGTGAATGTTGTCTAAAGCGCGGTTGCACAACGGTACGATGCAGGATCTGGCTCTTGACAGAGGAGTTGAGAGTCGATATGGCGTGCTGATTGGCTGTAGGCTCGAGATGCCGTTGGGCCCTTGTGTCTGTGTAATCTGGCTCCTGACAGCCGCGCGGCGGGCCGTCTGAACACTTTAGCAATCCCCCGGAGCGACGGATGAACGATGGTCATCGCCAGGTCATCTAGAAACATCCGCAACTCTTGTATCTCGGCGTGGAGACGGACGGGTTACTCATACTAATGCTCAACTCGCTTTTCACAAGATCATGCTCTCGGACAACATTCGCTAAGTTTATAAGACTGTTTTGTGGTGTTTCAATTGAGGACTCTAGTTTTATAAGGGCTGTGGGAGGAAAGCTGGTCAATTTTACAGCACCTGAGAGAGAGAGAGAGAGAGAGAGAGAAAACTATCTATCTATCTATCTATCTATCTATCTATCGTTCTATCGTTTTGTTGTTCTATCTATCGTTCTGTCTATCCTTCTTTCTTTCTATTTATTCATCATTTTTCCTTTCTATCTATCTATCTATCTATCTATCTATCTATCTATCTATCTATCTATCTATCTATCTATCTATCTATCTATCTATCTATCTATCTATCTATCTATCTATCTATCTATCCATCTAACGTTCTTTTATTCTATCTATCGTTCTTTCTTTCTTTCTATCCAGTTATCATTCTTTTGTTCTATCTATCCATCCATCCATCCATCTATCTATCTGTCTATCCTTCTTTCTTTCTATCTATTCATCATTTTTTTATCTATCTATCTATCTATCTATCTATCTATCTATCTATCTATCTATCTATCTATCTATCTATCTATCTATCTATCTATCTATCTATCTATCTATCTATCTATCTATCTATCTATCTATCTATCTATCTATCTATCTGTCTATCTATCTATCTATCTATCTATCTATCTATCTATCTATCTATCTATCTATCTATCTATCTATCTATCTATCTATCTATCTATCTATCTATCTATCATTCTTTCATTCTATCTATCGTTATAGGTCTATAAACCTTCACATTTTTTAAACTTGAATTAAAGTACATTTTAATTCCACTCATTCCTGGTGAGGCCCATGATGCCTCAAAGTATTTCTAAGAATGCCATTGTACATGGTGCTTTCGGTAGTGTTTTGATAGTGTGGCCAGTGGAGAAAAGGTGGGAAATAACAGAACAAGAAAATGTGGAATGTTGTAAGAATGTGTGCTGACTAGGATTTTTTATTATTTTTTTTAATAGAAAATAAAGCTTAGTTGATAATGGAACGCTAACATTGTAATGTTATTGTACTAGACACTTGGCATTTTTAAGACGGTAAAAGAGCACAATCCTAAATATTTGTGTATTTGTTGCAGGAGATTGCAGCCTACTTGATAACGTTTGAAAAACATGAAGAGTGGCTGACGACGTCCCCCAAAACCAGGTAAGATGAAAGCGTCTCCTTGTTTTATATGTAGAGTGTTACCTGAAAAGCAGAAAGGTACTGTACATTTCGGTACAACTGCCAGTTCCTGCACATTTCACGGGCATGTGCAGACAGATAATGGAATATTAATGACTATTTATAATGCAAGATGTGGCCAGGTCTATTAGCTTAATGCTGTCTTTGCTCACCAATGCCATTAATGTGGGTGGTAATGTGGTGAGATCGTAGAACATCACCCTACGGTGATAAGGGCTCAGCACGAAATTTACAGTGTTACTTGATTTACGGAGTAGCGATAATGAAAAAGCTTTTTACTTTTAATGCCAGTTTCTATATCTATCCAAAGAGATAACAGCTGTGATATGATGATGAATGCAAATTAAGATATTATGTGGTTATATATGTAGCACACGTCAAAAGCCTTCAAACGTTCATTTTAAACTTTGACGTTCCAAATGTTTTCAGTGCAGTTTATTTCTATAGAAGGGCATGCAATTAAATTGAATCATGACATAAAGAACTTGAGAGTAAAGACGAAAACATCCAACGGTACCAAAAAGAGCAATTTTGCATGCTTATCTGCAGCGTTCCAGAAAGATACGTTTGGATTTATTCATAAACAGAAAACCGTGGAAAGAGCAAGTGTTTGTATGGGAGGCAAATCAAGGGAAAGGGGAAATGTGGGCAGACAAATCACGGCGGGGTTTCGGGTTCAAGAGCTGTTTACATGGCCAGAGGTTACCTGGCCAGCATCTGGAGCTGTCATTCACCCAACGTGCACACACACACACACACACACACACACACACATTTGTAAGTACAGTGAGCAGAAGAGGCAAATAAGCGCTGCTTTACTGAGCTCACAGCCGAACCTTGTTTTCTTGTGTAACGCTATTTGGTGATTCAGCTCTGACATCAGATACCAAATGACTCATAAGATGCTTTTTGAGTTGTTTGAGTTTTACGTAGGCACACCGACACAAACACGGTGCCCCCAAAATATATTTTAGGAATTAAGCCGCACATCAAAATGTCTGAGTGTCATTGCATTAGATAACAAAAACAGTCATTTATTTTCATGAAAGAAGCACATGGATATTTTTCAAGCAGAACAAAAAGAAGTTTGTTGACTTAAAGTAATCAAACTTTTATACACTATTATAGAAAACATGCATTTCATATCCAGAAAGGTGGATATTGTTATGCCGGATTTTATTTACACCATTCCAATGATCGTGAACTGTGATTTTTTTTTTTTTTTTTAGCAATATTTAGAAAAAAGTCTTTGAAAATGAATAGCGTTCAAAAGTTTGGGTTCAGTAAGATTTTATTTTTATGTTAAAAAAAAATAAGTCTCAACAAGGCTGCATTTATTTAATCAAAAATGCAGTAAAACAGTAATATTGTTTAAAATAACTATTAAAATTATGAAATATATATTAAAATAATTCATAATTTGTTCCTGTGATCACATAATTTTCAGCATCATTACTCCAGTCTTCAGTGACACATGATCCTTCACAAATCATTGATTTGCTGCTCAAGAAACATTTTTGATTATCTTAGATGTTCAAAACCATAATATTTTTGTTAAAAATTTACACTTTTTTTAGGATTGATGACTAGAAATGAACAGCATTTATCTATTTAAAACATTTATAAAAATATCTTTACTGTCACATCTGATCAATTTAATGTGTCCTTGCTAAATAAAAGTATTGCACATTACAACATTACAAACTTTTGAACAGTAATGTACCTTTTAGAAAACAGTTTAATATGTTTTTAGGGAGAATCTGTGTGCCCACATTATGTGGTTCACATGAGAAAAGTGCCTCCAAATTAGAGCTTAACGATGAAGCGTTAATGATATGATCGCAGTGTGTGACAGCGGCAGGACACAGAGCAGCAGGGAAGAGACTGCCGGGCAACTGTCCTCCACACACACACACACACACAAACAAACATGTAAACACAAGTGTTCCCACTGAGTCTCACACATGTGCGCACACACACACACACACAGCCCCTCGCCGCCCCCGGCCTGCCTTTACATAATGGCACTGATTTCAGTCTGCAATTTGCCATGGCTGTTTAGTGCAGCGAGTGCTTTCCTGCTCCTAATGAAGCTTGTGTGACTCCAGGCTGTCTTCAGGGGTCACAACCAGTGTGAGTTCACACTGCAAGCGACGACTGGAGACACACAGCCGACATCAGTCCTAAATGCTCACACACACGCATTCATCTCGTAATATAATTAAAGCAATGAAAGCACTGCAATGATTGTGTCGTCGTATTAATTTGAAGTTAAAAGAGCGCTTGTATCTCAGTAGTGACTCTTTATGAAACGAGCGCTCGGGTAATTCAATCATGATATCTCATCTCAGGGTATTAATTTGTTTTTATGGCACTGATAAGACTTTTAAGGCCAGCTTTGATGTATTTTTGTTGTTCTTTGGCGATTTTTTGTGCTAATATCATTCAGTGTTGTTATTTGTTCACGTGTGTATGTTGCTCTGTTTATTGGCCTGGTGTTCCTACGGTGTGTATTTGTATTCATAAATGTGTCCTGGCGTGTGCATATGTGCGCATGCTTACCTTTATATGCCTGTCAGGTCTTGGCATTGTCAAGCTTAGCTGTTAGCTTCAGTGTTTCCTGGGATTTTTATTAGTACATTTTTTTTTAACATTTCTGACTATTAATTATAATAAATATTTGTTATAAGAATTATTAATCATTGTAAGAAATATAATAAATTAAAATAAAGTGTAATATAAATTATTGTAACAAAAATATAATTTGAAACATTTAACACGCTAACTTTACATTTATATTATATTATGCATATTTTTAAAATTTTAAATGATTTTAATTGTAATTGATATGTAAAATATCATTTTATATAATATCCATTAATACACTGTAAAGAAATATTGTTGGTTTAACTTAAAAAAAGTAAGTAACCTGGTTGCCTTAAAATTTTAAGTTCATTGAACTTGAAAAAGTGAGTTAATACAATGAAGGAGATTAATTTAACCATCAGAAACTCAAAATTATATGTTATCTGAACTAAATAAATTATTTAATCTGATTTGACAAAAGAAAAAAATGTTGTGATTACTACACTGTACATTTTTTTTGTTGGTTTAACTTAAAAAAGTAAGTAACCTGGGTTGCCTTAAAATTTTAAGTTGATTGAACTGGAAAAAGTGAGTTAATACAATGAAGTAGATTAATTTAACCGTCAGAAACTCAAAATAATAAGTTATCTCAACTAAATAAATTATTATAAAGTTGATTTGACAAAAGAAAATATGTTGTGATAACAAATCTTGAAAATATTTTTTACAGTGTAATATTTATGCAAATTATGATCAAACATATAATTAGATGGATAATTAGTATATATAATTAATAAAAAATCATGTGTTATACAATTTTGTCATTATTAATAGTATACGATTTGTATGTAGTTTTTGTGATCTCATATTAATTCAGAGACTAAATGGAATATTTTTACTTGGACTATGATAATTTCATTTGGAGAAAAAAATGGCCATTGGGATAAATATGGGTATTAAATTCAAAAGGGAAAAGTTATTTTTTGCCATTTATCATTGGCAATTTATTGTTTGTCTTAAGTATAAAAATTGTTGAATTTCAGTCCTTTCTCTCTCCCTTTTTCTGTGGTGCATCGCTCCCAGACTCTTCTAAGAACAAAACATAAAGGGCCATTTCCCATCAAAACAATGACGTCTGAGGAATACCAATGCATGCCCGCTGCCGTTTTGTCAAAGTCTAATTCGGCTGATCTGCTTTGTGTCATGTGTCTCTCCTCTCTTCCGCAAGGGGAGTGCATCTGAGGTCGTAATTAAACACCACACGCTCATTCATGTGCAAATCCACCCAGGGCTCTTTGAAACCAAAGCAATGGAGGATAGAACAAGGAGAAAATTGATAAACAGAGGGAAAGAAAAAACAGGGAGGACGCAGAGGAGAAAGTGTCCGCACGTCTCCAGGAGTTCATGTTTCCTGCTCGAGTCGTAGTGGACTTTGTAGGCCAGTGAACCGAGAAGACCCGTCTGTACCGCGGTGAATTTTAAACAGAACTGGAATAGAAACCGCTTGTGCCGAACGGACATAAGTTGACCCCGGTTGTTCTTAAAGGTACGTAATTGACCAATTAAAGCGCTAATGGTGCACATCAGTTTGTCATCAGAGTTGATAAACATGAAAGTCGAGTGAATTGATCCATAACAGAAGTTTGATTGGGCAGAGGGACACACAAACACACACACACACATATATTGTGAGTCAGCATGTGTTTTATCTGACGTTCAGCCAGGAGAGAGATAGAGCGAGAGATCGATCTGCTCTCTCTATGTGATGTACACACCTACTGGCAGCTCCAGACACAAACAGAATATATTCAATATACCGACACACTGTACTTGACTGTGGTGATAGTCTACAGACTGCTTTACACTTCATCTTCTGCTTTGTTTTTATCACACGTGTCCACTGGTGCTAAGTCAGATGAGCTGAGCGGACGCTTTTCATTCGTTCTCTATGGCTGCCGAGCAGCAGGGGATTGTGGGATTGACAGTGCCGGCGATGAGTGTGTCAGAAGGAAAATTTGAACTTCACTCAAATGAAAGACGAAAAACGTCCTCATTGTGATGAAAAGGTAGTTTCAGAGCTTAATGCATTATGCATATAGTCTTCTCTATTATTGTATTTCCTATATATACACTCACCTAAAGGATTATTAGGAACACCTGTTCAATTTCTCATTAATGCAATTATCTAATCAACCAATCACATGGCAGTTGCTTCAATGCATTTCGGGGTGTGGTCCTGGTCAAGACAATCTCCTGAACTCCAAACTGAATGTCAGAACGGGAAAGAAAGGTGATTGAAGCAATTTTGAGCGTGGCATGGTTGTTGGTGCCAGTATTTCACAATCTGCTCAGTTACTGGGATTTTCACGCTCAACCATTTCTAGGGTTTACAAAGAATGGTGTGGAAAGGGAAAAACATCCAGTATGCGGCAGTCCTGTGGGTGAAAATGCCTTGTTGATGCTAGAGGTCAGAGGAGAATGGGCCGACTGATTCAAGCTGATAGAAGAGCAACTTTGACTGAAATAACCACTCGTTACAACTGAGGTATGCAGCAAAGACACAACACACACAACCTTGAGGCGGATGGGCTACAACAGCAGAAGACCCCACCGGGTACCACTCATCTCCACTAAAATAGGAAAAAGAGGCGACAATTTGCAAGAGCTCACCAAAATTGGACAGTTGAAGACTGGAAAAATGTTCCCTGGTCTGATGAGTCTCGATTTCTGTTGAGACATTCAGATGGTAGAGTTAGAATTTGGCGTAAACAGAATGAGAACATGGATCCATCATGCCTTGTTCCCACTGTGCAGGCTGGTGGTGGTGGTGTAATGGTGTGGGGGATGTTTTCTTGGCACACTTTAGGCCCCTTAGTGCCAATTGGGCATCGTTTAAATGCCACGGCCTACCCGAGCTTTGTTTCTGACCATGTCCATCCCTTTATGGCCACCATCCTCTGATGGCTACTTCCAGCAGGATGATGCACCATGTCACAAAGCTTGAATCATTTCGAATTGGTTTCTTGAACATGACAAAGAGTTCACTGTACTAAAATGGCCCCCACAGTCACCAGATCTCAACCCAATTGAACATCTTAAATTGGGATGTGGTGGAACGGGAGCTTCGTGTCCTGGATGTGCATCCCACAAATCTCCATCAACTGCATGATGCTATCCGATCAATATGGGCCAACATTTCTAAAGAATGCTTTCAGCACCTTGTTGAATCAATGCCACGTAGTTCTGAAGGCGAAAGAGGGTCAAACACATTATTAGTGTTCCTAATAATCCTTTAGGTGAGTGTATGTTATAGTTTGTGATATTGAATCGATTGAGTCTGTGCTGCACTATTTTTGGTGAGTTACAGCCAATTATTATCTGTGATAGACATGGAGATGCCTTTACTTGAAATGCACAAACACAACACAGTGTCTAGAGATGGTTTGACATACATCATAATGAAATAATATTGACATTGTCCAGTTATTTTCATCACACATCTACCAAATAAAGAAGCTCTGTTAGTGCGAACACACACTCACATCAGTTTCTGTTTGATGCCCACCTCTTGTTTGAGCGCCTTCCCATAATCCCGAATGAGCAGTTTGTCGGACATGCCTTTTATTAAAACACCAAAATAACAACAGTGAGCTTTGAAGGTTTCATCGAACATAGCGCTCTATTCCTCCAGGAAATAAACAACCACTTTCATACAGCAAACAGTAAGTGTTTGTGTGTAAGAGAGAGATTTAAGATTTAACACACCTTTATTAACTCCACAACATTAAAAAAAAAACACTACATTAACAAGAAATCACATTGGCCTACTCTAATTCTTCAATAAAGTGCAATGTGTCGTTTTCAATCCTGCACAACATTCTTTGTACAGTCAATTTTTTCATATGAGAATAAAAAATAAAATCATGTTTTATCCTTGCATTTATGAGCCCCTTAAACAACAATTCAACATTTTTACTACTGCCAGCAATTTCACATTTCCTGCTAATATAAACCGTCATTTTGGCTTGACCTAAGATCAAATTTAACATCCGTCCTTTCTTCTCTTTTTCTTTACAATATTTAAAACCAAAAATAAACACATCATTGTAAACACTTCATTAACATTAGTAAATAAAATCTCCAATAAATCAAATAAAGGGCTTAGTCTCTCACAGTGCATAAAACAGAAAAATGGGTTCTCTTTCACCACAGAAAGGACAACTATCTTGCACATTCAGATTCAACAAAGAGATAAAAGCTTTCCTCCCATTGTATTAAACAGAATTTATCTCACATGCTCTGAGGTCGACAAAACATTTTCATTTTCTATTTCACTTTTCGATATCGCCATACAAGGAAAATGATCCGATTTATCAGGAAGAGCTTGACTTGACAAAAACTTCCAGTCTTCTTCACTCAGATTTTCTCGCCACTTCAATATAAAATAGACTGTCCTTGTTGATTTAATTCCAAGTCTCTGTGCAAAGGCATCAACATTGTCCATCACGATACCAGCCACTTCTATTAAGACTTTCATTTAACAACTTTGGCTTTTGTTAAAGTTTGCATCAGCCTCAAAGTTGTATCTCCACATAAATGGAGTCGAGCACCATTAATCAATGGCTCTTCCAAAGACCAATACAGAGACTAATATGACACCGATCTTTTAACCTGTAACATACACCATGCTCTTCTTAAACTTGCAGAGAGAGAGAGAAGATTGTGGAGATGTAGGCAGTGGCAATACATACTGTACAATGTGTGCGTGTGTGTGTGTGAGAGAGAAACAGAGAGAGGGAGAGAGAAGATTATGGAGATATAGGCAGTGGCGATACATACACTGTGTGAGAGAGAGAGAGAAAGAGAGAAGACTGTGGACATGTAGGAGTGGCGATTCATACTGTTTTAGTGTGTGAGTGTGTGTGTGTCGCGTGCCTGCCATAATGAATTGAGCGCTGTGCCGTCTCTCAGACAGTACGTCAGCTCCTCTGGCTCTTCCCGCTAGTTCTGCGTGTGTTGGCGCGCTGCAGCGGCAGACAGACTCTCTGCTCTACACTAATGCTTTCTGGCAAGACACTGGGCATTTATTAATGCAGGAAAAGAAATTGTGTGTGTGTGTGTGTGCATGTGTGAATGTTTGCATTAGTGCTGTCACGATACCGAACGTTCAGTAGTCTACCAATAGCAGTGATACTTCCTGGTACTTAAGACCAATTTTAGACACGGTGGTTACAATTTGTGTGTGTGTGTGTGCTTTTGTGCATGCATGCTATTAAGTACTGAATGTGTGTTTGTGTGCCTTTGTGAATGCATGCTATTAAGTACTGAGTGAGTGTGTGTGTGCTTTTTGTGCATGCATGCTATTATGTACTGAATGTGGGCTTTTGTTATTTGTGTGTGTGTGTGTGTGTGTGTGTGTGTGTGTGTGTGTGTGTGTGTGTGTGTGTGTGTGTGTGTGTGCTTTTGTGCATGCATGTTATTAATTACTGAATGTGTGTGTGTGTTTGTGTGCTTTTGTGCATGCATGCTATTAAGTACTGAATGTATGTGTGTGTGTGCGCTTTTTGTGCATGCATACTATTATTTACTGAATGTGTGTGTGTGTGTGTGTGTTTTTTGTGCATGCATACTATTATTTACTGAATGTGTGTGTGTGTGTGTGCTTTTTGTGCATGCATACTATTATGTACTGAATGTGTGTGTGTGTGTGTGTGTGTGTGCTTTTTGTGCATGCATACTATTATTTACTGAATGTGTGTGTGTGTGTGTGCTTTTTGTGCATGCATACTATTATGTACTGAATGTGTGTGTGTGTGTGTGTGTGTGTGTGTATGTGTGTGCTTTTTGTGCATGCATGCTATTTTGTACTGAATGTGGGCTTTTGAGATTTGTGTGTGTCTCTGTGTGTGTGTGTTTGTGTGCTTTTTTGCATGCATGCTATTAAGTACTGAATGTATATGTGTGTGTGCTTTTTGTGCATGCATACTATTATTTACTGAATGTGCGCTTTCAAGATTTGTGTGTGTGTGTGTGTGTGTGTGTGTGTGCTTTTGTGCATGCATGCTATTAAGTACTGAATGTGTGTGTGTGTTTTTTGTGCATGCATACTATTATGTACTGAATGTGTGTGTGTGCGTGTGTGTGTGTGTGTGTATGTGTGTGCTTTTTGTGCATGCATGCTATTTTGTACTGAATGTGGGCTTTTGAGATTTGTGTGTGTCTCTGTGTGTGTGTTTGTATGCTTTTTGCATGCATGCTATTAAGTACTGAATGTGTGTGTATGTGTCTGTGTGTGTGTGCTTTTTGTGCATGCATGCTATTATGTACTGAATGTGGGCTTTTGTTATTTGTGAGTGTGTGTGCTTTTGTGCATGCATGTTATTAAGTACTGAATATGTGTGTGTGTGTGTGTGTGCGTGTGTGTGCGTGTGTGTGTGTGTGTGTGCTTTTTGTGCATGCATGCTATTATGTACTGAATGTGGGCTTTTGTGATTGGTGTGTGTGTGTGTGTGTGTGTGCTCGCGTGTCCTGAGTGAAGCGGTCCGTCCGAGAGGTAGTTGAGCAAGATGAAACGAGAGGGGTCTGGGAAGTGGCAACATGTCAATATGAAATAGAGAGAGAGAGAAAAAGACAGGAGCCAGAGGAGAGCAGCGAGAGATGATGGATGAGAGATGCCGTGTAAGACGCACTGAACCATACGGGAAGAGCAGAGGAAGAAATCTGACGGAATTGGAAAAGAGAAAACACAGCAAGCAGAAGATATGTGAAGGATGAGCACGAGAGCAGCGATACGTCTGTGTGGTCCGGGAACACACTGTTGACCAGTGAGAGAATGCCGGCTCCATGAAACATACAACACACCAAACTATCACAGCTGAAGTCGTGCGCGTTGAGTTGGCGTCTGTATTTTTGATAGTGGTTGGTCATAGCACATCGTTTGATCTGAGTGCCGGGTGACCTGATTCTGTCGGCCCCGAGCTCATGAATAATCCAAAACAAACCATCATAAACAAACACATTAATGCATTCTGCCATGTGCAGTACACAGCCTTGCATGTGTCCGTCATCAGAGCACACTGAGAGTCGCAGATCAGATTGGTCAACTTTTCAAATACATGTTCCACATCTTTTTGACATTTTTGGCACTCTTGAAGTACTGAACATGCTATTTAAAAATAAAAAAATTGCCCAGAATAGACAAGTATGAGAAAGCAAAGACCCATAAGGGGCGCTCAGATTTCATTCAAAAGATCTTCATTTGTATGGGTTTTGGAACGAAATGAGGGTGAAAAATTAAATACGGAATTTTAATTTTTGGGTGAACGAACCCAAGTTATATGTTATCCGGTTGAAGGAATAAAAAAAATGATATTTGACAGAGCATTTGAATGTCAAATAATTTAGAAATGTTCCATTTATAGTGAGAAATAACTATTGTAAACATTAAATATACACTTGGTTATTTCTAAAGCTCACTTGAATTTGTTCTAGATCATTAGACGTGGCATTGGTGCTTCGGAAGCCTTAGGAGGTGCCTTCATACAAACATCATTAACTAACTGAGCAGCTGCCTTCCATTTCGGACACACAGCCTGTGAATTAATGCGTTTCTGTGTGTGTGTATGAGTCAGATGGGAGAGAGAGGTAAAGCTCATGGGCAGATCACCCCTGCGAGGCTCAGTGTCTCCTCGTCATGAAGACTGAATTCAATTATTTAGCAGCATTTGCAGAACAGACGTCAACTCACCGTCCCTCCCATAGGGATGAAGTGCGTGTCTGTTAGAGGACATCTGCTGTGAAAAAAAGCTGAATTTATGACTTAAATAGCGGTGGTGATTAGCATATAATGGTAAAATGAAGCTAAGAAGCTTCTTGGAAATATTGAACCTGAAATAACAGGTATTTAGCGTTCTTTGGAGGTGAGCATTAGGGTTTATAACTCCTGAGTGTGTTAGTTCTTGAAAAATGGAAAATAAAATCTTGAAAAGAATGAAAAATAAAAAAGGTTATTGTGACTTTTTATCTAACAATTCGGACTTTTCTTCTCAGAATTGCGAGATATAAAGTCAGAATTGCGTGATATAAAGTCACAATTGCATGATATAAAGTCACAATTGCATGATATAAAGTCAGAATTGCGAGATATAAAGTCAAAATTGCGAGTTATAAAGTCAGAAATATGAGATTTAAACTATTCTGAGGGGGGGAAGTCTTTTCCCCTTAGAATTGGCCTGATAACTCGCAATTGCAAGTTTATATCTCACAATTCTGAGAAAAGATGTCAGAATTTCAACATATAAACTCGCAATTGTGAGAAAAAAGTGAGTATTGTGAGATAAACTTTATATTTAAGAACTTTATATCTCACAATTCTGACTTTATATCTCACAATTCTGACTTTATAACACGCAATTGCGACTTTATATCTCACAATTGCGGCTTTATTTCTCACAATTCTGACTTTATATCGCGGAATTCTGACTTTATATCTCGACTTTATATCTCACAATTCTACTTCATATGTCGCAATTGTGAGATAAAAAGTCACAATTATTATTATTATTATTTTATTCAGTGGCGGAAAGAAGCTTCCATACAATGGATTGTGAAGATTAAAGAATATTAAATGGATTAAAGAATATTAAAAACATAGATGGAAAACAGCTGGAAGTTGTCATTCACCAAAAAAAAAAAAAAAAAAAAAAAAAAAAGTATTTAAATTGGCCCCAGCTCTCAATGGCACATTCACATCTTTGATTCGTTCTTAAATGATTATATCCAGTTCTTGTGTTCAACTCACTGACTCGATGACTCAGTTGCAATGTGTAACGACTCAGCGGAGGGGAAAATTATCAATGAATAACTTTAATATTGGGATATTGAACAAAAGCTGTATAGTCTGTATCTATAATGATTTGGCATCCTTATTTTGAAGTTTGAAATCCTCTGTCCCCATTCATTGTAATTTCATTGACACGAAAGATCAACACATCTCCTTTCGTGGAAAGCCGCACGAGGGGGAGTAAATGATGACAGAATTAACATTTTTGGGTGAACTATCCCTTTAAATGAGACCACAGCGCTCAGGGTGTGATTAAATGAGACCCTGGAAACCACAAAGCCGTCCCAGTCTTCCTGAAAGCATATTTTCCATATTATAGGCGCTTCTGATAATGCACATGTTCAACACGGAATGATGGAGAGTTTTGACTTCAATTAATTCTTCATCATTGCATTAATTAATCTAAATCTATAGTTAATTAATTATGCAGTATAGTTTTTTTTCTTTTCTTGTGCATGTTTAAAAAGTCAAAAAGGTTGTTGGATGATGTTTTAAATTGGAAAATTAATATTCATAACTCCTAATGAAGTTTGTAGAATGACCCTCGATTCATGGCATTACTGAGATTTAATTAACGATCCTGGCAGCCGACACCTTTGACAGAACGGGTGGCATAATCGAGTCACGTGGAGTGACTTATTGTTCGAACACGATAAAACATACAAACATTAATATCTTGCAAACGCTGAGCTCTCTTAAGATCCTCAAAGACATCTCATAATATGCCATTCACAAATTATCCTGGCAAACATTCAGAGTAAAACTGCTTAAGTGTGAAAATAATGTCATGCAAGACTGAGCAGTAATGAATATATTAGGACTCGGGCATCTGATCCAAGGTCAGAGGAAAATTTGCAGCAACATTTATAGACCCCGTAGAATTTTCAATAATTGCCGTCCTGTCATAAAAGTTTAACCCTCAAACCGTGATATTGATGCCAGACATCGACCGACAGCTAAATTAATCACATTACGAGAGAGTGGGAGATTTATTACAGATTTCCTTTTCATTTATTGTTTTATTTGCTATTTTAGTGTGTTTTTGGTTCCTATGCAGTTTAAGCATATTCTGGGTGCTGGTTAAGGTGTTTGATAAATATCACATATTTACACTCTAAACAATGCTGGGTTGTTTTTTGGGTCAAATATGGACAAACCCAAATGTTGGGTTAAAAATGTCAATTTAAAATTTTAACCAACTTTCAACCGTATTTTTTTTTAAATTACATTTAACCCAACATTTGGGTTTGTCCATATTTGACCCAAAGTTGGGTTAAAACAACCCAGCAATTGTTAGAGTGTAGTGTCTTTAGTGTGCTCTCTGCGACGCTGTCCGTGGTCCTGAAATCCCACTGACTCCACAGACGCATCGTCTCCAGACTGATTATGACAGTTATGATCACATCAGCACTTGTGTGTGTGAACTCGGCATGACCTCGGCGTCCTCCAGTGAGTAAAGCCCAATCAGTCAACACACTGACCTTTATCACCTCACGCTTGACCCTGAGTCAACACAGGCCAACATAAGACAGCGTTCACACATTCTTGCTTTCAGAAACAACTGGATGTAAATAGTCCATTTGCTCAAAAAACGTGTATAATCCACATTTTCTGATTGGTCACTTGTAAATATGTGCCTGTG
Organism: Pimephales promelas; assembly: GCF_016745375.1. Next base: position 14,192,436 of record NW_024121188.1, read on the forward strand.
ATGTGAAGCTGACAGGCTTCAGTGTCACGTGATCCTTCAGAAATCATTCTAATATGATGAGTTGTTGCTCAATTATTAATTATCGTTTGCTATTGGCACTCAAATATTAATACGTTTACATGAATACTCGTGAATACTATTTTGATATTATTTTGTGTGTGTGTTTGACTGTTTAAGCGCACTAAGCAGTGAAAAAGAACTCAATTTAGACCTGAGAGGCGGCTTTCTGGCGACAAAATCTTTGAATGAGTAAGAATGATGCACAATACGTGCAATCCCACGCCGAAAGTCAAGCAGTATACCACCAACAATATTAATCCCGAGTAAATGCAACGAGTGGGTGAGGGGAGGCTGGTTTGTGTGTAACTCGCTGTAGGAGAGATGAGAGAGTGAGAAAGCACAGCTGGTTTCATGTATCTATCATGCGTAGTATTGGAAGCCTTTTCATATTCTTCCATATCGATATGTTTAGAATAATCGATATTTTTGACAACACTACAATGCACTTAGTTTATTATTTCAGATGCCTTTTTAAAAGACTACAATTGAAAAACAGCCTATATAAAATTCAAGTGAATGTGTTGCACCATAGAATGTTAAAAATATGGACAAAGCGTCTGTGACATCACCCATAGACTTTCTGAAGAACAGTTTTGAGGCTGTTTATGGAGGGTATGGGCGGCGCCATAATAGAAAATCTTAGGAAATACAAAATACAAATGTTCAGAAAGGAAACAGGGGTGGTATGATGTGTTGTGTCAGATCATGGCCGAGACGTCAAATTTCACTCTGCGCAGCCCGTTATCAGCTGTCAAGTTAACTGCCCTTATTTGTCATACATTTTACATCTAAATACGATCTAAACTAACGAGTTAGAAAAAAATTCACCCCCCTCACAGTTGTCAGGCACTCGGAACCTATCGAAAAATACATTAAAAGTCCATGGGACCAACCTGTAAAAGCATGCATTTATGCTGTGAAAACTGACATTTTAACATGGGGTCTATGGATATTTGCTCCCTTTTGGGCCCTCTCTCTAGCGGATTTGAGATGTATTGCAGTTTTTCGCACTTCCGGGTAGGCTTCATTTTTCAGATTAGAATGTTTCCGCTTGCGTTACACCAGAGCCCGTCTAACGGAGAGCCTTGGCACTTCCTATTAGCCCCATTGGTTGCAGTTCCATTAGAATTCCACTGGAGGTGATCACGGGCGAGTGCAGAATGAATGGGAGTCTATGGGGCTAAACGACTAAAAGTGTCTCTTTCACCTGCTTGTCGTTAAATCAAAATAGATTTTATTGTTGATTCCGCAAGTTCAATATAGATTATAGGCCAAAAGTTGAATGAACGAGTACTTATGTCCTTTTGATTTCTTACAGGTTAGGCTGTTGTTGGCCGGAACACGCTAGCATTCTGCTATTGTGTGACGTCATCACATTTTTGAACGGATTTTTAGTACAGATAGGCGAACTTAAAAATGCAATTTTCAGCTGAGTGTATTTTCTTAGCCCTCCCTTTTGAATGCAACTTTGAATTACATCCTGAGAAAAGTGGATTTCTGGGGGTGAAACCCCATTAACTCCCATTCATTCTGCACTCGACCGCGAGCGCCCCCGCATGGACAGAGACGTGTTACTGCAGCCAGTCCAGAACCCGGAAGTAACCAGCCAGTGCCAATTCTCTTCAATTAGACATTCTCTGGTTACACACTGCTGCTGAAGTCCACACGCATTTGGCGGGGGTTAATGTCAAGCCCGGTCCGAATTCAACGCAAGAGTCGGACCTTCCGTTCAGCGTCACATACGAGTGCATTCAACACTGGCAGTGTTTTGTGGTGAAAAGACAGCACTCTCCTGTAATCCTGCGAATGTGCAGCGTGTCGTGGAAGCCCTTAGCGTTCGCTACTCCACATTCTGTCGACGAGATCAGAATGTTCTCTCTCAGTAGGCAGCGGCCATGTTTCATTAATCAGCACCCGCGATCTCTCCGAATCGAGCTTCTCCCGCCGGCCCCCCGTTCCTCACCCCTACACGGGCTCCGCGAGGCCTTTCCCATCCAGATGAAGCCGTTGACGGGCGCAGGGGTCTTTTCCATCGCCACGCTGAGGGGCTTTTTAATTTAAGGTAATTAATTGCTGACCTCGTTTGACGCGGCACTTTATGAGTCTTTGGCGACAGCCTGTGATTTTCCGTGCTTCCCGCTGCTAGCGAGAACTCCTGCGATGATGCTGGCACAACCGAGAACGAGCGGTAGCAGGGATGAGGCGATGGGTGAGTGGGGTGGGAGAGGGGTTGTTGTTTTGTGATTGGAGGAGGGAGGGACACAGAAATGATCTGGTGCTTTCTAAAAGAGACGAGTGATTTCCCCTGTCTGCTGTTCTTCCTGCTCTGGTGGAGGCTGCATCCCTCCGTCTGTCTCCAGACTTGACTGTCAGGGGCATCCACTCCATTTAATCAAACACATTTTTGTGATTACATTCGCCTCCACATTCCAGAGAGAGAGAGAGGGAGAGATGGAAAGAGGAAGCGAGTGTTGTGGATCAGTAAACCACCTAGTGCCACAGTGTCTGCTGACAAAGTAAATCACACACACATAAGAGACGAGCTGGGCAGCCCATTACGAAAGCACTTCCAACTCGCCTCTTTCAGTCTCTCTCTCTCTTTCTCTCTTTCAAGCTCACAAAAAAAAGAAAACTCTGCCATCATTTACTATCCCTCATGTCTTTTTCTTCTAGAACACAAAAGGAGATATTTTAAGCAGACTGTACAAGCTGCTCTTTTCCTTACTGTGAATGTGAATGGAGACCAGCAGCTGAGTGTGACTTTCAGTTTTCCACCGAAATAAAAGCTGGATGCTTTAATGTTTGGAAAAGAAGACATTGGGACAGCCATAAATATTGCTATTGCAATTTTACAGTTAAAGGGGAACTCTGGTCAATTTTAACATTGAGCTCATTTTTTTTGTACATTTGGAGTGCTGTCAGTACAGACAAAAATGACAAAAATCGGTGTTGCCTACACAGTGTAATCGTCTTTTTAAAATTCGCTCCCTGTTGACTTCAATGGGGCAAGTATTAACCCACTGGGGACCAAAAACACGTCCCCGCCTTTCGGTCGTTTTTTATTTTCACACAGCTGCAACATAGACTTAAAATTCTCCATCATTAATGGTCATATAAATAAAATCAATATGTAGAGGGTCTTCTTTTTTGTGTACACTCTTATTAATATCAAAACCTTGTGTTTTTGTAAAATAAATAAAATAAACAGGGTGTGCTTTCTGAAACGTGTCCGGAAAAAAGAAAACTGTAACTCGTTAAATACTTGTCACAGAGACACGAAAGATCTCTCTTTATGAAGCTGAATTTCTCTTATTTTAAACGAAGTCATTTATATAAAAAAGTAACTATTCTCAGTTGATGTAATCTGTATGAAAAGAGAGAGATGCCGGTTTTTCCCTTTCACCTCAGTATAGCGTATGACGTGCTAATGTGACTCCGCCCACTGAGAGCGCGTGCTCTTCAAACTCTAATGTTGAGGCAAGCCATGAAAACGCCCACATCGATAAAAAACATACAGTTTATTACGGATCTAACCTCGTCCTAATCTTTCGTCTTGCTGCGCAGTGAGGAATAGATCCTGGGAAAAAGTTACCTCAGATACCAGTTTCATTTTGAGGAGCACATGGATGGAGCTGATGCAGAAATTAATTTATTCTTGTGCACTGAAAAAAATATTTTCAAGATTTGTTATCACAACAGTTTTTCTTTTGTCAAATCAACTTAAATAATGTATTTAGTTGAGATAACTTATTATTTTGAGTTTCTGATGATTAAATCAATCTCCTTCATTGTATTAACTCACTTTTTCCAGTTCAATCAACTTAAAATTTTAAGGCAACCAGGTTACTTACTTTTTTAAGTTAAAACAACAATATTTTTTACAGTGTGTTTTGTTCTAATCACATTATTGAATAGTGTCTGTAAACTGCACAAAGACTGTTTAAATATCAAATGCGCGTCATAAAGGAAGGAATAGACGAATTCACCGACTCGCGCTCCGTGCGTTAATTCACTTTAGCTCCTACATAACATTAGTAAGATAACATTAGTTATCTGTAAAACCAAAACGAGTGTTTAAATAAACCTTAACATCCTTGATTTGTCATTACGAGTGCACAGCCATGTGAGTGGTGTTATTAAGAGTGATCACGGTCAATCTGACTGCAGTAGATGTGAAAGAAATGAGTAAAAATCATGTTAATTCAGCCAGCTCACATACTGGTATTTACTTCCTGTTTTCGTTCGAAGCCCACAGTAGTCGATTGTCGAGTTCACGCGTGCGATCATTGGTGAATATCATCTCAAACTTGCACTGTGTGGTGTTCTGACAATATCAGCACAAATGGATAGTTCATCCGAATCAGATGTTGAACTATTTTGTTCAGATGTTCATTCGAATCAGATGTTGAACACACGGAGGAGGTTTGAGAGGATATTCACTAATGATCACGCGCATGAGATCGACAATCAACTACTGTGGGCTTCGACCGAAACCAGGAAGCAAATAGAGGCCTGTGGTGTTGCTTTGGCCATATGAAACTGATCTGACAAAACCAATCTGTTCGACTCATCCTTGGCCACACAGAACTCGCTATAGATTTTAAACTCTAATCATTTACAAATCAGTCAGCAAGTTCCGTCTGGGCTTCTCATTGATATTGAAACCCACACGTTCCCCATTTCTGTGGTGTCTCGTATCCTCCTCCCCTTCAGCCCACTTTCTTTTCAATGATTTAAACCAATGGACTGCGTGAGAATGGAGACGGAGCGCCGATGACGACAGCAGTGCTTTATTTATGCACACATGAAGCTCCGTCCGCCGTTAATTAGTAAGCAAGTGTTGAATATCAGAAAGAAATTACATATGCAGAAGAAAGCATTTCAAATCACTTGAGATGGTCTGAATTCAAGGCCTTGATCGTTTTGGGTTGAAAGGAGGACTAGGTTGGCGTCATGGTTTAGTTGTGGGCGAGGGCTAAATAAAACACGTCTTTTCCTCTCTCTTGCTGTCTTTGTATGCATGCATCATGTGAGGACCGTGTGTGTGTGTGTGTGTGTGTGGCTTCCCCCTAAGGCTACCGCCCGCAGGCATCATTAAGCATGATTTACAGTCTCTGATTTCATCCACTTCATGTCATTTAGATCAGCGTGATGCATGCTGAGAGGAGCTGGGCTGACCGCTCACTTACTGTTTCAGCTTGTTGACAGTTTAAAGCAGTGTTGAGGGGTTTGGAAATGAGGTTGTGTTACTACAAGTGATTTACCCATGTTCAAAGTCAACCTGTTTACATTTCTGGCCTTATTGGAAACAAATCAGTCTGCAATTTTTTTTGTTTTACAAAAATGACTTTATTACTAAAAACTTGCTCAAACTCTTAAAGGGATAGTTCACCCAAAAATGAAATACTGTCATTAATTGCTCATCCTCATGTCGTTCCAAACCTGTAAGATTATACTTCATTTTCTGAACACAAATGAAGATCTTTTTAATGAAATCTGAGGGCTTTCCGTCCCTCCGTTGACAGCTACGCAACTACCACCTTGACGCCTCTAAAAGTTCATAAACTGATGCGTAACACGAGAATAAACCTCATTGGTTCTCTTATATGTAGCGAAAATGCTTGAGCTTCTGTTTACCACAACTGATGAGTGAGTTGATGAACATTTATATGTGAATAAAAGCCTAAATTCAATCTGTTCATCATATAAAGTCATCTAGTCTTAGAAAATTTGGACTAAACCCCTCAATTCCTATGGATTATTCTTACGATCTCTTTATGAACATTTTGAAGCGTCAAAGTGGTAGTTGCTTGTTGTTAATGGAGTGACAGAAAGCTCTCAGATTTCATCAAAAAGACTTTGATTTGTGTTCTGAAGAAAAAAGTCTTACTTGTAATGACATGAGGGTGAGTAGTTAATGACAGAATTACATTTTTTGGGTGAACTGTCCCTTTAAACATCTTACCTTTGAAATTGATTGTACTTAATCCGCTTATGTTTCAAATAACAGGTGTTGGCCAGGATAGGTGCTGGTTCATTATTGGATGGATGGATGATGGATGGATGGATGGATGGATGGATGGATGGATGGATGGATGGATGGATGGATGGATGGATGGATGGATGGATGGATGGATGGATGGATGGATGGATGGATGGATAGATAGATAGATAGATAGATAGATAGATAGATAGATAGATAGATAGATAGATAGATAGATAGATAGATAGATAGATAGATAGAACATGTGCTTTTGTTTCATCTTCCTCCTGCTCGGCGTTGAGTATTCTTGGCATTTTTCTCAGGTTTTTAGGTTACCGTTTACGCCTCTGAATGCCTACAACACTTTCAGGTCCTGTATTTTTGCACAATATCCTCTCTGGGAAGTGTACTTCTCATCCATAGTGTGGTGTAATGCCTTGAACGGCGTGTTGCAAACCCACTGTGGCTTCCGTTATCTGCTCTAAGCTTCACTTCTCGTCAACATCTCTTCCCTTCTCAACTCTGTGAAACCCGTGCACGTATCCACCCATCCCGGCCGGGAACTGCACAGACCCCATTATCCTCCCGCAGCAGATTTCGGCTCCGGAGCACATTAAATCTCCAGCAGGGATCAGGGTAAACAAATAAACAGGTAAATCGGCTTTTACCAAGTCTGCCGCTGAGAGCTCCCCGCTCGCTTTGATCACATCTTCCTCGTAATCTCTCTCCTCTACTCCGGCTTTGATTGCAGCGTAAGTCAGACTCTTGCGCGGGTGTGAGACGTGATTATACCGCTTCATTCTTAACAGCGGCGTCTGGAGAAGGCCTGCGCTCCCATTGGTGGAGATGAACATCAGTAAGCAGGTGAACCCGCCTCCGTGATCATGGAAAAGTGAGGCGCCGCTCTGCGAAACCCTCGGGAGAGAGATGAATCATATCAGCACCAGTGTGTTTTAAAGGTGCTGACCGCTCGTCTGCCACAAACCGCCCTCAGCGAGAGTGTGTGTGAGACGAACGCAGAGAGAATGATTAGACTGCTGCTCACATTGAGCAGAGAAGGGCATTGGGGAGGAAAATGGAAAGGCTCGTTTTGACTTTTTCAGGCATTTTTAAGTTGCAGTTTTCTCAAAAATTATTAATACTGTGTTCTGAGACGTATGCAAATGTTTCTAGCTTAATGTCATTGTGGTATGAAAATGTCTGCAAATATGCAAATAATAACATGAGAGATTTTCAGTTTCCTCAAGGGGTGCTGTAACAGACTGATTTGTGTTTTTCAAGTCATAGTGACAGAACAAATGTTTGAAAATAATCTTAATCTCATGCTTATATAATGCTAAATAAAATCCTGTTTTCGATGCATATTTTTCATGTAAAATATCTATAAATATTTAGCAACACTGCAATCAGAAATGCAATTGAATTTGAGTTGAAGTAAAGCGTGAAGAGTTGCATTTTAAATTTAGATGTAAGGAAGATGTCACGACTGCTGGCTGTAGAGAAAGCGCACAACGTTGGAGCAAAAACAGAAAGTCTTTATTTGACAATCTAATAATAAACACTCACGCTAGAGAAACAAGGGAAAACACAACCACTTCCAACATAACGTAAACGAGACCGCACTTATGAACTAAGGAAACTCAGGGCTTAAATACAGAGAGGATGATGAGCATACTGTAACTTAGGAACGTGCGAACTCAATGAATAACCATGGAAACAAACTAGCAAAGGGAACATTAACAAAACAGCAATAAAAACGGAAAACGAAACTAAAGAAGCTACATGTGGCAGAAGTAGAATTCAAATTGATTAATTTATATTACTATGGATGGATAAAGGGATGGTAGGATGGATAAATTGATGGATGGATGGATGGTAAGATGGATGAATGGATGGTAGGATGGATGGATGATAGGATGCATAAATGGAGGGTAGAATGGATGGATGGATAAAAGGATGGTAGGATGGATAAATGGATGGATGGATGGATGAATGGGTGGATGGATGGATGGATGTTAGGATGGATAAATGGATGGTAGGATGGATGGATGGATAAAAGGATGGTAGGATGGATGGTATGATGGATGAATGGATGGTAGGATGGATGGATGGATGTTAGGATGGATAAATGGATGGATGGATGGATGGATGGCAGGATGGATAGATGGATGGATGGATGGATAAATGGATGGATGGATGGATAAAATAACATGACATTTCCCAGAATGCATTGCCTGTGTTGAAAATAATTTTGGATGGATGGATGGATGGTAAATGGATGGATGGATGGATGGATGGATGGATAAAATAGCATGACATTTCCCAGAATGCATTGCCTGTGTTGAAAATCATTTTCTTTAATTACCTAGTTCTGGCATGAACCTCTGGATGGCGCAGGCTGATAGATCTTTCTCATTTGGTAGCGATCACGTCATTATCTACATTTCACAGCTGATTGCTGGTTGTTGCATCAGCGGCCAATGAGCAACGGCTCAACATTCAAACAAATACCGGTAGTGTTGCTGTTATCAGTCTGCAGCCGGTTTTAGAAACCCTCCCTCTTCCCCAGCTCCACCTGTATAGATCTACTACAGGGTTCATAATACATGTAATAATACAATACATCTTACATGCTCACAGCAATGTATTGGCAGAAGCAAGACTCTACAGTGTAGCAGATCTATTCTGCCAAGACCAGATTAACATTGCCATATCCATTACCATGCCAATCTCTATTACCATACAGAGAGTCTCCAGAGAGTTGTCACAACAGAACTGCAGTTACAGAGAACATCCTTTTCCTGATTTCCAAGTTCTGGAGCCAATTTAATTTTTTAATTAGTCACTGTAGATGATCTTTATTTTTTTCTAGTTTTAACTTGTTTATAGTTAGATCATGTGAAGAAAGACAAAACACGTGCATAAAAAAAAATAATAGTCTCAATATCTTATGCAGTCTTGTTTCACAAGTAACTATATCTTGCTTTAAAGAACTTTAGATTCTTTAGATTTTTTTTTTGACAGTAACACTGTTAATCTAGTTTAATGGCACAGGACACAATATCGCCCCCTTGAGTACTGGAGTTTATTACAGCCAGAGAACAGAGAGGAAGTGTGTGTGTGTGTTCTCTACGGGCCTCTCTGCAGGAGGGTATGATGGGATCATATGGTCCCTCTCTCTCGTCTGCTGTCTCAGCACACATGCTGCTGCGGGCGACCCCACGCTGGGTCACACACTTTCACAGCGGCTGTGGTTGCGCTCACAGCTGCAGCCCTTCTGCTCCCAGGGTGCCTTGCAGGAGCGGAGGCACAGTTTTGTCGTTCTTTGTCTTCGGTCGTCCCCCTTAAGACACCAGCTCGACGATGACTTCTTCAAAAACCTGAAGAAATAAGCAAAAAGAAGAGCGGCCTCTAGCTAGGAAGAGTTAACGATGTTTGACAAGCAGACACATTCCCACATGTGCGCAGCTGTGCGCTCCAGAACCACACACACACACACGTCCCACATCCCCTTCACCTGCTGCTCTGCTAGACACACACGGCTCTCTCCGGAGCTGCCATCATGACTCCTGACTGCCAGAACCAGGAGAATGAGAGGACAGCAGGAACAGAGGAGATGAAGCCACGAAAGATTATAGGAAAGGATCAAAATAAGAACATTTGATTTACTTTTCAATAAAATAAAATAAAAATTGTATTTAACTTTTTTTATTTTGTTTTAAAATGCTTCTAAAATCTTACTTATAGTTTTTTAGTCATGTTTTTTTTTTTTTTTTTTTTTTGCAACCCTCTCTCTAACCCTTAGAATAAAATTGGCACATTTTGTGTTTGGCCTTAAAGGGGTCATATCAAACAGTTCTAGTATAATTCGGTTGTTTTACCCTGTATGTAGTACGTTTTTTCGTTGTTGTTTTTTCATGACAATTATCCACCATCTCTCTGACCCTTAGATTTTTTGATGTATGTATTTATATATTTATTTATCCATTGCTGCTGCTTTGCCTTGTACGAAACACGCTCCTTCACATGTGAAATCATCATCTTTTGGAGCTTGGTTTACATACTCTTTTTAGACAGTGATCCCATTCTTCCCATTTAAAAACGTGTACATTGCCTCTGTTATGATTGGCTAACCTTGTGCATGTGAAATAATAAGTAACAGTGCTACTGAATAGATATTGACACGTGAACATGGTCATACTATAGTGTATATATTCAAGCAATCAAAAGTTTGGGATCTGTAAGATTTTGCAATGTTTTGAAGTCTCTTATGCCCACCACAAGGCTCCATTTATTTGATCAATACACTGTAAAAAATAGATAATCAGTAAGTTATGATAATATGTGAAGAGTTCAGATGCAAAAGCCTCTAAATTTTCTTCTAGAATGATCATTTTTATCAAGCTTGTATATTTAAGTTCAGTGATTTCACTTAAATGGCAATGATAATTACCTATTAATTGTTATTTATGTGAAATTACTGAACTTAAATATACAAGTTTGATAAAAATCATCATTAAAGAAGAAAATTTCAAATGGCATTTAGAGGCTTTTGCATCTGAACTTCATGTTTTTGCATTGCTTTAACTCATCAAAATAAGTTAAGCAGTTTTCAACTTTTTTATACAAGTTATACTAGATTCAACTCATTTTTTAAGTCATTTTGATGCAATTTAAGTTGAAATTACTTAAATATCCACGTACATTGTACTTACAAAATTAAAGGCAGTAACTTTTTTACAGTAATAATTCAATAAATTAACCGTTTTGTATTTTAATCTAATTTCAAATATTCTATTCTTGTGATATTTTCAGCATCATTACTCAAGTCTTCAGTGTCACGTGATCTTTCAGAAATCATTCTAATATGAAAAAAAAAAAAAATCTGATTATTATCAATGTTGAAAACAGTTGTGCTGCTTAATATTTTTGTGGAAACTGTAATGCATTTTTTCAGGATTCTCAAATAGATATGTAAAAAGTAACATTGTAACATTATAAATGTCTTCTTTACTCTCATCGAAAGAATCTTACCGACCCCAAACTTGTGAATGGTAGTGTGATTGAGCTTGTACAGTTGTGATCAAGTGATGATATTTCAAGGTTTTTTGTAGTCTAGTTTCAATTTGCATTAGGCATTGCACGTGCATCCTGTTTTTGTATGAAAAGGGGACTCGTCATTGTAAGCAGAAGCATAAATCAGTGTGAGAAGAAGAAACGGAGGCTTTAGTGAGCAGGAGATAGAGAGAGCGACCCCGCAGGTTAGAGAAGAGAAGATGAGCTCTCTCATTCAGTTCACGTCCAGCACATTTCATGCCCTTTGCTGAGCTGTTGATCTCGCTCCACGCTGCACACGCAGAGTTACGTCCCGTACGCCATATGCTTCACATCCATCAGCACAGCTGCAAGAGAACTGGATATGTGCATTAAACACATCTGTACTTAAAAAGGCTGTGGTGCTCGTACAGCTAGCTTCAGTACTCAGTTGAAATGTGTTCTGATACTTGCATTGTTGTCTACTTTGGATTAATGGCTTCTGCTTATATTATTCCCACTGTTATGTTGCTATGGATAAGCCATCAAGCTAAATAGAAATTTCAGAAAGCTTCCTTTTTGAAACTAGGATTTTTGACGGTCTTTGTGGTTATGCTTTATAGGCGAGGTGTTTTTAATCATACAGATCCCATTTGGAAGCTGCAAATTTATAGTTGTGGCTAGCATTGAGCAATATCAGATGCTGGGACAGAGATTCAGTGTCTGGCTGCCCTCTGCAGTGAACATGAAGCATTGCACAAGGGCACAATGAGCTTGACCTGAAAATAGTGAGCCTATACGAAGAAGGAGTGCTGGATGTGTCTTTCTTAGATGAGCAGATCTGAACTCAGTCTCTCTTCAACTTTCACAGCCCATTTTGTCTGTTTGTTTCGGTCTCAACCCGTCTTCTTTCTCTCTTTACATCCAACTTTCACCATAGCGAAAAACCTTAAGCCTCGAGCTCATGCTAAACTTTATGTAGCTTGAAAGTGCTTTTTCAAAGTGCATTCAAAGACTTAGCTGTTTTATTCTGCAGTATCTTTTTTTTAGGAGCATGTGGCAACGTTCAGCGATTTGAATTATTGCGCACAAAGCCGTCGCATCTTTCTTTTCTTCTTTAGGGTTGTGTTTATGTGCATATTGCCCACGTTTCTCATCCGAACACACACCCGATATCGCACAAACGCAGATAGAATCGTGTTGAAATAATGTTTGGCGTGTTCGCAGCTCCAGCAAACAGTCCGGGTGGGGGATGCGCTCGTTCCTCTCTGGGGACGAGCCACTTCTGTCATCCTCAGCGGCAACGTCTGCATCACTCTATCGATCAGCTCCACAAATCGGGGGGCAGAGAGCGAAAAAAGACAGAAGCCGAGGGATATAGAACGCCTGTAAAAAAAGAGAGAGGAGCAGGGATGGTGAGAATTGTTTGTCTTGTTCAGAGACGTTAGGCTGAATGAACTCGTCCTTGATTTACACACACACTGTTGATAGACGACGGGTCTCCAAACACAGCGGGACGTTATCTCTAAAGCTGCCTTTAATTTCCACCGGCTCACAGCGTGATAAAGGAAAGTCATATGCATATGTTCAAAATGATTAACCTGAACATGATGTTTCGTGAACTTGGATGTTCTGGGAGCGATTGATTGAATGCATTTCTTGTTGAAGACACCAGTGCTTGCGAGGTTGTAAAATTGCAATATCATTCCGGTCTCACAAAATCTATCGTTGCATTCAAAATCAGCAAGATGCAACAGATTGGAATTTGACAGGAGACATGCTTTTAAAAGTTAAACATCTTTACGTGGCATTTGTGGCCAAATATGCCGGAATGAAGTTTTTGAAAGAAGTCTCTAATCTTAAGGTTCATTTGATAAAAACTGTGATATTATGAAATATTGCAATTTAAAGTGCTGCTACTTTATATTTTTGTGGAAATTGATATTTCATTAGGATTTGAACTGCATTTATTTGACTTTGATTTAAAGGAGTAGTTCACTTTTAAAAAAAAAACTTTTGCTGATAATTTACTCACCCCCATGTCATCCAAGATGTCCATGTCTTTCTTTCTTCAGTCGAAAAGAAATGAAGGTTTTTGATGAAAACATTCCAGGATTTTCTCCATATAATGGACTTCAATGGGAACCAAACGGTTCAAGGTCCAAATGAGCAAACTGATTCAACTGTTCAAAGGGCTTTAAACGATTCCAGACGATGAATAAGGGTCTTATCAAGCGAAACGATCGCTCATTTAATAAATTAATAACAAAGTTTAAGTTTTATAAGCTCAAATGCTGGCCTTGCTCTGTTCTGTGATGCGTGTTCGTGACTCTCCTGTTCAAACTCGTTCATCAAAATGAACGAATCTTTTTCAAGTCAAGTCATTCATTTCGTTTCGTTTGTTGAATGAACAATATGACTCGGAAAAAGATTTGTTCGTAGAGAAAATAAAGATTTGTTCGAGTCCCATAGAGAAAATAAATTCATAAAGGTTTGGTTTTAAACTATCCAACAGTAAAGAGATTCTTAAACTTTACTTCTCAAGAAGTTTAAAAATTGATTTGGCTTAACTATCAAATCTGGCACTATATCAGCACACCTACAACAGAAGTTATCTCCAGAAACAGAGCAGCAGAAAGTTTAAGACTAGTTTTGGCGCTTTGCTCAACACAACATACAGGTGAAAACAGGCTCTTGAATTCCAAGTGGCAGAGAGAGGATGGAAATTCATTAATTATAAAACGCAATTATGGAATTAATTGTGTGGATGAAGAAAATTAGCCTGTTTGAGAAATATCAATGCAGTGCAGCCTTCCAGACACATTTTGGCACGTCCTTAAATTCCTGTAAATTCCCGGGCAGCATTCATCCATGTCATCCGCGCTGAAGCCAGGGGCGTACGGCTGAGTTCAGCTCCACCTGGGTGAGCAATCAGACACAAGAAAAAGCAGAGAATGAAAAAAAATAATAATATAAATTACAACAGTTATGGTCTATATGTTTCAATTTAATGTGCTTGTAATGATAAATTATTTTAGTTGCGCTGCCCAAAGAGGACTTGAGCAGTGTCGTGCCGGCCAGGACATTAGAACAATTGCTGCTGTCAGGGGAGGCTGTGGCCATTAGTCAATAAATTAAAGAGTAATTACAATGGTTTCTGCTTCTGTGACTCTATCTGCGAGACCTCACACAGGTGGAATAGAAATGTGTTCAGAGAGAGAGAGAGAGAGAGAGAGAGAGAGAGAGAGATGTTCCTGAATCACATCCAGCTTCAATGGACGACAGCAGAGAAAGTTTGCCAGAAAGTTTCTTTCTCCTTCTCTCCTTAACTCTTTGAAATCCTGAGGAAAGGAAGATGGATCTCCACTAGAGATGTTCTTAAGATGTTCTCCACTAGAGATGTTCCCCCCCCCCCCCATTAAAACATTGATGATGAACATTGAAGAAATGACTTCTGAACAGAAGACAAGGATAATGGATTTTGAAAATTCAGCTTTTCAGTCACATTACATTTTCAAATATATGATGTTTTTTTTTAAATATATTACTTTTATTTTTTATCAAATAAATCTCTCTCTCTCTATATATATATATATATATATATATATATATATATATATATATTTGCATATGTAAGACCCATAAATTAAATTCATGCAGGAATCTCTGAACTTTTATTTCACAGTAGGATGCGAGTGCCAACCCTTCCCATCCAATAAAAGCCTTGCTCCTGCCTGTAAGCATAACGGGTAAACCTGAGTCCACTCACCTGCAGCAGAGATAATCCCATCCGCAGGTAAAGGCACACTTGCATTAGACAAATCCCCAGGTATTCTCACGCCCGGGGGGGGTTCTGTGTGCATTCCAGTGCCTAATAATATATGACACCCCTACCGCTCTGCTTTATAATACTCAATCATAGAGCGCAAACATATTCCACCGGCAAACGTGCTAAGGGTTGGTGCATACTGAGAATAACCAATCAATCTCAAATCCGCAGAGAGAGAGGGGGGCAAGAAGTCAGTGAAGTACAGGAGGAGTAGATTGTGTTAAAGCTAGTGAAGCAATCTTAACACGCTTAAACTAGAAGCTGCCTAGTTAATCACTATACACATTCCTAGGTTTTTGATTTTCCCAGAGTTTACAAGTTTGTCTGGCTTTAGTAGGATAAAGGAAATTCTGACTTTCTTTATTGATTGATTGATGGATTGATGGATTGATTGATTGATTGATTGATTGATTGATTGATTGATTGATTGATTGATTGATTGATTGATTGATTGATTGATTGATTGATTGATTGATTGATTGATTGATTGATTGATTGATTGTAAGATATTTATGCATCACTGCATATTTCAGACAGTAGTATTCTGCACTTGGGTTGAACTCATGTTTAATGTTTTTTTTTCACTAGCAAAGTCTAATATGCATAGTACTGTTCACAGCATACACACTACTCCTTTTATAGTATTATAGTAAGTATGCTATTCTGATATCCCTATATCCCTCAGCTTCAGCATTAACTCGCCTTCTCATAAACAGAGCAGTAAACACACACACACACAAACATATTATGGTCACTTTCTTATTCCGCTCGTCTTCAACCTCATCTAACCATGCTAATGAGTTTGTTAGAAAAATTTCCAATCACAGTATTCAGACACACCCCTCGAACACACAAACACACACACACACATGAATCTCCACTGGTGCAAACAACTTTCTCAAGGGCAAATACAGAAGTTTAGCAGAGCTAGACAGTGGCCGCATCTATCCCGAACGATGCAGGTGTGTGTGTCTCCACCAGGTGTGACGGCAGACACACACTCCAGAATCTGCCTCCGTCTCTACGGGATTCCCCATTATCGCCTGAGACACAAATAGCCTTTGAATTGTGGGTAACAGGTGTCCGGAAGTCACAAACAAATTATCGCTACGTCTAGAGGAGAGTCGTTCAGAACGCGCTGTTTGTTTGGACAAAGCCAGCTGAGCGTTTGCGTGTCTCGCAACCTTTTTTTGTGGCTTTCATCAACAGCCGCCTCATCTTCACTAATGAGGCGTAATCTTAATAGCGTGTCGCCCCCTATGAGACGGGCACCGTGCCATTCTGACGGGCTAACACCGGTGGAAGGTGTCGTTGGCTTAACGAGGGGCGTAAATCTGACACGGCGGGACCGAAAAAGGTACTTTATTGCCCCGGGCGACACACACACTCTTTCATAGAAGAGGAGCCGAGAGACAAAGAGAGGGAAAGTTGAAGTACTGCCTCCAGTGAAAGAGCCTCTTGTCTTTGGGCTTGTGTCTCACCCAGCTGTGTGGCTGTGACAGCTGTAAACGCAATGAGACATTCAGCGGATTTGGCCGCGTCCTCCGCCGGAGAGACCCCACGTGGCGCTCTCGACGCCGGAACTGCTCCCCCACCTGTGGCGCACACCTGCACACAATTTCACGCTTGATTTATGACGTGTAGGTACGGCAAGTTATACTTCTGGTGCTGTAGCGTGAAAGTTAAGTGTCAGACTGTTGCAGGTGACCTCGTCCCTCTCGTGGACCACCTACATCGGACGACTGCGCATATGCGGAGGATGAGGCACAGGTTTTTATTTAATTGATGTATTATAATTACTGCTGGGCATGTTTTGCTATATTTGTGAGGACCAAATGTCCCCACAAGGATATAATAAAACCTGAGATTATACCTACATTCATTGCAAGGGAAATTGATTAATAAACATACTAAATTGTGCTCTCTAAAAAATGCTGGGTTGTCTCAACTCAAATTTGGGTCAAATATGAACAAACAAAAATTACAGTTGAAAGTGAAAGTTGAAATTTGGTTAACCTAACATTTGGGTTTGTCCATATTTGACCCAAGCATTTTTTAGACTGTGGGATTTTTATGTAAAAATGCAGAAAGTTTTGTGTGATGGGTAGTATAAGGGGAGAAAATATACAGTTTGTACAGTATAAAAACCATTACGTCTGAGGTCCTCACAAGAATAGCAAAACAAACGCGTGTGTGTCAGTTAAAGGAGTAGCTCACTTTAAAAAAAAACTGTTGCTGATAATTTACTCGCCTCACTTTTTAGTTGAAAAGAAATTAAGGTTTTTGATGAAAACATTCCAGGATTTTCTCCATATAATGCACTTCATTGGGAACCAAACGGTTCGAGGTCCAGATGAGAGTTTCAGTGCGGCTTCAAAGGGCTTTAAACGACACCAGACGATGAATAAGGGTCTTATCAAGAGAAACAAGCGGCCATTTCAAAAATAAATACAAAAGTTTAAGTTTTATAAGCTCAAATGGTCACCTTGCTCTGTTCTGTGATGAGTGTTCGAACTCGTTCAACAAAATGAACGAATCTTTTTTCGAGTCATGACATGAAGGGTCCTAGATAAGACCCTTATTCATCGTCTGGTGCCGTTTGAAGCTGCACTGAAACTCTCATTTGGACCTTGAACCGTTTGCTTCCCAATGAAGTCCATTATATGGAGAAAAATCCTGAAATGTTTTCATCAAAAACCTTAATTTCTTTTCGACTGAAGAAAGAAAGACATGGACATCTTGGATGACATGGGGGTGAGTAAATTATCAGCTAAAGTTTTTTTTTTAAGTGAACTACTGCTTTAAATAATCACTGCTTTTGGCTGCATTTTTATAGACCATTTCACAAGATGTAAACAACACTGGTCCAGAAGCACTTCCTGTTTCAGTTTGTAACTGTTTTCTTTATTTCACATGTAAAGAAAACATCTTAAAGAGGTTTGTTTAACTTTTTGATTCAGTTTTAAATGTTCTGTTGGTTGTATTTTATCCCAGCTTTTATGTAGTGTTAAAAAACTGAAACAGGAAGTGCTTCTGGACCAGTGTTGTTTACATCTTGTGAAATGGTCTATACAAACGTTTACCTAGATGCCGCACCGCAATAATAATAAAAAAAAGAAACATTTTAAATATCTGTCTCTTTCTTTTTAAGTCAAGTCAAGTCTCTTGACTTGAATCATCAGAATGTGAGACTAGGTGAGTATTGAGGGGGGTTGAGGAGAGGAAAGTGGCCACCCTCCGACTGGGGAGATGAATCCAGGAAATGGGGGTCAAAAGCATGTGAACCATGAGTGACTGCTGGGATGATGCAGCGCTCATTGATATGCATGTCTCTGCTGGTATTTGTGGTGAGGGTTTGGAATGAGGCGAGAGCAGATGATCCAGCCCTCGACTACTGCAGTATTTATAAGTCAGAGTCTCCCAAAATGAGCAACTGGACAAAGAGGAAGTATCTATCTCCCTCGTTCTCTCTCTTCCACTGAGAGCGCTATTTATCTTGCCGGTCTCTGATAAATGGTGGACCCGAATGTACCTCATTCATTGGTGTAGCTCTCGTTGTCTCGCTGCGTCAGCCTTTTCTACAGCTCCACCACAGCGCTCTCTAAACTATTCATGAAGTGCTCGTCAAACATTGTTAAATCTAGATAAACCTTAAGGAAGAGGTTTGTGTGTTGACAGCTGCGGCAAACTTCAGATGCCTGATTTCCAGTACTAAATTGCGGTAGTCTATCAATTTGCCCGAGGAAAAGCAGTAGTAATGTCCAGAGTTTCACTTGACAGCTGGTTGTAGCTCATGAGAAATGTGTATCATTGTTGTATCGGAGGGATTTGTTTTGGGATAGAAGAGATTTGTTTGGATGTGCTCCGTCTTAGAGACACATGTCACCCTAAAGCTCTTGTTTATCCCGTCAGCTGTTCATCTGACGGTCCCGTTTCACAAATGCGCAGTGATTTTTGCCCAGTCATTTCTGAGTACGCAGACGCTATCGTTTCTAGAGTGGAATTGGTTTAACGTTTGATATCTTAATATGTTCAGGAAACACTTCACAGGCAGAATAACTTGCATAAATCAGTGGTTCTCAGTGGATATAAAGCAGCAAACAAACACAGAACCAACATTTTGCATAGAAATGCGTCCATTGATATTGCAAAAAATGGGAATTTATAAATATAATAATAAATGATTCATTATTAGAGCAAATGATTAATGTTACAAAGCATATGGTCTGCAGTAACTGTATTCAGTGTAGTCTGGCTCTCATTTTCTTTAATCTTGCGTATTTTGTTCATGGTTTTTGAGGATGAGTTCACCCGTCCATGTTGGCATGACTAATTTGACTGGCTTCTACAGATGTAGAGTCGAGTCAATTCGTTCATTTTGTTTGTTGAATGAACCAAATAACACGAAAAAAAATTGTTCGTTTTGATGAACGAGTTCGAACAGGAGAGTCACGAACGTGCATCGCAGAACAGAGCAAGGCGAGCATTTGCATTTGTGCTTATAAAACTTAAACTTTGTTATCATTTCGCTTGATAAGACTCTTATTCATCTTCTGGAATCGTTTAAAGCCCTTTGAACAGTTTGCAGTTTGTACTGAAACTGTCTTTTGGACCTTGAACCATTTGGTTCCCTCTGAAGTCCATTATATGGAGAAAATCCTGGATGTTTGACGTCTTGGATGACATGGTGGTGAGTAAATTATAGGGCTGGGTATTGAGACAAATTTCACAATTCGATTCGATTACGATTCACAAGCTTTCAATTCGATTCGATTTCGATTACGATTCGATTCAATATCGATTATTTTGGATATCAGTTACAATAAATGGCAATTTTTCTCAAGGGAATTAAATCTCTTAACTAATGCTGTAAACTATGGGAGACTAGTTGTAGCCTACTAGGCTTCATTAGCCTAATAGGAAGGTAATAATGAATGAATCACTTAAATTACACTTTTATTTATTTTTATAATAAGAAGATTATATGAAATATAAACATTTAAATGGTGGTTGTCATAAAAAACTTGCCAGATTTATTAAAATATGCATTAAATATTGAAGAACTTTAAGATTATAATGCATATGTAATATACTGTAGTGTATATATTTAGCAAAATGCTCCTCTCGCAGTAACCTAACGAGTTGATGTGGGTCTTCTGAGGTAAATATGACGATACATGACAAGACATTGATTACAAGCTGTTTAACTGACTTCTTTCCACGGTTGAAACGCTGATTGAGCGAATGAATGTGACATGATACGGATTTCGATAAGTTGTACTCTATCTTTTAACACACTTTCAGATGCTCCTTCATGTTTATTTCGCGCTGTGACTCGTATTATTAAGCCGGCAGAGAGATCAGCGCTGCTGCTTCTCTTGAGCTGCGCCAGAGCGATCTCACGCCACAGCGCCAAAACTCTATTTATGTTTTTGAATTTCTAAAGAAAATGGACGTAATTTGAAAATTGAGACTTTGTTTCATATCAATGGTAACAAAGGACAAAGATTATTGCGATTTTTTGAATGCGCGCAGCCGAAATTCAATGTCCCATTCATTCAAATGAAACAGGATGACTAATCGATTCTTGAGACTCAAGAATCGATATCGGTTCGTAAAAATGAGAATCGATTAATATCGAGTAATCAATATTTATTCCCCAGCCCTAGTAAATTATCAGCAAAAGTTTTTTTTAAAAAAGTGAACTACTCCTTTAACATATTGTTTGGATATAATACTTAACATATGTCGCAGTCATTCAATCAAGAATTTTAAGTTGAGCCGTTAGATGTACAGTAGCCCGAAACAAAGCAATCAAAGGTTTGCATAAATACGATAATAATATTTCAATTTAGATAACATATTAATGTATCGTGTTCTATTCAATTTACTCCTTAAGGTTTCTTTACTCGGTCTCAAAAAGGTCTTTAAAAAGTCTAAAATGTACGCAGAAAACTCTTTGTCATGTCTGTCCTTTCCTGTTCTCTTTTTGTTTTGCGTCTTTCTGTCTGTGTTATTTTCTTGAGTATTTCTCCTTGACTGTTCGAGTCGGGTCAGCATCAGTTCCCAGATGCTGGTGTGCGTCATATGAGGTGTGTGTGTGTGTGTCTAGTGTAGGATGTACAGAATGGGTCAATGGGCTGCAGTGACAGAACAGTCCTGCCCACCACGTCTCCACATGGATAAATGAGAGCCGATCCATTCCAATTTATTGATGGGAACAATATGAGACACTAGAATGACTAAAGCCACAGCGCACACCCTCCTCTCTCTCTTTCTGTCTTTTTTCTTTTTTCTTTCTGCTCCTCTCAGTGGAGAGCCATCAGTGTCAAGAGGACGGACAGAAAGAATATTAAAACAGTATTATGAAGAAAAGTGGAAAGTACACACAGAGCCCCCAATGGTATTTGGACACTTAAGTCACACTTAAAAACGTCTGAATGTCATCGTTTTAGATTTCTCCTGCTATCATAAGCCTTGGTCTGGCTCCATTCTTGTATGTAATGCCCATTTTTCACAATTCAATCTTTTTCGGATGCATAAAATGAAATCCCACCTTATCTTTATGCTGAAATGCATCACATAATAGAAGTTAAATGGTCTGCGAATGCTGTTTTGTGTTGATTTTAAGTGTCCAAACACATTTTGAGGCCACTGCATGTCACAACACAGACGAACAGAAACCCAGCCACGAGCTGAGAGGGATGAAACCTAAAAAAAAAAACCATCCAACGCCTCTCATATCATTTGAAAAGATGAATCTAATCTTCCTGCAATCAGCTCTCTTGCTCCAGCGCCTGTCTCTCGCACGATCTTCAGCGGCGGTCTCTCGGCACGCTCCATCCCCTCCCCACAGGCCACGGACGCTTCGCTTTGCGGTTATTAACCTGAACAGTGGGCGCATCTGAGTCTAGGTTAATAAGCTGCTGTCTTCACCTCACTCTTTGTCGGGAGAACAATGTTGTCAAGCCTACAGAAATTGGCAATTTACAACAGAGATGGAAATGGAAGGCAAGGTACTCGTCTGTGGAATGCTTTTTATAGCCGGGCCCACCGGCGGAGCCTTGCTCTCCCACAGCCTTTTAATGATGGATATGAAATTACAGAGGTGTGAGACTGAGATGAGACGGGAATGAGAATGGACAGAGACATGGTGAAGCAGCGAGTGTACTGTACTTTATTTAGACCCGGTTTAAAAGAGGTCGGAGTCAGATAAATAGACCGATATCAAGTTGACGCCGACTGGCTGAGACAGGTCTTGAGAAACGTCATTTAAATGATAGGATTTGGGTGGTTGTTTTGACAGATAATACAGTATAAATGTGGGTGAAATGAGCAAATTATGTACGGTATATAATACTATAGGAATAAATATAATATAAACATATGTAATATGGAATATAATTTTTTAAAGAACTGTACTGAAAATATAAGGATGTTTTATATAAGCTTAGAGACTATTTTCATCAAACTGTTTCCGTTCAAAAATGCTACTTATTTCATTTATCATAATATATTGTATATAAAATTGGCTAACATATTTACTTAAGGTTTACAGCTTGCATTTATTTATTTCTATTTATTCATTGTACATGTACTTATTTTTTTTCCCATAAATTTATAATACATTTAAGTACAAACTAAAGTTTGTAAAAAAACGTTAGTTTTTTGCTGATTCTAAGCCAGACTTCTCCGTCATGCATTTCTTTCCAGTTTCATGTTTTTAATTTATCATTTCTGTGACAAATTGGACGCCTTTAAAGCAACCAAAAAATTCTAGCTATAACTGCACTGCCAATCAACATTTTTATTTAATAATTCGCTAAGATAACTCACTGTTAACTCATCTGATTGCTTCTCTCCATTGTTTACCAGTGAACGAATAACTGAATGTTTGACAGAGTAAGTTTTGGTTTTCTCTAACCGAAAGTACAGCCCGTTCTCACCTCAAGGCGTCATATAGGTGACGCTTTTGACATTACGTCTACATCCGACACACATTTCAACCTTTAGCGTCAATATGAGACCCAGATATATATGGGCCAGAAGGCGCCTCCTAGTGGTCTAACCAAACCTACCCATAACCGAAACGTGTTATATTGACGCTAAATTATTTAAATGCAATGTCAAAAGCGTCACCTATATGCCGTCCTATAGGATGAGAATGCGTTGAAAAGCACAGTGATTGTAATGGCCATTTCCTATCGTTCTGATGCATTTGGCCCAACTGTGATGGAAACTATAATGGAAGGCAGCTGATTGTTTCAGGCAGTGAATCTCCCAGCCCTAACGCAGTGGTTCAGCAGAGGAGCACTTGATCGAGCTGCTTTGAAGCATGTGTTGATTTTGATCGATTTTTGAAGGCACGTTCCTCTTCGTTATTTGCGCATTACAGTGCAAGGACACAACTCCGTCAGGACACCGTGAGGAAGCCGCCTCTACAACAACAGAGCGGAGATCTGCTCCTTTTCAAAGACGCTGTGCTTCCCACGCTGCCTTTTTGTAATACCCTGCGGTCTGCTGAAAATGATTTTGACTCCCTGTGGGTGTGGAGCTGGCTGAGAGATTGAGGTGGGGGTGAAGCGTCGTGTGTGTGTGTGTAATCATGGACATGGTGCAGCCCAGGCCCCTGACAAACACAGATAGTCCACCGCCTCCATGCTGTTGTATTCATGAGGAGTCCTGCACCTCAATAACTTAATTAACCTCGTGTAGAAGCCCACCGCACACTGTCCCTTCCACGGCAGATAACATGCAGGAAAACACACCATGTGCCTTACTCGCTCTTTCTCCTATCTCTGGGTCCTGTGCAGGTTTGTGTGGTCAGATTGTGACAGTGTTCTAGGTGTCTTGTGTCTCTTTATTTGTTCAACAATGCCAGTGTCAACTGTGTGAGATGTTTGTGCCAAGCATTATTAGCTTAACAGACCTTATGCACCAGAGAAACGCGTGCGCCGTCATCTTTAGAATATTGTCTTTGAACTTCCGGTTCTGTATATTTCTATGGCATCGCTGTCGAGGAGTAATTAGCTGGTGACGTGGATTTACTTATTGTAGAGTTAACAAAAGTTATCATGAGGATTGTAATGTTTATCATAAGCATTGTAAAGCAAATGTCTTAACAAATGTCGACCGGGAAATTTTTTACGAGCAGTTCATTCATGCAAGATCGCTGTCAAAATACAGACCGGAAGTCAAAAGACGACGAGCGCAGGACTGAAAAGGGGCGGGGCTACAGAAGGTCTATAGTATCGATCTATCGTTCTATCTATCTATCGTTCTATCTATCTATCAATTTATCGTTCTATCTCTCGTTCTATCTATCGATCTATCTATCTATCTATCGATCTATCGTTCTATCTATCTATCGTTCTATCTATCGTTCTATCGTTCTATCTATCTATCTGTCTGTCTGTCAATCTATCTATCTATCTATCTATCTATCTATCTATCTATCTATCTTGTCTGTCTTTCTGTCTATCTATCTTCTGTCTATCTATCTATCTATCTTGTCTGTCTGTCTATCTTGTCTATCTATCTATCTATCTATCTATCTATCTATCTATCTATCTATCTATCTATCTATATATCTATATATCTATCTATATATCTATCTTGTCTGTCTATCCATCCATCCATCCATCCATCCATCCATCTATCTATCCATCTATCTATCCATCTATATATCTATCCATCTATCTATCTATCTATCTATCTATCTATCTATCTATCTATCTATCTATCTATCTATCTATCTATCTATCTATCTGTCTATCTATCTATCTATCTATCTATATATCTATCTATCTATCTATCTATCTATCTATCTGTCTATCTGTCTATCTTGTCTGTCTGTCGTTCTATCTATCTGTCTGTCTGTTGTCTTGTCTTTATAGATAAAATCAGATTCCTCTCTTTCAAATTACAGTTCAACTTCCTGTGTCGTGGCCAATTCAAATTCACGCTCATGAATAGCCAGTTCTGAATTTTGCACATCCCTGGTGTCAACAGTAAAGCAGCTCTAATGCAGCCTTGACTTTAGCATGCTTACTTTGCTGCCATGCAAGCACTGCTGTTTCCTTCTGTAAATGCAAATCTTGTTTACCTCACTGTTGGGCGTGTGTTTTTTTCTTTTTCTTTTGGGGGGTGTAGGGGGGTCATAAATAGAGTATGTTGGGACCCGAGGGCAAAGAAAACAGTTTTAAAACATCTCTAACATAAGCGGCGTAATGTTTCTGGTAATGATTTAATTAGGTTTAATAGCTTCCGTGGCTTTACCCTTTTCACACTCATCCAGTTAACACAATGCAGAAGCCTCAATGCGATTTTCCCCGAGGCCCGAAACTCAGCGGCGTCTTGCCATTACTGTTCACACCACAGCTCCAAATGCCACCACCATTGATAACCTCCAACCCCCAGAGGGAAAGCCTGAAAACGAGACGATCGGGAAGCCCATCCTATGCAGCAACTCCTGTATGCAATTATTCAGCCATGAATGCTGTGGCCTTTCCATGCCCTTTGGAAAAATCACCCTGACCAAATGCACGCTGGGGTTGCTCGGTCTGGGGGCGCTGTGCATTTTAAGGTTAGAGCTTGTTGCCTGTGGTCGCCTTATTGATCCCGGGCAGCCTAGTGCTCTCTGCTTTTTGGAGATAAGGCAACAGACTCGACCCTCTCCTTATCCCACCAGCCCCGCCAGACTTACAAACAAACACCCAATTTCTAATCCACTTGTCGGCTGCTGAAGACAGGCGGGCCTTTATTTATACCCTTTCAAGCCATCCTCGGGGTCCGCTGTTTCGATAAGCCATGTAGGGACATCAGTTTTCTTGTTTGGAGGCACCCATCGCTGTCCTGATCCCCGTCTGTTTTAGCCAGACCGAGACAGAGGAGCCCAACCGGACGAAGCTCGAGGTTCATGTGGTCAGCGTGAGAGCATGAAAATAGGATCAAAATCATGTCCAGAACTGTGCGATAGCACATAGTCGAGACGACACAGTATGACGCAGTCAATGAGTTGTTCTTGGTTCCAGATTTAACATTTAAAATTGACCATATGTGCTCTAATTCCTGATCAAATTCACCGATAAAAATCGTAAACGCAAACGTTCAGTTTCAAAACCGCTTGAACACTGAGGGAATCTTGTCTCCAGAAAAACCCTCAACACCCCCTCAGACTGCAGAAATCAAATTCTGTCCAATCAGACCCACAATTACATTAGAGCCCATCCGATAGCAGCGCACGTGCTCGTCCACATGTGTTTTGGCGTTCGGCGTGTGGCGCAGTCCTGTCACCATTGTAATGAGGTGATTGATTGATGAGTGTGATTGCTGACATTGAGAGGTGGGCAGGTGGAAAAATACAAGGGGGGTGATTTGTTACCGCCTGCCACCTCTGTTATCGCTTATTAAATCAACAGGCAAGGTGAGGAGATATGAAAACAGGCGGAGAGAGGCAGGACTCCTGCAAGGATAAATAGATCAGCTCCTGCGCCATATGGAATACCAGTCCTTTAGGTGGCTAAATGCCAGCGTGACTGTACACACACCAGGAGCTGCTGTCGGTTAACCGGCGTCAGATGCCCTGACGGTCGAGTCAAGCGGTGGCATCTTCAGATAAGGCTTGGTTTGGGTCTCTTTTGTGTATGTGTGTGTCTGCAACGCTTATTTATTTTATTTATGGACCTATATTTGGCCTTGTTCATATTCCACACATGGCCAAATCTAGTTAATAGGGCAGTAAATAAATCAAAAATAGTACTATTCATAGTATATAGGCTTATTCATAAGTGGAGTGTTGTCTTGCTTCTTCTTTTACCGTTATAATTAAGCCGATATGTGTCTTTCGGGTGTATACGAGCTTCATCAGAAGGCTCTCTCACCACCGCAGCACAGACGCCTTATTTATGTGGAAAATGAACTGAGTAAAAATGAATAATTTAGAAACCTGTGGCAGGAGAATTTCTAACTTTCCTGAACGTTTCTCTGACGCAATGAGCAAAATCATTGCCAGAATGTGGTGTCTTTGCAATTTTGCCCTTTGATATTGTATTATAATTGGTGTCTTTAAAAAAAATGCACCTGCTATGAATTAGGGTGGCCCATAAAGTAATTCCACGATTGCATTATAATATCCTTCTAAAACATGTCGGCACTCAAGTGCGACTACTACAGTACAGATTTGATGTATTATGAATACGTTCTAAAGCATTACAATCCCATTTATTATTCATTATACACATATCTAAAGCTCTGCTGAAGCCCTACACGTTGTATCGAGTGCCTATGTTTAATCAAACGTACACCGGCCTTTGAATAAGACCACATCCCTTTAAGAACGTTTCTTCCCTGCCTGTATTTTCCATTTCTGTCTGGTACATTAAGTCTCTGAAACAGAAGAGGCGTCCTGTCATCCGAATGTGATAACGGAACAGTTAGCGTTCCTTTTGCCCTGCTCTCCATGTATAAATATGTATAATTCTGATAAGATTAATTGGATCGCCTAAGTACACACAGAGAAGGAGAGAGACTCTTGTTCCGGCTGCTTTCCGCAAATCTGCTCCGGGCCCACCTCACATTCCCCTGCTAAAGTGCTTCATTTTTTTTTTTCTGGAACAAACTGCCTTCAATTAAAAAAGAAAATGGCTTACCCAAAGGTCCCGAGGAAAAGGAGCCGAGCAAATGGCTTGAACACACTCACGATAAATAGTCCTGTTAAAATATTAAGCATTCTGAGAAGCGTTCGATACAAAATGCTCACCTTTGTCTTAATGGGGGAAACATGTTTCTTTGAATTTCCTCTTCTAAGAGAAATTATTCTCGCTTACTGCGAGGGATCTGAAAACATTTATAGGTCATATTTCACAACAAAATTCTGAAAGCAATTGTATATTTATTTAAAGGGGGAAAAAACATGCCCATTTTTAGGACCTTTTTTTGCATTTTTGCTATAGGGCTGTCAAACGATTAATCGCATGCAAAATCAAAGTTTGTGTTTACATAATATATGTGGGTGCACTGTGTATAATTAATTTGTAAATACGTATATATACACATACATTTATATATAAAATATTTATATTATATATAATATAAATTATTTATAAATCTATACACAGTATATACATGAAAATATTTCTTAAATATATGCAAGCATGTGTGTGTATTTTATATATAAAATAATTATACACAGTGCACCCACATATATTATGTAAACACAAACTTTGATTTTGGATGCGATTAATCGCGATTAATCGTTTGACAGCCCTATTATTTTGTTGATGATTAAGCACAATTTCACATTTTTAAATGTTTTTATTTATTCATTTATTTTAATTATTGTTAATTAAGCAATTGTTTTCATATTTTATATTTATGCTAATGAGACTTAAATTGAGGTTTCACTGAAAATGTCACAATGCAAAAAACACCCAGTAAATTATGCAGAATTACAAGTAACTAACCCTAAACCAAACCTTGACTATAACTGTAACTCTATATTAAGTAATTGTAGTTTATTGTAGTTAATTGTAGTTTCTTTTTGTTTGTGTTCTTACATGCTATATATATTTCACAAATGTTCCATGTCTGTTGACCTGTACAGGAAATGCAGTTTTGTATGTTACTTATTCTGATTTCCTGTTCCTATGTTATTATGTTATGGAGAGAGAGAGAGAAAATCCCCAAAATAACTACAGACCAAAGATCAAAAGCATCTCTCCCATAAACAGTATGGCACATTCTGGCAGGGCACTTCAGGCCTCTTCATTGGTTTTGGCAAACAACACCCAAGAAGCGTTCCCATGGCATCGGTCGTCACCGGTGAAAAATGAGCAGAACCAGCCAGTGCATATAACACAACCTATAAAGAGTCATCAAACCAATTCCCTTTAAATAAAGTCCCAAGACCGATTGTTTCTGTGTCAAACCAAGAAGTGGGCAGAGAGGAATTCTCCACCAATGCAGAGCTGGCAATAAACCTCCAGTATAAATGGGAACGGACGGGCCACATAAAGGGCCTCAATGTGATATTAATCCTGCACCGCAACGGTCTGGAAAGCACTCCGTCAAGCTAACGTGTTTTACTCCATCTCTGATACGGTTATGATAATAATGAGCTGTTCGTTTCACACATCAGCTCTGAGCGATGGAGGCTCAAGTCATTGGTGTGTTAAAGTGTTTTATTATTGGTGGAATTATGAATAATTTGTGGGGAAATCCTTCCATTAGGAGGTTGGTATACTTTCAATGCTGTGTGCTTTAATTTCAGATTGCATAATATTACCTGTGCTATAATAACCCATGAGAAAAACAGCTAATAAATCATACTAAGTGATGGTTTTTAAAAAAAAACGTAATGCAGAAAGTTTTGTGTGATGATGTTAGGGGACAGAATATGCAGTTTGTATGGTATAAAAATCATTATGTCTATGGAAAGTCCACATAAAACATAAAAACAACATATTATTCTGTATTATTTTATTATTATATACATGTTGATATTGATTTTTTTACTATTGTTTTAGTTTTAGGGCTTGATTTACTAACAGCGTGCACCAACACAAGCCCTGTTGTGGCATTAAAAAATGACGTTAACACTTTACTTGAAGGGGTGTGCATAAGACTGACATGACACCTTCATAACCATCACATGACATATGTCTTGAATATGAAGTAGGGTTTATACATGTATAAACTTTCGCTCAATAATGACATTTTGAATGCAAATATGACATTGTTTAAGACATCTTGACATAAACCAATACATCATAACCTGTGAGTGTCTTAGCACTAAAAAGTTGTGGACGGTTATTATTGCATATGCATTTGTAGGAGTTTCCCTTTCAGATGCAACATTTCTAGGACGAGACTTTTGAAATGAATTATGCAAGGTGATTTACTTGTAGGTTTGCGCTAGTCAATTTACTGGGATTTGCACCCAAAAAAAGCAGATGCTAATTTGGTAGATTGTGTTGGTCATTATGGAAATGATCTGACTCCATCTGTGTTCTTTATTTTGCGTGTTGTCAGTACAGTAGATCACGAGCAGAACTTTACACCCCCATCGGCTATTTAATGAAATTATGCTTTCATGCTAATTTACCCTGTTTAGTAAACCTGTCCCTTAGTGTCTTCCTCAGTCTTTCAAAAACATAATTTAATTTCGTGTTTTTCTCTTTCATGTTTTTGGCTTACAAAACGTTTTCTACATTTGGACTAATAGTACATAAAAGGTTGTGTTTATCCCTTTCAATCCCTCTTATTCTGTGTGAGTGTCATTAAAACGCTCTCTTTTTCTCCGTCTCAGGCCGCAGAATGGGTCTATGATCCTCTACAACAGGAAGAAGGTGAAGTACAGAAAAGATGGCTACTGCTGGAAGAAGAGGAAAGATGGGAAAACCACGCGGGAGGATCACATGAAGCTCAAAGTGCAGGGAGTCGAGGTGAGACGCTGTTCGCTATTAGAAACGTGATACCGTCTCTCCACAGCGGGAAACCTCACCAATGCACAATTAAACCATGTGACTAACCTGTTTAGTGGAGGACTTGTGTGCATCTGGCATTGGTGTCACCAAATAGATTGGAAATATGATTGTGTTCGAACAAGTTTCCCAGATACTGAAGAGAAAACTGCAGTCTGTTGTTTGTTGTCTGGCTGATTTCATGGCTCAAGTATGTTCATCATTGATCTTGCTTGAGCGAGGATGTGTTTGTGTGTGTTTGTCCATTTTACATGACCTTTCTAAGATCTGAAGCCCTCTTGAAACAGCCCTCCCCTCCGTCCCACTGCGGATGACTCTAATGTGTCAGCTCAGGCATGGCCCCTTTAAATGAAGAGCCGTAATGAAGCATGTCTCCGGTCGCCGCGTTCCCGCTCACTGCCTCTAATGAAGAGAAATGTCAGCCAATTGTCGATTTAGCGCGGTGATAGAACGAACCTACGGATGAGTGCGGTCGCGCGGTCTCCTCTGATGCTCTACCTAGGCGAGTCGTTCACCTGAGCCGCGCGCACTGATCTTACTCAGCTATATGAGACGGAGGCAACGTTTAACGCATAAACATTGCTGATAGACACTGAGAAGGCATGTGTAGCCTTTAAAGAGATGGATCATCCAAGTAGTACAATTCTGTCATTGTTTATCAACCACTGTGACTATGAAACGCAAAATGAAATGTTTATACAGCTACTGTAGAGTTAATGGGAACTGCAACTATCAAACTAAAAACACAGGACAATTAAAACATCCCATAGTCAAGTCAAGTCACCTTCATTTATATAGTGCTTTTAACAATATAGACTGTTCAAAGGAGCTTTAACTGGTCCATACAGCTGTGCGCTAATATTCAAATCTACGGAAGTCGTCCCGAATCATTATGACATGCAAGAACCAATGATGTTTGTCTTAAAGGAGGACCTTTTGCTGATAATTTACTCACTCCCATGTCATCCATGATGTCCATGTCTTTCTTTCTGCAGTCGAAAAGAAATGAAGGTTTTTGATGAAAACGTTCCAGGATTTTTCTCCATATAATGGACTTCAATGGGGTCCAAACGGTTCAAGGTCCAAATGAGAGTTTCAGTGCAGCTTCAAAGGGCTTTAAACGACACCAGACGATGAATAAGGGTCTTATCAAGTGAAGCAATCGCTCATTTCAAAAAGAAATGAAAAAAAATTTAAGGTTTATAAGCACAAATGCTCGCCTTGCTCTGTTCTGTGATGTGCGTTCGTGACTCTCCTGTTCGAATTCGTTCATCAAAATGAACGAATCCTTAAAAAAGAGTAATTTTGTTCATTTTGTTCGTTGAATGAACCAAAAGACTCAAAAGATTCATTCATTTACGTCTTTTGACGTTTAAAGCCCTTTGAAGCTGCACTGAAACTCTCATTTGGACCTTGAACCGTTTGGACCCCATTGAAGTCCATTAAATGCAGAAAAATCCTCGAATGTTTTCATCAAAAACCTTAATTTCTTTTTGACTGAAGAAAGAAAGACGTGGACATCTTGGATGACATGGGGGTGAGTAAATTAAAAGCATTTTTTTTTTTAAAGTGAACTACTCCTTTTAACATGCCAAGCTTGAATATGTGCAAATTGAATATGTATAGATGTTGGTCTCTGGTTGACTTTGTAATTAATATTGCATTAAATGTTTGAAACGACAGAAGGGTGAGTAAACATAACAGAGTGATCATTTTAAGTGTTTCATATTTTCCGGGCACATGTAATGCTTCTAAAATACATGATTTCATGAATCAAAACGAGAGAACCAGTCTCTTGTTTGAATAATTATACAAACAAATGACTCTTATGGACTGGCTCTTAAAATGTATAATTCTAAACAAATTCTATGGACTTCTTTTATGGTAACTTTTTGTCTGTTTTTGAGCTTGAATTGCCCTGGTCACTATATGCTTTTGTTATTTTGAAAAGAGCAGCGTGAAAATGCCCTCAACGATGTAAGGAGATGAGTAAAGATTGCATAATGTTCTTTTGGGTGAACCATCTCATTAAAACGTAATTTCCAGGCAAATGTAATTGTTTAACACACTTCATGCCTGTCATATTTCCTCAGCTTGCGTTGAATTGTGTATTTGTCCGTCTGTGAAAAGCATTATGTGTGGTGCCGATCGCAGACTCTGCTGTAGAACATCCCTCGGGCCATTTTTCAATGCGGATCATTCCTCCAAATTTGTTTGACGTGTTGAAAACAGGGTAGAAAATGGGTGGACAGCTGATGTTGAATCAATAATCATACAAGATGTTTCTGTCTAGAGGGACGGCAGGTCTGAATGAACAACGACATTCTGACTGATGACGGTTTCACCTGCACTGGGCCGAAAGGGCAATGGTGGCGACTCTTTTGCTTTGTTTTCCAGTTTGCTGGCCGTGTAATTAAACGTATTAGGATGTAAAATCCTAGAACAGAACTATTTCCAGAGATTCATCCTTTTGGAAATTTGCATTTTACATTATATTGGGATGCACATATTTCAGGCCGTTTGTGTGTGTGTTCAACCAATAAGCACATTTCTTATTTCTGGATCCAATCAAGCGAAGTAGGATACATTAGCGTACATTAGGACTTAAATCAGATTCAAATGTGTTTTATTTTGTCTCTATGAGACACTCATGGGGATTTTGGGCTGCAACAATGACACAAATGCCCATAGGCTTGAGAGAGAGTGAGAGAGAGAGAGAGAGAGTTCAAAAGAAAAGGCGCTGCAGGGGATCTCTGCAGTTTTTAAATGGGAAATATTATTCATGTTGTAGCATGGTTTCCTTTTTTCCTTAGACTAAAATAATCATAATATAGCTTTGTACATACATTTAACACCCTTCTCTGACCCATGGATTTAAACATGTTTTTTCTACACTCCCTTGATGACTATGACCCCTATTACAGACATCTCACCCTGCAAAAATGTATTAGTATTCTATATTATATAATATTCATATAAGCTGTGAAGCAAGGGTTCATTCATTTAATAGTATTTGTGTGCCCAAAGTGAAAGTAATGTAGATTGTTTTGAAATTGAGGGGAGCATCTCAAAGTGTTAACAGAAGATGCATTTGAAACGCAGGATATGAAACGCTATCAAAATGCGGGATACTTCCGGGAGAGGTGTGATGTCTGCTGTTATGATTGGCTAACTTTATACATCATTCACACTGTCATCCATCAGTTTAGCGTGCAGAATTCAGAACAAATGATCCTAATGAGCTGGTTCTTCTACTGAATCAGTCACAAGTCCATTAATAGAACCAGCTCACTAGAGATGAACAATTTTATTGAATCAGTCAAACGGATTTACTGATTTATTAAAAGAATCAGCTCACAAGAGTCTTTGTGTGTGATTGTATGAGCTGTTTATTTTTTATGAATCTGTAAAAAAAGATTCACTGATTCATTCACAGAACCGACTCATAGGAATCACTTGTTTGAAGGTTTGTATAAGTATCTCAAAAATATACAATAGTTCATTAGAAGATCTCATAGAAGTAATATATTTGTGAATCAAACCTTTTCTTGATTAATTGATTGTCTTTTTATGATTTGCGTAATTTTATCCTACCACATTTAATTTCTGACTGCATAATTACAACATACAGCAGGTACTTGAACAGCAGTGTTGGGAAACAGTTCACCAGAGCACTTATAAAGGCACAGAAACCTGCCCCTGAGCTCTCCATCATAAGCCATTCCTGCCCTCTAGACACCAAACACACATTAAAACACTCTCTCTATCCCTTCACTCGCTCTGTTTGCTCTGATAAAGAACTAAGCCATTTACCAGCATCCACCAGAGTCCCTGGTTACCTAGCGATGGTGGCAGTAGCCATGGGAGCGGTAGTCACAGCGACAGAGAGGATAATTGCAGTAGTTAGGTAGTTTCACTAAGAAACTATGATGATGGAGCTGCGAATGAAACCAGCGGGGATGGGATCTGTGTGTGTGTGTGTGTGTGTGTGTGTGTGTGTGGTCCTGGTATTCCCTATTCCCTACATTTATAAATCATACTGAATAATGTTTTTTGAAAATCTGAAATAGCAGAAAGTTTTCTGTGAAGGAAAGTTTTAAGGGTAGGGTGAGTGTAAGGGGATAGAATAAACGTCCCCATAAAATGTTGAAACCCAACGTGTATATGTGTGTGTGTGTGTGTGTGTGTGTGAGAGAGAGAGAGAGAGAGTCACCAAATCTTTGTTTTAATTAAATTGATAATTAAAAATTAAAAATAATCGTTTTAACGGTAAAAGAAAAAAACTGTTTATTGGTTAACAGAAAGTTATATACGGTAAATAACCAGAATAGATCTAATTGTACATTTAATGTAATTTTACTGTAAAATACTGTTAGATTTGCAGTTTTTGGAAGTAAAAAAGCACAATTCATTGTATAATTTACAGTGAAAAACTGTAAATTGTTTAAACACTTCACATTTGAAGTATTTTTTTTAAATAACTGTTTCTTCATAGTTTTCTTCGTTTTTTTTCTAATCATTTATGTATATTAGGGTTTTATGTTACATGTAATGTTGTTAAATTACTGTTTATGGCATTTTTTAAATTTGTGTGTTACCATGATGGTCTTGCGAATGAGATTTGCTTAAATACAATAGTATTATCTTTCTTGTGGAAGAGCTGCTTGTGATGAGCTTTGATTGATCATGTGACTTTCATCACTGCTGTGATTGGTGATTATGAGTGTACTGTATTGCAATGGTACAAAACAGATTTTAATACTCCAATATGTCGGTAAATGAACATTATATGAGGTAATGAAATATGGTAAATTGTATTTAAGTCTGTAAAACCAATAACGTTGCTACCATATTTTTGACGGTAAAGTTTTGGCAACCACAGCTGCCGGTATTTTACCGTAAAAATTATGTGTTATTTTTTACAGTGTAAATAGAACACAAAACTTAAACATGAAAATGTCAAATCTTCTTATAATTACTTATTTTATTGCTTTATTTTTATTTTGTGCTGAAATACGCCCCAGACTTGCCTTTGTTTTCTGTGAGATTCACCTGTGAGGAACAGACCGTTATTTGCAGAGGGAAAGAATATTTTAGTATCCCAGTCACGAGGAATTTTCCTGCAGTGAGGCAAACTGTTCTACCCATAACTCTATTTAATCCGATTTGCTTTGTGCCATTTGCTTTTGTTTTTTCATCAGTTGTGATATTTAAGCCTATTATTTTGTTTAGTTTAGTTTGTCTTGCTTTGAAAGGCTGCGTGCGACACGTGTGCCGTAGCGTGCGTACTCTCGTGAAAACCAATTCCAGCGGCCCAAGTCGTCTGGCAAATAAAGACTCTGTTGTGCGCATTATGATTGAATGTACACGCACATCTGTTGTGCGTATAGACACACACACACACACACACCCCCACCCGAATAGCATAAGACTGAAGATGTAACAGATGTGCATCCGTCGTGCAAGTTGTTCCATTCGCCTGGAGACTCACAGATTAAACCAACAGGAATAAATCAAGGCTATTAGAAAGGCTGCTAATGCCTAGAGTGGAGAAACATACAGGCCAATGCTGCTTAATTAAGACAGGGAGACTGACCAAAAAACAATCAGTAAAACTGGCCTGTCTTGTGTCTTTTTGACCTCCGAGCCAGCAGGGGGTGTGAGAGACCGATCAAGTGTGATTTACCGAGTAATCACATGTATTTTGCTGCGGCAATCTGTGAAAGAGATCTTGGAAACCATTGGGGGTTTTACCAGAGATATCCATAATAAACCCTAGATCTCTCGTCTGCACCGCTGGCCAATGGGGCTCGACGTCCGCACCTGGCGGCCATCTTGTCACAGTCAGCTCGCTCACGTTAACATTGTATTAATGGTGCATGTACTTTTTAACTTGCTCAATTTTCTTCCGATTTTCAAACAGTTTGGTTTGTTGTAAACGTCAGAGATTTCGTTATGATACTGCATACTTATGAATAATAAGTGTATAAATAAATATTCATCCAGAATTATAGCCACGTGAATAACTTTTGTAAGAAACCAAACCGTTTGTAAATCCGTCAAGATTTCAACGAGATACGAGTATTTGTTTTGCATCGTTTCGTTTTTGGGGACGTAGTATCGTTTTCGCGTTTGGGGACCTAAAAACAATGGTGGGGTAAATGTAATGCTTTTGTATGCAATATAATGCAGCAAAACTGTGACGTGGGATCTACGCAGATCTTGTCCACATGCGTAGTGTTTTGCCTGCATTTCTTAAAGCCAAACTCTGTTAAATGCATTCATGCACTGAAACCCCCCAGACTCAAGTCCCCCTTGGGAAGTTCCTACTTACAAGTTCAGAAGTCATAATTATGATGTGATGTGGCTTCAATGATTGTGGTTGGCATCATTTTTGTTCCGCTCTTTTCTACTTTCTGACAAAGTCAGGAAGCTTTTTGGTGCTACTGCAACAACAAAAACACAGTAAAGGATGTACATTAGGTGTGTAATTGGTGCTTTATCTGTATTTTATCATTGTTGTGCAGCCATAAAGAATGGTGGGAAATGTAGTTTAGTCTGGCGCCTCATAAACCAGCTAAACGAGTAGTGTTTTCCAACAAGTTTTATCGCTGTTTTTCATCTCCTCGAAGGCGAAACTGTTTGGTCGATATTTATTGCCATGATTGTTTAATTGAGTCAAAAATGGTCTATATGCACTCGTGACGTAATTCCGGTCATTCCAACATGACTTTAAAGCATTGTGAGAGGCCAGGCAAGACTCCAGCTGGGTTGAGTGGAGTGACTCAGCAGGTGTGTTTGTGATAGAGCTGATCTCTCCTCTCAAGGATTCTCTCCACAACCCTCCTCTTCCTCACAATCCGCTCAAACGAATTTGGAACTCACAGCAGGTAGGTGTATCGAACCCCGAGTCCCTGGTGTGGAGGCTGGAGAAGAAATAGAGGCAGAAATCCATAAAGAAACTTTGTGAATGAGTAAGACGATCGTGGGTGAGCCTCTGAGGAGAACACCGAGAGAGCTTGTGAGGTACAGAGCAGAAAAATAAAAGCATATGGATTATTGCTAGAGCTTCTGGGAATTCCCGGAGCGGGAAAAGAAAAGATGGCTGCCAATGGTGCTGGAAGCTGTCAACTTGTGTTTAACATTGAGTTCCATCTCTCGCTAACTCTGTCTCACTGACTTTCATAGGCTTTTTGTGGACATGAAACAGCATATTGTGCATTTGTCAAAGCTAATCTCATCCAGCTCAGGGAGGCAAAAGTTTCTTGAAAAGAGGAACCGTTTCACCCAAATTATCCCAGCCGGTATCAGCTCAGGCTAATGTGCTTCCTCGTGTCTAGCATTTAGCGGGGCTCACTGCCGTAAACACATTCAGTTCTGCTCCGTCTTTTATTTGATTTTGCTAAAAGCAGACTCTAATTTGGAGGAATGTTTCTCTGCCACTTAAACGTAAATTGCATAATCATGAAACGATTGCACTGATATGATTAATCCACAAACAGTGCTTTGTTTCTTTTTGAAGACCAAGTCTCAAAAGCGTGTGTGTGTGTGTGTGTGTGTGTGTGTAAGACAGCTGTTAATAGTTCTCTAGAGATTAGATTTTGTCTTATCACAATGCTTAAAGGCACAATATGTTTGATTTTTAGAATAAAATATCCACCAAATAAAACAATAGGTTACACTCCGTGTTACAATGCATGCATTTAAGAATTACCTAAAAGTAATAATAATTAACTACATGTACTTAAAGGGATACTCCACTTTTTTTTGGGAAATAGGCTCATTTTACCACTCCCCCAGAGTTAAACAGTTGGGTTTTACCGTTTTCGAATCCATTCAGACCATTTTTTGATATTTAGAAGAATATCACTAACCAGACAGTTTCTGGTCTCATTGACTTCCATAGTATATTTTTTTTCCTACTATGGAAGTCAATGAGACCAGAAACTGTCCGGTTACTGATATTCTTCTAAAATATCAAAAAATGGTCTGAATGGATTCGAAAACGGTAAAACCCAACTGTTTAACTCTGGGGGAATGGTAAAATGAGCCTATTTCCAAAAAAAGTGGAGTATCCCTTTAAAGGGTTAGGTTTGGGATTCACCTACATCTTGGATGCCCTTGAGGTAAGCTAAAACATACCCAAAATTAATTTCAAAGTGAACTATCCCTTTAAAGTTTGTAAGAGTTTTATTTAATTTTATTGTCTGCCAGGTACAAATAATCACACACTAAAGAAAATCCCTAACCCTGAGAAATATTACTAATTGCACTCGCTTCACCTCAATCCACATTGTGCAAAAGAATTACAAAATGAAAACATTGGTTTTGAAAGTAAAACAATTGATCTGAAGCCAGACGCCCGACTATTGGATGTGTGTTTGGGCGTCCCAGCTTCAACCCAACAGGAAGCTTCCATAGATTATTTATCTGAGCTCGAAGGACTACGTGGCTCCTGCATTATTCACAGTGTAAAAGCAAGAGAGGCAATTTGGTCCGGCGTTATGTTCAATAAGCATAGCATCAATCCCAAGCCGTGACGCAGGGCTCTGGTCCGGGCAGTGGACGAGGTCGGAGACGTATAAAGTTGTCTTGTGTGCCTTCTGCTCCTATCTCCGGCTGTAAGTCCGATAAGATGGACTGGTTTCCCGAGAAAAAGATGCAATCACGCCAGACCCGAAGGTGGGGAAATAATATTTTATTCAATCAATCAGGGTCGGTCTTCTGTGATGGACTGTTGTGATGTTCCCGTCATGTCTTGCTCTTCCGAGTCCATTTTCATTTTTTTTTTTTCAGACCACATATTAAATTCTTGCTGAATAATCCGTTTTAGGACCAGATAGAGGTTGGGTTTACATGCATGCAAAATCTACACACACTCGCCTAGATGTAAATATATGTGTACTCACACACGCTGATACAGGCGATGCCTTGAGACTCAATCGATATGCTTCTCTTTCCTGCAAAGGCTGAAGGAGCCATTGAGATCATTCTTGGCTCGTGGCCACAAGCTCTTTTATCCTTCAAAGTGTGTGTGTGTGTGTGGCCTTCCAGTATTGATGTTGTGGTGTGTGCCATGTCTGTGTTTTATTGAGTTTGTGTTACTGTGTGTTGTGAATGTTGTGTGTGTGTCTTTGACTCAATGTATGAAATGGAGAGAGAACTCATATTATCATCGTATCCTCTAAAAGAGCAACTCATTCAGACATTTCTCCTCATCTTTTATACTTTATAGGGGTTAAAGTAACAGGAGGTGTGTTTCATTTTTTTTTTTGTTTTTTTTTTTTGTTTTTTTATCATAATAATAAAACAAATAAAATAGATGAATATAAACTATGTATTAAAAATGTATATTAATTCAATACATATGTATGTATTTATATATATATATATATATAATTGCAATTATTAAACCTGTTAACTGAAACATGCATATTTCGAATTTAAATGGTTGTAATTCAAGAATGCATAGATTGGTCTCGTTTTAAAGAA
Organism: Pimephales promelas; assembly: GCF_016745375.1. The sequence goes on from NW_024121188.1 coordinate 14,232,316, forward strand.
GACATTTGGCAGATTTTTGTAGAAGTGAAATAAATTAAGAAAGTGAAACAGAAAAATGTTATAGAAGTTTATGGAAATGTAAAATGTACAAAAATAATTATTCATATTTTATATAAAATATGTATTCAAAACCTGGGCTACTCTAAAACTGCAGAACAATCTGAACAAGTTGTGTTTAAAATTTTAGGTTGATATCTCAAAAAATGAGCTTTCAGTGAGATCTTGTTTGGATGCAGTACCGAACACTTCCACTAGGGCACAACCAGACTCCATTACTGCCCATATAAGGGCGCCCCCATTTCCATATGTGTTTTGAGTGATCTGAACTTTTATTTCGACAATTTTCATACAATTTATGAAGTAGACATCCTATTCATAAGTAGTATGGGAAGTCTGGAAGATTTTGATATGAATTCAACCTCTAAGAAACACATAAAAATAACACGCATGTGCGTTATAGCTTCCTGCCACATCACAAATGGTGAAATTATGATTTTTTTCTTTATACTTAAAACATTTTCAGACCTTTTTTTCTAAAATAATTGAATGGATGCAATCCTCTTGGCATGAAAACAAACTGAGTCACCAAATATGGAAACTAGAGATTGTAAGCTTTCAAATGATATATAGTTTGTCAATATTAGTTAAAAATATATATTTTATATTTATTTATATTTTGCTAAAGCCCACTTACTTCTTTTTTTTTAAATGGATATCACTGAAATAATGATAAATTGCAGATTGGTAATTGAGACAGATGTTAGTTCAGTAACTGCTTTAAATGATTCAGTGAGTTAATTTAGTGAATGATTCATCAGACTGATTCAAACTATTTACCATAGCAATGCCTGTCACCCAACTTTAGCACGGTTAGCACCACAATGTGCTTTCTAGTAAAATTCTAGTTAAAAACTACTATTTTACAGCATGTCATTTTTTATTTTATTTCCATGTTTCCTGTAGACTTTTCTCCCAGACAAACATGACTCTTTGATTCAGAGCATCTAACAGGCCTTTCCTACAGAGCGGCAAATTGAGTCGCTTTTCAGGCTTTTCGCTTTGTGTTTTTGTGGCATGACAGGCAGGTTACGCTTGCATGCGGCCGCTAATGCCCTCGCCAACATGTACGGTTGATCCGTGGAGCTCAGAAGACCCGTCCGAGTAAACACGCTAAACGCTCATAAACACACGCCACACTGACTCATTCAGCCAGACATCTGACGTGAAACACAAAAACAGAATTACGTTCTCAATCCAAAGTGGTCTTTCAATGCGTAAATCACAGAGGAAGAAACGTGCAGCTCACGCAAGTGTGCCAAATGAAGTCTCCAGAGGACAAGAAAACAGAGAGAGGGAGTGGTATTAAGCAACAAGGCATTCAGGGGTGTGCTGAGAATTTAAGCTCTTATCCAAAACTTGCTGTCGGCTACCTTAAAAAGGTTGCCGTCTTCTCACGGCGCGTCTTAACTTACATGTGACAGATTTAAAACACTCTTCAGATGGCAAATATGAGTGCAAAACACACACGAGACTCGAAACTCTTAAAATAGAGTTTGACATTTGCTAAGCTAATGGTGTGATACACAGTACATAAAACATGTTGGGTAGGATAAACGCTTTTATTCATATAAATTAAAATAATGTACATTTATGATCAACATGTATATGAGCTGGGTAAGTTTAGGGGTGGGTTTAGGGATCGGGGGTGGAGCTGGGTAGGTTTAGGGGTGGGTTTAGGGATCGGGGGTGGAGCTGGGTAGGTTTAGGGGTGGGTTTAGGGATCGGGGGTGGAGCTGGGTAGGTTTAGGGGTGGGTTTAGGGATCGGGGGGTGGAGCTGAGTAAGTTTAGGGGTGGGTTTAGGGATCGGGGGTGGAGCTGGGTAGGTTTAGGGGTGGGTTTAGGGATTGGGGTGGAGCTGGGTAGGTTTAGGGTGGGTTTAGGGATCGGGGTGGAGCTGGGTAAGTTTAGGGGTGGGTTTAGGGATCGGGGGTGGAGCTGGGTAGGTTTAGGGGTGGGTTTAGGGATCAGGGGTGGAGCTGGCTATGTTCAGGGGTGGGTTTAGGGATCAGGGGGTGGAGCTGGGTAAGTTTAGGGGTGGGTTTAGGGATCAGGGGGTGGAGCTGGGGAGGTTTAGGGGTGGGTTTAGGGATTGGGGGTGGAGCTGGGTAGGTTTAGGGGTGGGTTTAGGGATCGGGGGGTGGAGCTGGGTAAGTTTAGGGGTGGGTTTAGGGATCGGGGGTGGAGCTGGGTAGGTTTAGGGGTGGGTTTAGGGATCGGGGGTGGAGCTGGGTAGTTTAGGGGTGGGTTTAGGGATCAGGGGGTGGAGCTGGGGAGGTTTAGGGGTGGGTTTAGGGATTGGGGGTGGAGCTGGGTGGGTTTAGGGATTGGGGGTGGAGCTGGCTATGTTCAGGGGTGGGTTTAGGGATCGGGGGTGGAGCTGGGTAAGTTTAGGGGTGGGTTTAGGGATCAGGGGGTGGAGCTGGGTAGGTTTAGGGGTGGGTTTAGGGACCAGGGGATGAGCTGGGTAGGTTTAGCGGTGGGTTTAGGGATCAGGGGGTGGAGCTGGGTAAGTTTAGGGGTGGGTTTAGGGATCAGGGGTGGAGCTGGGTAAGTTTAGGGGTGGGTTTAGGGATCAGGGGGTGGAGCTGGGTAAGTTTAGGGGTGGGTTTAGGGATCAGGAGGTGGAGCTGGGTAGGTTTACGGGTGGGTTTAGGGACCAGGGGATGAGCTGGGTAGGTTTAGCGGTGGGTTTAGGGATCAGGGGGTGGAGCTGGGTAAGTTTAGGGTGGGTTTAGGGATCAGGGGGTGGAGCTGGGTAAGTTTAGGGGTGGGTTTAGGGATCAGGGGGTGGAGCTGGGTAGGTTTACGGGTGGGTTTAGGGATCAGGGGATGAGCTGGGTAGGTTTAGCGGGGGTTTAGGGATCAGGGGGTGGAGCTGGGTAAGTTTAGGGGTGGGTTTAGGGATCAGGGGGTGGAGCTGGGTAAGTTTAGGGGTGGGTTTAGGGATCAGGGGGTGGAACTGGGTAGGTTTAGGGTGGGTTTAGGGATCAGGGGGTGGAGCTGGGTAAGTTTAGGGGTGGGTTTAGGGATCAGGGGGTGGAGCTGGGTAATTTTAGGGGTGGGTTTAGGGATCAGGGGGTGGAGCTGGGTAAGTTTAGGGGTGGGTTTAGGGATCAGAGGGTGGAGCTGGGTAGGTTTAGGTATATGGAAGGTGGGAGGAGTTGGATCAGGATCCGACTCCTCCCCGTGGATTTCATGTTCTGCAGTGAGAACCATCTCTCCAAAAATGCAAATTGACACATAAACATGAATTTTTTTGGTCCAGGTTACACACATTTACATAACTACCAACATTGTAATAAAAAAAAGCAGGCTAAAAATCTGCAAAGTTAAAATGTTGTCTAGGCAGACAGCTCACAATATGGTACAAGGAATTCATTTGTTAATATATTCAGAATATACAGTTGTCACCAAGTAATATAGTTAATTATGTTGTTTATTGCAGATGCCGATCAGTTTTATGTACTGTAAACACATTCTGTATTTATTAAATGATATATATTATACAAGTCATATTTTTATGCAATTATATTATTTAAATGTCCCTAAGTTTACTAAACATGCTTGTTTTATGAAAGGGACATCACTGATAATGTAATGATACAAGTAAAATACAGAGTCAAATGTTGGTTCAGGAACTTCTTTGAACGATTCAGTGAGTTCATTCAGCAAAGTCTTCAACTGTTTGTGTGGTAGAATGTGCCTCTTTAAACACTTCTTATCCAATCAGGATTCAGAAGAACTCTCGTTTGTGGTTTTTTAACACTGATGTATTGTCCAATCAGCATCCAGGACCGGAACTATCCCTTTTATGTGTTTAAACACGATGTGAGGGCAGTCGGAAAGAAAGAGAGAGTAACGGAGTGAGAGAACTCGAGTGGAAGATACACAGCCTCGGGCAAACAGAAAACAATTGCTTCACTTCCTCCCGTAACCTATTTCACCTTTAAACAGCAGATCTCTTTCACTCAATTAATTTCTTCACACTGACTGCGGAGTGCAGTGAAAAGGCCTTTTAAATCCGTCTTTTATTTCAGAATTTTCTCTCTCTCTCTCTCTGTTGTACACTCCGTTTTGTTTACATGCCACTATTTGTTTTTTTATCCTCTTCTGTTGTGAAGACTTGTGGACTTCACACATTGAAAACACATGGGGGCGGATTCACCGAACAATCAAACGGAGAAGAGCGCTAGAACTGGGCATGTATCCAGACCTGCGACGAGGAGCATCTTTGACATGTTAGGGAGCCAGCATGTATAATTTCTGTCGTTAATTGGGTGCTAAAACAACTCAGACAGAGTGCGCAATCCATTTTTAAATGAATTCCCTCCATATAGTATCTTGGGAAGCCATTCAAACACACAGAACAGAGCCACATAGATCCATACAATAGCAAACCCATCCCTAAACTTCTCCCTCGCTCATTCTCTGCCCTCCCTCTCCGCCCTCTGGCTCCTGCATAAACACATTCATTTGCATCCTTCAAATCCACAGACAACAGAAGTTGACACGCAAAAAGCCATGACGGGAAACACGCATTTGCATTTGCAAACAAGCCTCCCCTGTCCCCTGCGCTCCTGTGTCTGCTTGTCACAGATTGTTTTTGCTGCTTAAATATATTTTTCACTGATTGACTGCAGGATTAATGACGAACCTGCGGCGAAGGCTCCGGGTGTGAGGAGGAGAAATGTCAAATCTTGTGCGACTGCCCAGTCACTGGGTTGTGCTGCTCTGCTAGTCCTCTGATTTAGGGGTCAACAGGTCAGCTCACTCGACGACCTCTTGTCAATCTCTGTCGTCATGGCAACCGCGGTGGTTCAGGTAGAGCAGACGTGTGATTATCCGCGAACAGGTTTTTCCCTGCCGAACTCCCGCTGTCTTCTGACATGATATGGAAGAGAAAATTGTCCTGAGATGAGCATGGGAAAGTGATTCACTGGCGGCCAGTGAGTCACCACCCGTTGTTCTTTTATTCGTCAGTGTCCAGTCATCCTGACAGTGGGCTGTTTTGATGTCGCCTCAGTTTAGAGCTCAGGACGCTCATTTAGGGACCCAGAATCTGGTTTAGATGCATCTGTAAACAGAAAATCATTGTACCTGCTCTAGGTGGATTTTAAATAGGGATGCATCATCATAGAAATGCAAGTATATACAAAGAACTGTCACACACACACACATACATGTACACTGTGTGTGTGTCTATATGTATATATATATATATATATATATATATATATACTGTATATGTGTGTGTGACAGTTCTTTGTATAAACTTACATTTCTATGATGTGTGTGTGTATATATATATATATATATATATATATATACTGTATATATATACACCTATATAAAAAAGTTGTGAAAAAATATTTAAAAATGTTGATAATGTTATAATTATAATAATTACTGTCTATATGAACTAATATTATAATACTACTAATATAATTTTAATATAATAATATTTTTATTAATATAAAAATAAATATTAATTGTAATAGTATGGGTAATATTATAAATCACACTGTGTAGTGCTTCCAATATTTGTCAAGATCATGCAGGTCATTATTTTACCTCCATTTTTAAACAAAAAAAAAAAAGATTTTGCTTTCAAAAGACCTTATTAAGAACATAATGCTAAATGTAATTCTCATTACTGTAATGTGAAAGAAAATTTTATAAAAAAAAAAATATTAATACAAAACAATGAAATGTGTAAATGTCACTATAAATAACTACTAGCAATAAATAAATTGTAAATATGAATCTGTTATTTTAATTATAATGCATTTGTTCCACTGCACTAATGCTGGTTTAAATAGAAGAAATGTATTTTATGCTCATATCACTAAAAATATAGAAAAAAATGGTAATTAGAATTCTCATTATGGAGAAACAGATTTATTTATTGTTATTTATGGAGGAAATATAACCTGTACTTTTCTTGATTTGTTGTATTTCATTACTAGCTCATGTTTATGAGCTGAATGTTCTGGTATATTGAAGACAGATAGTGAACCCAATGTCGCTCGTCATCCGTTCTGAGCTGGACCATAACCTCCATCTCTAACTGCAGATCATAATGTTCCTCCAGTTCAACAGATGTTTGTTAGCTGCTGAACTGAGTGATTAAGCAGGACTCGGCCGGGTGACGGGCACACAGGCTGGCAGAGCGCCTCACTCTCTGCCTTCCCTCCAACAGCTCGCAGACGACAACACACTTCCTCCTTTTGAGCTCCGAGTTTGCATAATTACCCAGGTAATTGCGGAGTAATTGGCGCCGTCACCTGCTCCCAAGACACGCCAGCATTGTTTTATCAACAGCTGGAATCAAACCTGCGTGAGAAGAGGGATAAGGAAAGGGAGAAAGAGACACGTTTTAGAAAGAAAGAAAGTAGAAAGTTGCCTGCCCGAGGGACGGTTACTCTCTCGTTATGAATGGAAATGTATGAAAATGCGCCCTGCCCGCAGCCAAAAAAAGACAAGAACCAAAGGAGAGGAAGCTGGGAATGCAGAGGGAGGGAAAAGTCGAAGGTAGCACAAGAATTAGGAGGACGTAAATAAACAATAGGCAGAAAGAAGTGCGTGACACAGTAGAGAAGAGAGATCGTGTCTATCTCGAGGGGAGAAAACGACGTGTCAGCCTGTTTCTCTCTGCCTGTCTGTTGCTCTTTCTCGCTGTGGGGCTGTGGAGGAGAAGAGAGAGTATTTAGTTAAAGCCTGGTGTATTATTCATTCTGTTTAATAGTCTGGGCTTCTTTAAAAACCTGCAGGATAGTTGAGAAACCCTGTTCTTCTTAAAGGGCCAATGCACCTCTGAATGAGGTTTCAGTGATGTTTGACATACTGATGTGGTTTGCAAGTTAGAACTTTTTCCATTTGCATATAGCTGGTATATTTGTACATTTATGGGGTTTTATTTGTAATATTTTGCAGCCTAATCCTCATTATGGAAAAGAGCTGTAGACATTCAACATGTTTTCTTTTGTGTTTCACTGAAGAAAGGAAAAGTCAGGTGGGTTTGGGAATCACATTAAAGGGTGAACTGTTTCTTTAAACTCAGCGTGAAATAGTGTTCACAAATAATGATATTCCTGGGTGAAGAAAAAGGAACTCACAATAAGACAAGGAATTACAACACCCAAAGCAATTGGCTGCAATTTTCATTTCATGTTCAAAGCTTTGGGGGGTTGTGTATCTTCTGCTCACCAAGGCTGCATTTATTTGATCAAAACTACAGTAAAAACATTTCTTTGATGGCAAATAGTATTACCTGAGATAGAAGTTGCTGCTCAAATAAACATTTCTTATTATTATCAGTTGTGCTGCTTCAGATTTTTGTGTAAAACATGATACATTTTGTTTTCAGAATTCTTTGATGGATAGAAAAGGTGAAAAGCAGCAGAATTCATTCGATATAGAAATCTTATATAACATTATTAATGTCTTTTCTGTCACTATTTAAAAAAAAAAAACGGTTCATTGGGGTTCTATATATGAAGAGTTCAGATGCAAAAGCATCTAAATGCCATTTGAAATTTTCTTCTTTAATGATGATTTTTATCAAACTTGTATATTTAAGTTCAGTAATTTCACTTAAATAACAATTAATAGGTAATTATCATTACCATTTAAGTGAAATCACTGAACTTAAATATAAAAGCTTGATAAAAATCATCATTAAAGAAGAAAATTTCAAATGGCATTTAGAGGCTTTTGCATCTGAACTCTTCATATATATATATATATACTCAACTCCAAAGAACCTTTTATGCTAATGACAAGAAAGAACCCTATTGGCACAAAGGTTCTCTTTATAGGCTGTTATTCATTCATATATTACATTATTCTGCAACACTTTGTAGTTGTAATTAAATTATTGTTTATTATATCACATTTTGCTTGTTTTTGGAGGAGAAAACCTGAAATGGCACTCTTCGTGTGATATTGATGAACTATAAAATGATATATACAGTATATACATTTTCTAACCGCCATATCTTGAATTTTGTGATCATTCACATGCATTCATAAATACATTTAGGGTTTTGATGTTTGTCAATAATATGAAATATTTAATGCGGAAAGGACAAAACAAATGTTAAAGAATGAACCCAAAAGGTTCCATTTAGAACCCAAAGTAGTGTTCTTATTATTGAACCCTTAAAAAGAGTTCTGTATAGAACCTTTTAGGGGTTCCAAATACGTAGCGCTGATAGAACCTTTTCTTCTAAGAATGCACTTTTGATCAATGTAAAGCATCCTGTAATGTCTTTCCCAAAAATATCTTGTGAACGGTGTGAGTAAGAGATACAGAGATACTGGTGTGGAGTTCTCATGACTCGTAACAGTCCAGATGGAATGACACCTTGAGCCTTGTCCTTGTGTTCTTCACATTTACAGAGCAAACAACACGAACGCCTCCCACACAGCAGCCTCGTCACACGTCGTGCATCGCATCGACCCGCCGAGGACTTTTACCTGCATTCACACGAAACGTATTCATTCCTACAACCTAGAGCAGCATCTGCTCTATAACCGAGTGAGCTTTGGTTTATTCATGACTTGCGCTTCAGTAGATTTATATGAAACATGTGCTTTATGGCCAGACTAATAGGACGGCACACGTATAGGCCGGAATGCAGCGAAGGACGCAGGAATTCACTGTCAAGGTCGTTACTCCTATTAACTGCTGCTGATTCGTTTGCAACATCCGACAGAATTATAGAGTGAGGCGTAATCTGAGAGAGCCCACATCTCCCCAGCTGCTCGATACACACAGGAGGAGACGGACACACACTCCGGCGTCTGTCTGGTTGTGGCACAGCAGCATCTGCTGGTGAAAGACTGGATTCCCTCCGGCAGTTTCTGCATCATGAGTCCACACAAGCATAAATATAGCGCTCTACTTTTAACATGTAATGTTCATCCTGCTCGCCGGCGTCTCGGTTCCGCCGTGACCAGGTTTTTGCGGAGGGCGTCTGCGTTCCCAGAGCCCTGCGGGGGTAATGAGAGGAAATCCTCCCTGCTGAATTGATTCTCTAGCTGAGACGAATAGGGAAAAACTGCCTCAGCCAGCATGTCTGGCAGCGAGCTGTCATGTGGAACGCAAAGGTGAGGATTTTGAGCCAACGTTTATGTTTATTTGAGGTGCAGTCTGGCTGTGTTGGGATTATCTAGCAAGCCAAAATTAAAGCATTATTAAATGCGAGCTGGGGAGATTGGTGTAAAGCACTCGTTAAAGGGATACTCCAACCAAAAATGAAAATTCTGTCATCATTTACTCACCCCTAATTTGTTGCAAACCTGTTTCTTCTGCTGAACATAAAGGACGATATTTTGAAGAACGATTGGAACCAAAGAGTTGTTTGGCACCATTGACTTCCATAGTTGGAAAAAAAAACTATTTAATGTCATTAAAAGCATAGTTCACTTTGAAATGAATTTTTGATATGTTTTAGCTTACCTCAAGGGCATGTAGGTGTCTTTGTTTCCACAGTATTTTCAATTTTAATATTTTTAGATCAAACCGTTCTTGACTGTCAGTCATATAATGGAGGTCTATGGTCACCACCTCAAAGAGCATGCACAGAGAAGTCCAGAAGAGGTAAAAACTATATAAATACTGTTCGTTTTCGTATCTTAGGCCATCAATGTGTACTTACATTTACGAGTCATTAAATCATGTTTAATTTGGACTTCTTTGTGCATGCTCTTTGAGGTGGTGACCATAGACCTCCATTATATGACTGACAGACAAGAACGGTTTGACCTAAAAATATCAAAATTGAAAATACTGTGGAAACAAGGACACCTACATCTTGGATGCCCTTGAGGTAAGCTAAAACATATCAAAAATGAATTTCAAAGTGAACTATCCCTTTAATGGTGCTTACAATAGCATATCCATTGGGATAACAGCTGAACTATTTCATTTATTGTTGAATTTATGACCATTCTCCGAAATGTGGTTTACCTCTTAATCAGTGATTTAAGGATGGTATTCACCCAGTCGTCCTGCAGGTCCGGCCACATCTCCCTCTCACCGGCCGACCGACTGCGAACTTCAGCTGCGTCTGAGGAAATTTTCAAAAGGCCAGCACATTTGTGTTAGGAAAGAGAGAGTGCCTGACCTTTCAGAAAGACGATACCTGTTTCCCTTTTCTCTCCATTTTCGCACTCGTTCTCTCTCATGTTTTCTCTCTCTCTCGCTCTGCTAACATCACAGCCGCCCGCCGTAGAAATTCAATCTCGTTTTGAACATGCTTCGATTGAAACTGCACTTGATGTATCTCCGGTCGCCAAACAAGAGCGAGTGTCTCGCTGTTTGTATTTCCAGTGCGATTCATTTACCGTGTCATGTTACGCCGTCCCTTTTTATGCTAATGCACTTGTCACAATCTATTTTAGCTCTGACGTTGGCATTTGTTTTGCGTCGGGCCCGTTTTAGTCAATGCACAAGTTTTGCATTCAGATCTAAAGTGCTTTTTATCGCCTTCGGAAGAAATGGCAGTTGAAAAGGCATTTGGAAAGCTCATAAAGGGTAGAATATGTAATGCGTGTAGTTTTTCTTCCTCTCCCTCCCTCTTCTGTCTCTCGCTCGCTTGAAAGCCATCCAATTGGCTTGGTGGTAATTGAATCTTAGCCGTCTGGCCCAGAAAGGCAGCGTGCAGGAGTTTAGTTCTGTTGTCCCATTTTGCTCTCGTGATGTGTGTGCGTCTGGGGACTCGTGGGATAGATTGTCCGTATGGACGCCAGGCTGTGGTCATCGTAGATGGATTATTGTAGCATACTATCAGACTAGTCCTACAAAACTGTATCGTGCGGGGTCTTTTAGTCTGACTGTGACTGTGAAATGAAGCTACTTCCCGCTGGCTTATTTAAAGGAATAATTCATCATTTACTTACCTTCACATCTTGAACCTGTATGACTCGGAATTTAAAAAAAAGACAAATAAATACTCTAGAAATGACAAAAAAAGTACCATGAAAGTAGTTCATGCAACTTTGCTATAAGCTAAATCTTCTAAAGACATGTGATCTCTTTTAGGCGGGCGTACACTGTGTGAGTTCGGATCGGAGGCCATGAGTCATTGCGTACATTACGAGCCAGTTATGGTGCGTTCTATTATTCATCCGTCTCGGAGATCCGAATCGGTCGACAGACGTTGCCTAGCAACACGCCCCCTTTCCTCGGATTTCTCCTCTCGGACGTCGGACAACCGTGAGGACACCGATCGAGAAATCCGTGTCGGAATTCAAGATGGCTGCGCCCTGTGACTTGTAAGAATGAATTGTTTTCGTTGTTTTTGAACCGCTTTGGGATTTTAAATGACGATTATAATCACTCGTATTACTGCGTCCCCTGTAGGTATGGGAATCGGTTGTTGTGAGTGCAATTACTAACGTTGCTAACAGAAGATTAACATGAAAAACATTAAATAAAGTGAACATTTCCAAGTTCAAATGGCCTCGTTTTGATAAGGTATAGTCATAATATTTTTTTTAAATATAAGTGCCTGGTACTCGGCCAGTGCTACCATGACAACAGCTTTCTCCGATTCGGACACCCAAAACATAATAGAACGTTTGAAGTGTGGACGTGACGTCAAATCCGAGGTCCGAGTCGGTTCGTTGGGTAATAATAATAATAATAATAGACTGAAGCTATCAATGTTGCTGCTGTAGCTTCAGGTAGAAAAATAACCATAAAAAGGTGTGTGCATGCTTTGTGTGTGTGTGTGTGCACCCTGTAGGGTTGCAGCTACTGGGCTATAATAATGTTCATAGATCTAGCCTGTGAGACGTGGTTGTGTGTGATTTGGCAGCAGGGGACAGTATGAACTGGTCAAAACCAGGCAGACTCCCCAAATTTTTTAACATATTTAATAATGACTTGATGCTCATAAGGTACTCGGCTCGGCACATTCCGCTCACATAATGTGAGTCGTGACCATACGAGCATCAATGATTTCCATGCGAGTGCAAAAATCAGCATCATTGAGTAATCAAGCTTGATGTCAGTATCTCATTGGCACTCACATGTCTTGATGATCATATTTGAACTGGATGCGCCATGAGAATGAGTTAATGATGACTTGATTTCCACTTTTATTTGTTTATTTCTTTAAACCCTATAGGGGTCAGTGTAACGTGACCCTTCAGAAATCATTCTAATATGATGATTTGCTGCTCAAGAAACATTTCTTATTATTATCAATGTTGAAAACTGCTTTATATTTGTAGTTGAAACCATAATTCTTGAATATAAATTTCAAAGGGGTCATGAACTGGCTTTTTACATTTTATTATATTGTTGTCTGAGGTCAACTTATGACGTTCGCTTGGTTTTTGCATTCAAAGACATCAAAATGTAATAGGCTATTTTCTACCCTAGTTTTGAACCTAGCTGAAAAACGGCAAAAACTTACTGACATTTGATGAATTTAATGCATACTTGGTCATCCTTCTTTAAAAAAAAAAATCATATTGACCCCAAACATTTAAACAGATACATACTCTATGGGCTCTATCTTGCACCCGGCGCAAATTACGCTGACGCATGTCTCATTTATTTTTTCGAACTAGGAAATTAACTGGGCGGATTGGCGCAAAAAGGAGGCATGTTTAGGTGCAAACAATCCCTAGTGCTATTTTACAGTTCCAGAAAACAATTGTGCCACTGACCAGAAAAAAACTAGTCTAAAGTCAGTTGTGCGTTGTTCGTAATGCTATTTTAAGCGTGCATGCTTTTTTCGTGTCAATTTGTTCGTTTCGTTCATTGAATGAACCAAATGACTCGGAAAAAGATTCGTTCATTTTGATGAACAAGTTCAAACAGGAGAGTCACGAACGCGCATCACAGAACAGAGCAAGGCGAGCATTTGAGCTTATAAAACTTAAACTTTGTTATTTTTTTTTTATTAAATGAGCGATCGTTTTGCTTGATAAGACCCTTACTCGTCATCTGGAATTGTTTAAAGTTGTTTAAATTGAAACTGTCTTTTGGACCTTGAACCGTTTGGACCCCATTGAAGTCCATTATATGGAGAAAAATCCTGGAATTGTTTCATCAAAAACCTTAATATTTTTTTTCGACTGAAGAAAGAAAGACATGGACATCTTGGATGACATGGGGGCTAGTAAATTATCAGCAAAAGTTTTTCCAAAAGTGAACTACTCCTTTAAAGGGTATGTTGGATGACGCTCTGATTGGTTTATTTCACGTTACGCCCAAACACCTATGAATAATGAAGCTATTTCAAAACCAACCCCTTTTAAACTTGCGTCAGGCGCAAGAGTCATTTATCCCGCCGGTAAAATAGCAACAGCGCCCAAGACCCGCCCACAAGTTACTTGCGTTTCAGATCGTTAAAATAGGGCCCAAAAATGCTTTACATCTCTGAAGTGTTGTAATTTGTTTGCTTGCGTTCATCATACTCATTTAATATGCAAGGAGGATATTCAATCATAGCAAATATCATTTATCTATACTGTACAAACATTTTAAAGGAACAGTTGCAAAAGCAGCCTGTTTAATTCTCAGGGTCATGATAAACTCGAGTACTGCAGTTTCTGGTGCCTGGAAACCTTCAGTAATATTGTAAGAGGACTTCAGGGAAAACTTAGCTTGAGTGTAAAAGTTTTATTCAATGATATTCATCGCTCTCCATGAATATTCATGAAGGTCGCTAAACTTCTTCCGCAATATATTTTTGCCCATCACTCTCCCTGACGCGGAGAGCTCATCAGTGTGTGTTCACTCACTCACCGCTGACAGACAGACAGGTGGAAGCGGAGTCCGTCATACAGACAGGCCAGACAGACTGACAGCAGCGCTCTAGTAACACTCAAGGAGACCAAAAATGACTAACTAATTACAGGCAGCGGATGCTCTGGCCTTCAGGTACAAACCAAAGCAGAGAGCAACTAATGCTGTCCACCGAGTGACCTTTCTTCTCCCGTCACATCGCAGACAGAAAGACTTATTTTGAACTCCCATTTAACCATTTAAACATCTATACTGCTCTTTAAAATGATGGTGTCACTCAAGTTTGCAATATGAGTTAGTCTAATACATACAGTAGGGTCAGTGGTTTGTTCCACTCTGTAACATTAGTTATAAGGAATATAAGGTCCTATGATTTTTGTGATGCAGAAAACCCAGACAGAATTGTGGAGTCCAGTCATAAAAATGTTAATTAGAAAATGCTTAGAGCTCAGTATAACGTGGAACGTCAAGGAATTTGACCAATTTTGGACGGATAAATCAAAGTGCTGGACACTCAATCAAATTGTGATATGGACTAGTGTCTGTGAATATTAAATTGCTAAAAGTCTGCTATTTTAAATATGAAGTCATATCATATGCAGAAACTCAAAGGTCTTCATGACAAAACTTTAAATGATGATACTTTGGTACCGTTGAATGTTCATCTCAAAGTAATAATAATAGAACAGTTTGATACAACCTTATTTTTTAAGGAGTATTACCCAATATCATGCACAAATGTTAGTCCAGTGTTTTAACAGTAATCTCGGTTTCGCAGCACTCTGCCAAAAACTAAAAGGAATTGTAAACTTTCACTTGATTACCACTTTTTTATAAAAACTTTGTAATAAATCATAAAATACAGAATCTAGATGAATTAAAACACAAGAACAACATTTCTGAATAAAAATAAAAGATTTTCATAGGGCACCACTGTTGAAAATGTAACAAAGTACTAGTACATTGTAAAAGTTGTATAGATTCAGTTGATCCTTTTGATTAATAAAATGGAAATAAACAATAAAATGGAAAAATGAAAGGGGGGTGGGGATGAATCGCTATCATAGGCAATATTAACCATGATGCTTGCCTTCTAGGGATGGTAAGATTCATCGCCATAAAAGCTAACGATGCGATGCATCGATTTAGATAAGTGTGCATCGGATAGTATCGCGATGCATCGTTTCTAACATATTTGCATCTATAAAAAATTATTTATTCATAAATTATATGATTGTTAGTAGATGCGCTATATTTTTACTATTTAGAAAGTGACCAATCATTTGTGACCAATATTTTATTATGTAAGTGCTGCGTTGACACCGAACGCAAATAGAGCGTCTGCAACGAGTGATTTCCATGTTAAGTCAATGTAAAGATGCGTTGACGCGGGTGTGGAGGTTCTGCGGTGCGAGGCGCGTTTAATGCAGTGCGATTTGTGCCTCATTCGCGCGTCCAGGGCGACTAGATTGATTTGTCCTTTCTGTTGCATGTTCTCTCATCACCACATGCTGACACTGCTATGAATATGACGTATCACAACACCAACCCACCTTTACACCTTAAAGTAGGACATTAAATTAATCTGTGACTGCAAATAATAGTTATAGTCATAGATATATATTTTTTTACATCTGAATACAGTTATAAAAGACCGTTTTTGTATTTATGTTTATTTTTTATGTTAAAACAGCACCTGCTTTAATTTAATCTTTTGGTTTTGTGAGAAAATATGAAAGAACCATGCATTAAAAGTCAGATGGCACTTAAGCTACTTTATGATTTGCTGTATGTCTGAATAAAAGAAGTGAAAGTTACCTCTAGACCATGTTAAATTGCATAGCATCATTTTTTTCTCCATGCATCATATTTCATTGAATCGAATCGAAATCGGATCGCGCCGCATCGAAAGAGTAGTGAATCGTATTGCAGCTGCTTATCTGTATCTTTCATGTATCGTATCATTGGCTATGCATCGAGATGCGTATGGAGATGCACATCCCTATTGCCTTCCTTGCAAACGCCACCCTTGCACCAGCGAGACAGATTGACCTCACAAGATTCAACAGTGCTTCCACATCTGTGCTGCTTCCTCCCTGAGCCCTTGATCCTACAGAATGAGTGATGGAAGGAAGTCACAGCGAAGGTCTTTTCAGATTTTCGGACGAATTGTTACTTGAAGGTGCCTGGAGGTTGTGTTTGTGTGTGTTTGTGTGACGCCCTTTAAAAAGTTTCCCCAGCTCTGCGGATCTGTGTAAGGCTGCAGGGTAGTGTGCAGATCTTATTTTCTGATAAGTTTACGTGATGTCTGGGATTTGGTGGCCCTCTAACAGGTCGTAGAACAAGCCTGCAGCTCACGGGCACGACCGATGGAAAGAGCGGACGCTTAGTGCTAATCCCTCTGAGAGCGCTGGGACACACACATATCGCCTCGTGTGTTTGTGTGTGAGAGACGAGAGTGTGTGTGCCATGCTCTCTGTGTTTGTGTTCGTGTGTAAATTAGGGATAAAGAAGTCCTGTGTAATTAGTGTCTGACACCCGTCAGCAGGCCCACACTGATCTGTGTTCCTCACATCCTCCAGCATGGTTGTGTATTAAATATTTAGGTGGATCTGATTCATGTTTTCACCTACCAGTAAGAGTGCTTTCAGTTGACACATTTTAGCATCTTTAAATCTGCAGATTTTCCCCAAATATCAGTACAGAAGTCAAATCTGATATCTTGTGCAACCGATCAGGGAACTCGCTGCTTAGTTATAGTGCGATAGTGTTGATGAAAGCTAGTTTCCTAAAAATGTGTCGTTTAACCATGTTGGTTAATGATGTCACATGAGACATGTCATGAGGTCTAATCAAGAAAGAAAGATATTCATTTTTCATTTGGAGTAAAATTTATTTTTGCTTTTATACTTTTTTTAGAATACATTTTTATGAATATTTTACTGTGTGTTGTTTTCGCATCTCAGGTAAATTTACCTCGTTTTAAAAATATTTAAATTTTTGTACTGAAAACAAGACAAAAATGCTAAAAGGTCAAGTAAACCTTTGAATTAAGTTAGTTTATTTTTAAAGAATAAACCTCAAAATGTTTTGCATCCATTTATCAAATTTTACCCACAAACAAGGCAAAAAAAAAAAACGCTTTTTTCGTGTCTTGGGCCATCAATGTGTACTTACATTTACGAGTCATTAAATCATGTTTAATTTGGACTTCTCTGAGCATGCTCTTTGAGGTGGTGACCATAGACCTCCATTATATGACTGACAGACAAGAACGGTTTGACCTAAAAATATCAAAATTGATCTTGGATGCCCTTGAGGTAAGCTAAAACATATCAAAAATTGTTTTCAAAGTGAACTATCCCTTTAAAGGATAGGCTCGTCCCCATGGTTTGGCATTAGGACAGACAGAGAGATGGACTGAGAGAGTGTAGGACGCTGCAGTGTAATTAAATGAATGAAGACACATGTTGTCCGGTCGGCTGTCATCTCTGTGCCGGCTGGGGCCTGTCGAGGAGGGAATGGGGCCGCTCGGCTCTGGCCCCGCGCCACGAGCGTTTAACAGCCTGCGTGGTTTCGTTTCTAATCGGACTGGATCCAATCAGGACCTCATGATTACAGCGGGACGGGGACTGTGACTGTGGCGCTGAGATCAGATCATAAGGAGGTTCTTTGGTTTAGTTTATTTTTCATTCATTTCATGTGTCTCCTGAAATTCAAAACAATGAAAACTAATCAGATCGTTATTAAGAATATACGAAGAGTTCAGATGCAAAAGCCTCTAAGTGCCATTTGAAATTTTCTTCAAGAATGATGATTTTTATCAAGCTTGTATATTTAAGTTCAGTGATTTCACTTAAATGGCAATGATAATTATCTATTAATTGTTATTTAAGTGAAATTACTGAACTTAAATATACAAGTTTGATAAAAATCATCATTAAAGAAGAACATTTCAAATGGCATTTAGAGGCTTTTGCATCTGAACTCTTCATACAATAGAGCTGTACAGTGAATGATCATTGCTGAGACATGTGTGGGATTATTAGCGTGAGAGGAGAACATTCTTAATTTGCTCCTCCTTTACTCTATTAATTTAATTTTATTAACATTTTTAGGTTGTTCTTCCCTATGGACTTTGGTCAGGGTTGATTTAATTAAATCTGGAGAAATGTGTTCTTCATTTAATCTCCTTTATAAATAAGAGAAACATTTCTTAATTATTAACCTTATTTTGTTTTACTTTATTTGTTCTTCCCTTGACTTGTCGGGTTTGTGAGAGATCTCACTGTAATTTATTTTGGAAATATGTATTTTCATAAACAGCCTTCCATCCTTCATAGCCTCATTTTCAAAATATGGCATCAAACATGACTGAAGTCCATGAGTAACTCCATAATGTGTCAGAAATAGGTACAATCTTAGAAAAAAGGGTTCATTGGGGCTACAGTATATATGAATCATAGGGTTCTTTACTCAACTCTAAAACAAGGTTCAATAATGACAAAGGTTGGCACAAAGGTTCTTTATAGGCTGTTATTCATTCATATATTACATTATTCTGCAACATTTTGTAGTTGTAATTAAATTATTGTTTATTATATCCCATTTTAATCATGCTGATTTTTGGAGGAGAAAAACTGAAATGGCACTCTTCGTGTGATATTGATGAACTACATAAAATGATATAAATATATACATTTTCTAAACCCCATATCTTGAATTTTGTGATCATTCACATGCATTCATAAATAAATTTTAGGGTCTTGATGTTTGTCATTAATATGAAATATTTAATCCGGAAAGGACAAAACAAATGATAATGAATGAACCCAAAAGGTTTCATATAGAACCTTTTTCCTGGTTACAAAGTATTGTTCTTATTATTGAACCCTTAAAAGGGTTCTGTATAGAACCTTTTAAGGTTCTATATACATAGCGCTGATAGAACCTTTTAAGGAACCTTTTCTTCTAAGAGTGTATGAGGCAAAGTAGAATAATGAACACTTTAAGTTATTGATGAAGGTGATTCAGACTTCAGTGTTTCTCCAAGATTCTGGAACTTGTTTAATACATCTCAGGAAGAGCTGCCCACATTAGAACAGATGCGACCACACACCAGACACCCGTCCCCTGCCGACACTGTCCTCTGCTGTCCAACAGAAAATAGAAAAGGGAGGGGGGGGGGGGGGGCGTGAGAGACATTTACTCATGGGTGTGAAGACAGTGTTTCCCAAAAATGCACTTTGCTCTGTTAGATTTGCCAAACTGCGTCATATGCAGTTGGAATGGAACTTTGACTGAATGACTCAAACCCGAAGTCTCGTTGTTTATTTGATGTGTTGGTAATTACCCATCATTCTAGTTCCCCGGGTCACGCTATATTTGAGCGTGCGTCTCGCAGCCTGCGTCATATAGATAGTCGGTTGATTCAGTTGGCTTTTCCTCTATAAGTGTCTGACACACACCCACCAGCGCATTTTCCCAGAGCTCCACAGAAAACAGACCGTGTGTTTCAGGCAACAGATTAAATTAACTTGAGGTGGGAAATGGAAGCGAAAAGCGATGCGAGAGACATTCCCCCGAGAGGGCCGCGATAATAAAAGATGTGTGGAAAGTGACGTGTTTGAGGAATGAGATGCGCAGGTGATCGCTGTGTGCCGGTGATAAAGCCTCGCAGCTCTGGTTAACCCTGAAAAAGAAGGTGATCGCTTGATTGGAGAACTTGTTGACCTTTGAACTCCTCCTGATGGAAATGTTCATGTTTTGTGCTTGTTTTGATCTGTTTTACAGTGATGCGCTATTGCGGTTTAAGATGTCA
Organism: Pimephales promelas; assembly: GCF_016745375.1. The sequence goes on from NW_024121188.1 coordinate 14,251,966, forward strand.
AGTTTAAAATAGTTCTGCCATGCTCTGTTTAGCTGTTTGTGAACACGTCTTTTATGAACATAACCTAACTTAGGACTTATTAGGGGTGTAAAAATGCATTTATTTCAATTTATTAATGGATAGCCCCTTGAGATGCAACATCTCATTTTCAAGAGGGTCCAGTCCAAATATTTATGCATTGTGGTGCATTGATCTGATAATAACAGTTCAATGCATTGGTTACAGAATTTGATTGTCGATTATGATGACTATGCTATATTCATAATTGCGTGTATTTGTTGTAACAAAGTAAATCAATTTTAGTTTCTTCTGCAGTTACAGTATTTTTTAGGAAATAATTGTATTAAGCAAGATTGCATTAAATAGATTGAAGTGATATTAGTAAAGACTTTTTCTGTTGAACTTTCTATTCATCAGAGAATAAATGTAAAAAAAAATAACGGTTCCCCCCCAATAAAAAAAAAAAAAATATTTAGCAGCTCAACTGTTTTAACATTGATTGTAATAAATGTCTCTTGAGCAACAAATCAGAGTATTAGGATGATTTCTGAAGGATCATCAGGATGTTCATTATTCTCCTGTACTTGACAAACTTAATTTGATATATTAGTTTTTAATTTAAGACATTTTCTGTCGTATGATATATGCAAATCTCATAAGGCACATTCAATAATCTAATTCTTTGTGTTGGTTTGCCCACAATATATTGTTATTTGATCCCTTATGGATGCAAATCTCATAAGGCACATTCAACAATCTTATTCTGTTTGTGTTGGTTTGCCAACATTATATTATTGGCTCAATACCAAATATACATCCACTTTTTATCTAAGATCGTTTTTTTCTGCAATTTTAAAGCTTTACATCAAGTTTCAAATTCATAGTCTGAAAAAATCAATCTTTGTTTATATTTGAATAAATTGCAGATTGTCTCTTCAGTTATGTTTATATCTACAGTGTATTTTTGGAGATAATCATAAATATGAAACTAGTGCAAATGTATGTGGGACATAATAAGTTGAAAATTAAATCTGAACATTTTCATTTACACAGTTTTTAGTCAATAGCTATGTTTTCCATCCAAAGTCGCGAATTTAACTTATGCGCAAAAATTGAAATATCCAACGCATTCTCATCCCAGGGCGTCATATAGGTGACGCTTTTGACATTGGGTCTAAAACCGACACACATGGCACCCTTTCGCGTCAATAAAAGACACTTCGGTTATGGGTAGGTTTAGTTCTGGGGTAGTGTTAGGGTTAGTCCACTAGGAGGCGCCTTCTGGCCCATATACAGTACATCTGCATTTCATATTGACGCTAAATGTGCCATGTGCGTCGGATGTAGACGCAGTTTCAAAAGCGTCGCCTTGGGATGAGAACGGGCTGGAATATCGCTTAAAACATTCGCAAAATCAAGCACCGTTTCCATCTAGTTGAAGACCACAAAGATGCTGCTGTTTAGGAACGCAGCCGCGTAATTGAGTTCTGGAAGATATTTATATGGAATCACTTTGTGAATCACTCATGCATTTCAGAAAACTAAAACAGCATTTCAGATGCCGTGCAACGAGATCGTCCCGCTGGCTAGTCCAGTCATGCCGGCCCATCACAAAAAAAACACATGATCGGTGCCGTTTCCATCCAACAGTTTTTGATGCATTACACCAAAATGTGCATTTGGGAACACGGCATATGTCTGATAAACAGAGGAAAGTTTCTATTCCACATGTACGGTCAGAATAGTTCAAATGTCATCATTCTGGAGGTTCTTGCCCCCGTTTTCCACTTGAGTTCAATGCGCCGTGTGAGCACGTCAGATCCACTCAGACAAACACCAGTGCAGAGTGGGGGATGTCGTGACCTGCAGTCATCTTTTCTTTTAAGAGGTGGAGTTCACACCAGGATAGTGTCATTAATATTGTACGGGATGTTGGGTACAGCGTGTGCACGTCTGTGTTTCCCCTTCTTTTCCTTCTCTCTCTGGGACCGGCTGAGGAGTGTTTGGGAACAGACAGAAATAGAGAAGATCAAGGACCGCCTCTCCTCGCGGTTCCTCTCTCATCCTTCATCTTCCCATCAGTATCGCGTGGCAGGCGCTGTTCTCGCCCGCGCGCCTCTTTGAAGTGGAATTAGGGGTTCACAAAGGATTTAGGCCAAAGTCTGTAATGGGGGAGATGAGCGTTTGGTGGGATCGTGCGGCACAGAAAACCTCAACTCTAGTGGTTGTTAATGCCTAATGACTAAATATATTAATATAATGCAATTTAATTTACACAAAATCAATATTTATTTTCACTTACTCAAAATTCTACTGAACTAGTTTGCACATGACGGCTGGGGTGTTCTGGGCAGTTTAATACTTATATGGTTTGTTCAGATGAATATCCCCAAGTATGAGCAGTGCTAATAGAGATGCTTGTCTTAACAAACACCACTAATTATTTGTGACACATCATGTGTGTGTGAGAGAGAGAGAGATGAAGAGAGGCACAGAGTGAAAGAGAATATATTTAGCCTCCCTGAAGCACCATGTTAGTTTTTCTGGAAAGCTTTGGTACTTTATCAGACAATATATTCACTCAAACAATCCTGCAGTACTTTCAGCCTCTATTTCTATTTCCGTCTCTCTCTCAAATGCTTATTTAATTGATCTCTTGCAAAATCACTTGATCCCTTACGGAGAAACAATTTTACAACATACACTCACCTTGTAATGTAGAGCAGTTTAGTGCACCAGACTCGGTTATTTAGCATAGAAACCATATTTAATTTGACGTGAATGAAAACAGCATGCCATAATGTTTCAAGAGCTTGTTCTTGTTCTTTTCACAGTATAATGTCGATCCCTACAACCTCGTTTTCATTTGCGTCACATTAAATTAGCTGTCTACCCAGACTAAAGTCCACATGACCACCCTGGAGGATGAAACATGCACATGAGTCACCTAAAAACACTAGCTTTGCTGAACCGCACACACATATACGTTTCCTTATCATATCTGAGAGTCTGTGTCAGTGCGTGTTGAGGTTTATAGAGGTTAAACGGTAAATACGGAGTCTGTTTATAGTGCTGCCATGTTCTAAGTAAATATCTCTTCCTGACCTCTAGCAGGAAGGCAGTGTGTGTCGGCCCAGTAAAGCGCATAATCACTCTAATTAGAAGAGGTCGCGGAAAGCAAAAACATCACCTTGTTCATAACCTACACACACACATGCAGCCGAACACACCGTGTCAGTCACCCTCCTCTAAACACGCCTCCTTTGAAAAGGGAATGATTTCTGGACGCAGAGCGATGAAAGGCAACGGTTACAGGGGGAATGAGCATGTTTTGGTCTGACGCATTACAGAAGATCGCAGTTTTTGCAGAACAGCATGTGTCAAAGAGAAAGGACAGGACTCATAGATGCACTCAGCCATGCAATCCATACGAAAATGTGCATGAAAGCAACAGTAGTCGTCTCGAGCTCAGACGCCCACAGAGTTTTACCGTCTGACGCCACATAAAAGTGGCCAGAGATAGTGGTTTCCGTTTTACTGGCAGGTTTCTATGCAATTTCCAGGTCTTGGCGCACGAGTTTTTTCATTTTTATCATTTCCCTAGAAACAATCTTGTGTTTATAAGGTACCAGCAAATTATACAGTGAGACTAGAAACTGGATCTCCAGGAGTTTCAAATATTTTGTAGGAAGTAAACAAGATATCCATCACAGCTAAACATTAAGCGTCCGTTCTGGCAGGTCACGTCAGTCAGCTGATCCACGTCCACCTATGGGCGAGTGGTTAAAGTGGGATTTGGCAGGTAGGGGAACCCTCAAATTTTGTGTAGGTTCAACAGGGAAAAATGTCTCACTGTGGGACAACCAAGCGTACCGCACAAGCCCTCAAAAGTGAAGCCAAAATGTCTCGATCGCCCCCTAGTGACCGGTCCTAGTGTAGGTCATAAACCCCGCCTCCCCATGTTATTCTACGGGACGTGAGACCAACTAAACAATTCAATTACACTTCACATATCCTTTTTCCAGAGATAGTTTCTGTCATTTACTGTAGTTTCTATCATGTTGATGTAATTTCAAGTGTTTGTTTTTAAAATAAGTTTGTTTTTAGTAAGTTATGTGATGCTATAAAAACGGTGCTGTGACATCATGATTGACAGCTGTCATTGACAGGTTCTCTGTGCGAGGTAGTCACTGAAGCACCCGTGGACTTTTTTTTTAATAATGCTGTTTATGTGGTTAGTAGTTATTTTAACCAGGTTCTGCAATCAGCAGACATCATTGGAGAGGAACGAAGCAGACAGAGGCCACTTAGGAAAAGTGCGGGGCGTGTGCTTGCGTTTTATTCAGCGAGAATGAGGGCGCGGCCTTGATTTCGCGGCTTTACTTCCTGCTCACGACTGTGCATGTCTGGTCCCAAAAACGCAAGTGCGCAGACTCAAGTTCCAAGATGTCAGAGACACTGGTGGCTTCAGGTCTCTCTGATTAAAAAGAGCGAAGGGGCGTCGTCCATCTTTTTTTTACAATCTATGGGGACAACATCTTGAGTATCGTGGTATAGCAATACCTTTTGGTATAATTATCATCCACATCCCCACCCACAGACATGTGCGTTAAAATCATAGACTGTAAAAAAATATGGATGTAGTATCCGTGACGTCACCTGTAGGTTTCTGGCCGGCCGTCGCCATCTTGGCAGCGCGTCATCTCTCGTCACTACTGGTAAAGAGGTGGGACGTGGGTGGAGCTGAGGTGCTAAATAATGCTATGCTACTGGCCTCGGGCTAAAGCCAATAGTTAAAGTTCATGTTTTCGGCCTTTCGAAATATTATAGTTAAGAACTAAAAGTGAGACTACTTTTTTATCAACTTTATTAATCCCACGACGTTAAGAGCATGTATACAACAGTACATAACAGATCAACACCCACAGCTGAGGGTGACGCTAACAGACAGCAGACAAACGACTAGCAGTGACAGCTGCGGCAATCCAGCTGTCACTCAAGTGGCCACGCCCTTAATTATGCAGAACTTTAAGGCTTAATATAATTTAAACGGATGAGTTGTAAAAAAAATGCACCCTCCTCACAGTCGTCATGAAGGGCAAAATTAGCGACCTAGACCAAAATCACTTTTTGCTCCAGGCTGTAAACATGTTTTTTTCTGCTGTGAAGTTGGGCATTTTAACATGAGGGGAGATACAGATTTGACTCGCTTTTGCAGCCAGCCTCAAGTGGCCACCCGATGAATTGCAGTTTAATTCACTTCCGTGTTGGTTTCGAGAGAGAGACGGGGAGGTTGCCGCTTGGTTAAAATATGAGGTATTTCGGGGGCATGCTCCCCAATATTCAGTTCGACTCCCAAGACAAGACGATACTCACCCGACTGGCCAATAGGAACGTGGCACAATTTTCACAGTGAAAGCAAAATCCCGACACGAGAGCAAGAAATTTGCTCAAAGCGTTTTGAGAGAAACTGACTAATTCAGGAGTCAAGGTCGCATAATGTGACTATTGTAACAGAAATATTGTGTTTTCTGAACCCGGCATAATCGTGCAGTTTTTGGACGGGATAAGCTGCCATGTGGACTAGACTTTATACTGATAATCAAAAGTCTGGCTATGGATTCGTTTTTTGGGTGTGTGTGTTTAGCCTGAAAGCATTGCTTTGAACCTGCGCAGGACAATATAATGAGTTTTCGGTTAGAGGCAGAACCTGGGTTTTCAGATCAGGAAATATGTGACGGCAACGTGACGGTTTTGCAAACGTGGGTTCGAGGGAAAGGTCACGGCACCTCTCCTCTCCACAGATGCTTCCTGTTGGAGACAGAATCGCAAAGAAGCCCGCTCGACTCCAGCCGCTCGAATTTACATGCAGCTCGGACAGCAAATGATCCGAGCGGCTCCAAACAGGTGTTACTCGGCCCGCCGATGCAGCTGCTCGCTTAGATTTAGTGACCAACGTGCTAGCGCTGTTTATGCCCCTGAGCTTGCCAAGCATGTGTGGCGCTGCCAGTGTTCTCTGGAGCCTGGACCCTTCCAAGCATCATTAAACCCTTCGTGCTTCCCCAGTCCAGACATCAATCGCGCCTCCGTATCCCACTGACCAGTCTGGCCTTCCCTCTCAACCACATTTATCTTCACTGGACTCTCAGCACCTGCCCGTGGGCCGCAGGCTCCGCCCCTTCCATTGCTCTCCTGTAACCTCTAGAGCCGTCGCTCCCCAGCACGCTGCCAGGCATGATTAATCAAGCACCGATAAGGGGGCCATTAAGTTAGATAATGATGGACCTGCATGAAGAGGCTGGTTTAGGTTCAGCAGGGGTGGGCTGCGGTGCAAGACGCCCCTGAGAGGCACAATGAAAGGGATCGGAGGCTTATCTCTCTGAAGACAGGCTCGGTACCGCCTCAGGGGCTAATAAACCACCCAAAGTCAGCCAACACCTGGAGATCTGCCCCTGCCTTTACACCACAGATCTCTTTTAGCCCCACGGAGGGGCGGATGGATGAACGAGATGGCTGGAGTACAGCGTGGGCTCACGGGCCTCGTTCTCGTTCTCCTCGGAGAGCAGTTTTAGCTTTTTGTGCGCAAGTTATTATTTCATCGGCAGGATTTATGGCGCTCTAATTCTATTTTATTTCCTTCACTTTTTATATATCTCCCTCTTTCACTCACCGTCTTGATTTCATTCCCCTTTTCTGTCTGTCAGCGGGGGCTGGATTTATGGCTCTTCAGTTGAGAATATCTTACAATGATGGTGAACCTATATATTACATATGAAATATACATAACTCTTAATAATATTATACTGTGTTTTATATTTTAATAGAATATTCAATGTATTTATTTATTAGAATATTATTATTTATAATATTTATCAATTAAATTTTTTTTAATGTATATAGGATGATCAAATAAATTTATCATTTAATTTTTTTAATATGTCAACATATTTAATTCACTGTATTTAAACTATATGTAGTTTAGAAATTAAGGATCATTATTTACTATTTTAATTGTTATTTGTAATGTATATCAGCAATTATTTGTAATGATTTTAATTAGAATTATTAACCTTCAAATGATCTTCGTTTCCTGTTTACACTTCTGGACTTTGGGGTCTATACGACCCCAACAAGTGATTGAGTAATTGTACAAAAAAATTACATTTTTAATCATACAAATAATATATCTTTTTTTTTTCTTCTTCTCATCTATTCATTGATGCTGTGTTTTTTGAGATATAAAGTACTTTTGTATCCATATACCACACAATTCCTCAACTACACCATTAGCTTGCATATGAAATATTATTTTTTTATGATACATTGCATTTATGCTCTAGTACTAGGTCTTCATTTCTGTGTAAAAATTTTCAGATTTATGCCAGATTTTTTTTTTTTGACACATGAAGAAAAGAAAAAAAAAAAAAAAATATATATATATATATATTCACATTTCCCATTCATTTCAATGTGGGGTCATATAGACCCCGAAGAACAGAAGTGTAAACATTTTTTTTTTTTTACATACCTTCAAAACAACTAAATCAAGCCCAGTTTTTTTGTGTGTGTATAGATAGATAATGTATGAAACGTCACAAAATCCACTGAGATGAAGGGAACCTTTTTTTTATTAAGTAAAAGTCGATTGGGGTCGTATAGGACCCGATTGAGGGCTACATGAAATAATAAAATGCCATCCTTTTATATGTGGGAAAGAAAGATTAACAACAAGCCTCTCGTTTGTTTCTCCGAGACAGCAGTGAGATTAAACGGAGAGTCTTTTGTTTCAGTCTCTTACTTCACATATTCGTTTTTCTCTTGTGAAAAATGTAAGTAATCTCAAGCGTGCTTCCTCAGTTTCAAAACTAGATCTCAGTAATGTCTCAAACTGTGATCAGATGAAAGCATATTGCAGCATATTGCACTTTTATTTGATGTAATATCTCATTTGTTTGTTTTTTCTACTCCTATGGAATTTGAAGTGAAACATTGCAAAGTCTGTAATTAAATGAAGCGTAACAGAATTCCCAGAGGCATAAACAAGTAACCTCTGTGAAATAATCATCTCTCTCTGGATGGGGTGAAGGTATTGTGTGTTGTACAGGTTCAAGGACAGACCAAGTGGCTTGTAGGTCAAAGAGAAAAAGAGGCAATTTGAAGAGAGCTGTGATGCTGCTTTATATGTAGTGTGTCATTTACACAAACCTCCTCACACCAAGAGCAGCGACAACATTGTTGCTATTTTCCTGACATTTATGTGAGGAGATAAACACATGGATTATGAAGACCTGATCTCAACACCCAGCCTCGGCAAACAATACACACACACACACACACACATAGAAGAGAAAAAGGAGATAAATCTCTGTTGTTGAACGATAGGACAGATAAAAAAAAAAAAACAGCTGTGCCCTGTTACTCCCCTCTTGACATTTATGTGAGGAAATAAATGAAAGGATGAAGACCTAATCTCTCTCACACACACACACACACACACACTCCGAAATCCTTGTCCTTGTGGGGACATTTTTTGGTCCCCATTAGGAAAACAGCTTATAAATCACACTACATATTTGACATTTTTGAAAATGTAAAAAAAAAAGAATGTTTTCTGTGTTGTGTACGTTTAGTATTAGAGGATATACGTTTTTACAGTCAAAAATGGACTGTGGCATGTCCAAAGGTGGGATGGGGGTCTTTCTGTTCCTCAGAGTGACTCATAAAACAGGGGGGCATGAAGCAGAAAATTGAAAGCATCTCATATGTGTCTCAGATCACCCAGGGCAACAGATAAAACACCCTGGCCGGGTCACTAACACACTGACACACACCTCAGCCCATGCATTTCATCTTTCGGTCATGTGACAGCGGTCTGGAATGGCCCACGGTAACACAGGACATTAGTTTTATGTGCTACAGTGTTTCCTACAGAACTGCTTCTGCATTAGGGAAGCCCGCTATAATTAATCCTTACTCAACTATGGAAGCCTGTTTCTGCCTCAGAGTACAAAATACAATTGCGATGTGAGATGTTATAAGAAATAGCATCATATTGTCGCATAAAACGCACAATTATTTTTTACTCTGAGGCGGAAACAGGCTTCCATACTAATGACTATTATTTTGTTGGTTACACTTTATTTTATAGTGTCTGTGTTACAGTGCAATTATACATTTAGGATCTGAGTAAAAATAATTAACTACATGTACTCACTATAAGGTAAGAGTTAGGATTGAGCCTTGTTCACACTACATGATTTTAAACGTCGGCCTGAACTGTGCGGTTCACACCACATGACTTGCTCTCTGTGAAAACGTGATTGATCCGCAACAGGAGGTAACGCACTACACGAGTTGACAACAACTGTCACCCAACGATTCTATCTTGTCTACAAACCACGTTTTGTCACGAAAAATCGTGCGATAAAACGAACCGGAAATGACCCGAAACAGCACGCGCGCTAATACCCATAGAAGAATACTGACCTCAACCCATGTCTTGCTCTGATTGGCTGTAGCTCATGACATCACGTGAGGTTGAGTCGTGCGACAGCTCTGGATATCTAGCATGACATTTTTCTTTGAGTCCGCGAGGCGTCTGCAAGCGTCTTTGATGCGTTGTTGGCTCTTTCATACTAACAGATTGGCGAGCGTTTCATCGCCTGTGATTTGCACGCGATGACACCCTGACCTGTCGGCGAGCTCAACGATTTGCAAATCGTGCTTAAATCGGGGTTAAAATCATGCTGTGTTAACTATGCTTTAGGGTTTGTTTTAGGGTTAGTTGCATGCAATTATGCATCATTTACAGTTATTACAGTAACTACATGTAACGTGTAATAAGGACACTGTGCCATTTTGTTTATACTTGTACAGTATCTTTAACTACACATTGTCTTTAAAACATGCCATTAGTAAATTTCACATGTAAAATCTGACGAATATTTTGTCAGACTAATTCAACGAAGCTTATTTTTGACAGATTCATTATAAGAGATGGCAGCTAAAAGACAGAACCATACCTGTTTAATATCTCTTTTTTTATTTTATTTTTTTTTTTGCTGTATGACTTTTACAATATACTATGACCTTGAGAACAGGAAGGAAGAAGGTGAGATGAAAATCGAAGCAGAAGTGCTGGCAGCGCTGATCTGTGACCAGGTTTTGAGGATTAATCTGAAGTGTTTGGCATTATCACAAAACTGGATTCAAATCAGTGGCTGACAGGCTCAATGTTTCCTGAACTGATATTCAGCGCTGGCGAAAGAAATGATATTTTAGAGGAGTTGTGAACTTGCAGTGTGAATTGAACGTGATTAGATTGTGAAACTGTCGTTTATTGTGTGTCTTTACAAAATAATAATAGAGGATATACAAAATATAAATGAATCAAATATTTTGGGTTAATTTGTTTAATTAGATTAATTAGACTATACAAAAATGTTATTTTTATTTATAATGTTTATATATAAATGACAATCTCAGGTTTCTCTCCTCAGTCTGTCTGATTCCGCAGGAGGTTCATATTCTTTAAACGGGAACCGGTGTGAACACCCCTCCCACACACACACACACGTGCACACCCCTCCGTACTCTCAGAACCCATTACCTTCCACTTTCTCCTCATCATTCCCATCTTTCCCGCTCGTTCTCCGTCTTGCTGGCTCAGTGTACAGCTCAAGAGGGGCAAGGTGACATTGTGTGTCATATCAGCATTCCACAGCAGCGCTGCCTGTCTCTCGCTCTCTCTTCTGCACCTTTTCTCTGTTGTGAGAGTAATTACCACAGACTCAGAGTCTCAATTTGCCATTAAAGAACAAGAGCCTGAGGTGGAGAGAGAGAGACAGATAAAGGAGAGAGGAAGACGTGTGTTTGTGGAGCGAAAGGCAGGAAGGGTAAATAAAGAGTGTGAAAACAGAGAGAAAAGTAGATTTCTAGCAGGAAGAGACGTTATCTCAGACAGAAGTGCGTTCGGAGCTCTCAGAACACAAGCACTTTCCCCTCAAATGAAAACTTAGCTTGCACAACTCCTGTGTTTACTCCGTCATCACGTCTACGTTCTGTCTCACATGCACAAACACACGTGTGTGGGGTTTGAAATTAAAAATGCCAAATGCAAGTAAAAACACTGCTGGCGAGTGTATGAAATGGTGTCGATCGCCAGTTGGCCGGTAACATGCTTATGAATCCAAACAATGCAATGTTGTGAGAACATGAGCGTAAACGCCGCTCGGGACAGTTGACGGGCCAGTGCTGCATCCTCACAAAAGCTTAAGCCTTGCCAATTTAGATATTCAAAACGCGCGCCCAGAATGCCGCGTCTCAGACAGCATGAGGATAATGAATTGAGTTCTGTCACGTCGACTTGCGCGTGAATGATATTCTCACAAAAATGATGTCAAATAATGCCTGTCTTGAGTAAAAACACAGTTGGTTGTAGCTTGAGTGAAAGAAAACAGTCGAGAAAAACAATACTTGTGTATAGTATCAGTATATTAGATTATGGTCTTAAAGGGATAGTTCACTTTGAAATTAAATTTTGATATGTTTTAGGTTACCTCAAGATTTAGGTGTCTTTGTTTCCTCAGCATTTTCAATTTTGATATTTTTAGCCATATAATGGAGGTCTATGGTCACCACCTCAAAGAGCATGCACAGAGAAGTCCAAATTAAACATGATTTAATGACTCGTAAATGTGAGTACACATTGATGGCCTAAGACACGAAGCGAGCAGTTTGTGTGTGAAATCGAACAGTATTTATATTGCTTTAATCACAGTCACGTCCAAGTACTGTGAGGGCAAGGGTGCTTCTATCTGTGCAAGCGCGCCGGAAAGCCCTGGTGATCTCTTACGTGTGTACGTCACACATTGTTTACACAGAGATTTCGGAAGTGTTACCCTTTCACTGTGAAGATCTAAACATTTTTAGATAAACAGGAAATCGCAATGGAAGACGATTTCGATATATCAACAGACAACGTTGATTTTTTTTTTCACGTCCGGCCGCACAAGAGATCACTTCCGCCGCTTGTGAAGACCGAAACGCCCGCGCCGTCAACTCACTTGGACGTGGCTGTGGTTACCAGAGGTAAAAACTATATAAATACTGTTCGTTTTCTCATACAAACGTGTCTTAGGCCATCAATGTGAGTCATTAAATCATGTTTAATCTGGACTTCTTTGAGGTGGTGACCATAGACCTCTATTATATGACTGACAGACAAGAACGGTTTGACCTGAAAATATCAAAATGGAAAATACTGTGGAAACAAAGACACCTACATCTTGGATGCCCTTGAGGTAAGCTTAACCATACCAAAAATTAATTTCAAAGTGAACTATCCCTTTTAAATTGACAGCAGCCTAATATTTCTGCCACTGTCTGTATTTCTAATGTTAGAAAACTGCTGATTCTTGTCTTTAAATATGTTTTAATGTAGATTATTTAGGCTTGTAGTTTGAGCTGTAGTATCAAAATTGTAATAGAGAATTGTGAATTTAGTTTGTTATATTAATTCTATTAAATCAGTTCACAAAATGATTCATTCTTGATTTATTCTGAAAGATTTGTTCAGAAAACTACACTGTAAAAAAGATTTGTTTGGAGTTTTAAATAAAACAAAGATTATTAGCAAAAAAAATTGATTTAGAAAAATTGATTATTAAAAAAAGATTATTAGAAAAATTGCACTCTTTTATACTTCAAAATGTCATGTTTAATTCAATGTGTCACTGGCCGTTTCTTTATTTATTTGTGAAACTGGCATTAGTTTTAAAGCCAAGTTTTGTGTGTGTATGTGACCGTTGTGTACGCACTGCAGAATAGAAAAAGCGAGAGTCAGAGAGAGAGAGAGAGAGAGAGAAGGAGAAACATCTGGCCCGGCCTCTTTATCTCCTGTGAAGAACGAGTTTCCCTTGACAAGAAAAACAGAGCACAACATTTTAATAAGGGTCCCACCTCAGGGACCCCTTAACCTGGAGTCTATTCTGATTTGATTCACACCAGAACTGCAGGTGTGTTAATAATTAATTGGAGTAAACAATGGTTTATAAAGGGGGCTGGGCCGGGCCAGAGCGGGATAATTGGCTCATTACGGATCAGTGCTAAGACGGACCGAGACCCTGGACACCAGCCTGAGGACCCACCAGCCCCAGTCCAATTAATGTCCCCGTCCCCTGCCACTGACTGCGTGTGTGTGTGTGTGTGACTTACATAATTGCTGCTTATAAAACTCAAAATGGTGTGTTTGTGTGAGAGATACAGAAATATTAGTGTCTATTTTTTCTACATGCTTTCTTGGCATATATAGGACAGCTGTGCGTTTGTGTATTTGTAAATATGTCCTTGCTTGTCCTCGTAGTGTCGCCGGCATTGAAATGTAGGGCAGGGAATATTCCTCATGGTGATATAACAAGTCGTAAGTGTCACGTCTAAGACCTCTCATAAACCGGAGACTTACGGATACGGATGCGGGCCGTCCGGTCGTCCCCCTAATAATCATCCATCACCTCAACCATTTATCAAATATATATCAATACAGCCGCAGTTAAACGAGAGCGTAACATTAAAACAATGTTTCGGTGAAGCTGGAGATTTTAAAAGCCTGCAGGGGTTCGAATTTTACATGATGTGGCTTGTATCTCGGTGGTTTATTCTGTTATTATTCTGTTCAGCTATAAAAGAGTGTTCAGTTTGTGGAATTAAACCCATGACCTTGGTGTTGCTTGCAACTTGTTCCACTGTTTAAGCTACAGTAGTATTACCGTAATAGCTTTGGTCGAGCTGAACCTCAGTGCTGAATCATGTTGGTTAGTGTAGGACCCTCTCATCCCTGCAGCATGAGACATGTCCTAGTATAGCGAACATTAAAAACGCTCTCTCCAACCTGGATCCTGCTGCACTCGGGATTGGATTGTGAGCGGATCTTTCTGACAGGTGTCTCGGAGGGTGGTCGGATCGCCTCTGGCTGTCGTCCTGCCTGGCCCAAAAGCAGAGTGACTCTCAGCGACTCTTTTCTTTTCCCTGTGGGGGGAATAAAAGAGCCGGATGGCAGGGGGCCAAAGCAGAGACGGGCGTCAGGTGACATGAGACGGACGGCTGAATCCAATGGGAATTGGCCCATTTGTTACTCAGCGGGAGAAACTGGCATAAAGAGAGAATGCAGAGAATGTCTTTTGTTCAAGGTCACACCAAACTGTAGATTTGGCGAGTGGGACACAAGCTATTTGCACTTACACACACTTAGAGGCATACGCGCGTTAAGCTCTTGCTACAGCAGCATCACTGTTACTAACTGACTGACAGGGTCAGGGGTCACTCTCCCTGACAGTTCAGTTCGTAGATGCACGATGGGTACAGTCATCATTTATACCTCAAATTATGCTGTTTGTTGCAGAGAGGTATTGTTCATTTTCTAAGAAGATTTTTGACCGTGAATGGACAAAAAACCTAATTGATTTGCTTTAAAGGAGTGACTCGAGCCATATCTTAAGAGCACAATATCAGATATTTGAAGAGTGATTACAGATTAATAAATAGGGTTGTGTGCATTTTAGAATTGAATTAAAGACAATTCATTTAAATTCCTGAATTGCAATTTGGATGTAAGATCATTTTCTTTTTTTATCACCGTTTCAGTTCAGCAATAGCTTTTTACTTGCTTATTGGGGATGTGATGTTTAGTAAATAACTTTCACTGATCAGGTTATTTGTTATGCAATGCTATGCAATGCGACTGTACTTTATAACTAAAGAAAACTTTAGAACTAGAATTCTTTCTGTTTCTTGCATCGGGGCCAACTCAAATTCATACATCAATTGAATATTCTGAATTTTGCACAAACCTCTAACCAATCACTAAGAACCCTCTAGAAACACCTTAGAAATCATTCAGAGTACCCTAGCAACTAAATAAACACTGCCTAGCAACACCCTAACATCCACCTAGGTATGGGTGTGGCCTCTTTTGACATTCGTACTCTAGAAACCACCTAAACACTGCCTAGCAAACTGGGGTGTGGCCTCTTTTGACATTCATACCCTAGCAACCACCTAAACACTGCCTAGCAAACCGGGGTGTGGCCTCTTTTGACATTTATACCCTAGGAACCAGCTAAACACTGCCTAGCAACACCCTAACAACCACCTAGGTATGGGTGTGGCCTCTTTTGACATCCGTACCCTAGGAACCACCCAAACACTGCCTAGCAACACCCTAACAACCACCTAGGTGTGGGTGTGGCCTCTTTTGACATTCGTACCCTAGCAACCACCTAAACACTGCCTAGCAACACCCTAACGTCCACCTATGTGTGGGTGTGGCCTCTTTTGACATTCGTACCCTAACAACCACCTAAACACTGCCTAGCAACACCCTAACAACCACCTAGGTGTGGGTGTGGCCTCTTTTGACATTCGTCCCCTTGCAACCACCTAAACACTGCCTAGCAAACCGGGGTGTGACCTCTTTTGACATCTGTACCCTAGGAACCACCTAAACACTGCCTAGCAACACCCTAACAACCACCTAGGTATGGGTGTGGCCTCTTTTGACATTCGTACTCTAGCAACCACCTAAACACTGCCTAGCAAACTGGGGTGTGGCCTCTTTTGACATTCATACCCTAGCAACCACCTAAACACTGCCTAGCAAACCGGGGTGTGGCCTCTTTTGACATTTATACCCTAGGAACCAACTAAACACTGCCTAGCAACACCCTAACAACCACCTAGGTATGGGTGTGGCCTCTTTTGACATCCGTACCCTAGGAACCACCCAAACACTGCCTAGCAACACCCTAACAACCACCTAGGTGTGGGTGTGGCCTCTTTTGACATTCGTACCCTAGCAACCACCTAAACACTGCCTAGCAACACCCTAACGTCCACCTATGTGTGGGTGTGGCCTCTTTTGACATTCGTACCCTAGCAACCACCTAAACACTGCCTAGCAACACCCTAACAACCACCTAGGTGTGGGTGTGGCCTCTTTTGACATTCGTCCCCTTGCAACCACCTAAACACTGCCTAGCAAACCGGGGTGTGGCCTCTTTTGACATTCATACCCTAGCAACCACCTAAACACTGCCTAGCAAACCGGGGTGTGGCCTCTTTTGACATTTATACCCTAGGAACCAACTAAACACTGCCTAGCAACACACTAACAACCACCTAGGTATGGGTGTGGCCTCTTTTGACATCCGTACCCTAGGAACCACCCAAACACTGCCTAGCAACACCCTAACAACCACCTAGGTGTGGGTGTGGCCTCTTTGACATTCGTACCCTAGCAACCACCTAAACACTGCCTAGCAACACCCTAACGTCCACCTATGTGTCGGTGTGGCCTCTTTTGACATTCGTACCCTAGCAACCACCTAAACACTGCCTAGCAACACCCTAACAACCACCTAGGTGTGGGTGTGGCCTCTTTTGACATTCGTACCCTTGCAACCACCTAAACACTGCCTAGCAACACCCTAACGTCCACCTATGTGTGGGTGTGGCCTCTTTTGACATTCGTACCCTAGCAACCACCTAAACACTGCCTAGCAACACCCTAACAATGACCTAGGTGTGGGTGTGGCCTCTTTTGACATTCGTACCCTAGCAACTACCTAAACACCACCTAGGTGTGGGTGTGGACTCTTTTGACATTCGTACCCTAGAAACCACCTAAACTCTGCCTAGCAACACCCTAACAACCGCCTAGGTGTGGGTGTGGCCTCTTTTGACATTCGGCCAGTAAGCAACCGCGAAACATCACGCTAATAACCACTCAGAACAGCTTTCCACGGACATGCACCACTCACAAAAAGTGTCGAAATCTTGTTTCTCAATTTGTCATTTCCCATCAGCCTCGGTGGATTTGTAAGTGAGACGAACAGATTTGCGCTCGTGATTATCTCACGGGATCATCTCACAGCTGATGAGAGAGAGAAACTTCATTAGTTCTCCCATTAGATTTAATTATTGCGGATCTGTATGCTGACCAGTAGCAACCTTTCCTCTCGTTCTCTCCCTCTTCTGTTCTACAAGTTACTCCAGTCTGTACATGTTTCACCCCTCCTGTCGCTCTCCACCTCTGGCTGTCCTTCTCCCTCCATCTGTTTGCTCTGGCAGAGGTGTAGCTGTTCAAATATGACCCACATACTCCGACTTGAGGTGCCGTCACGAGCGCGCGTGTGAGGTTAATGGTCAAAAGCTGCTTTTGTTCGTTTTTTAATTTTTATGGCACTCTTAATGAACACATTTTATGTAATTACACGCGCGCACGTGCACGGCTCTGCCCACTGGCCTCAAAGACAGATGTATTAGCGATCCGCCGACTACAACTCTCAAATAAACCAC
This sequence comes from Pimephales promelas, assembly GCF_016745375.1. The sequence continues at coordinate 14,269,318 of NW_024121188.1, forward strand.
TTTGGTTTTGGCTTGTTCCACATCAGTGGCTTTTGTCTTTAACAGAATCAGAATAAGGTGGAGCTGAAGGCGAAATCAAGCCATCAATGCAATGAGCAGCGCGTGCTAACCGAGTCACAATCTTAACGTTATTATCTTTAATTATTTAAACAACGGCACCATTGCCTCAGGAAATAGCAGTAGCTAATTCAAATCTCAGCAATTTTGCTCTTCTGAGTGGAATGAGTTAAGAAGCACACAGCAGTTTTTTTTTTTTTTTTTTTTGTCATTTGTTGGCACAGTACCATTAACCGCCTGCCTTTTACACTTAAAACAGATTGCAGCTTTAATGGGTGGGGTGGCGTAGGCGTTCAGTTCAATGGGAAACTTGCGGCCAATTTCAATTCCCTAACATGATGTATTTTAGAGTTAAATTAGTATGATTCAATAATTTAGTCATTCTGTTTATTAGTGATAGGGGTGTTTTTGTAACTCTTTCTGCAGGTTACACCAGTAGGTTTATTATCGTTATGAGTGAGTCGTTCATTAATTCATTCAATTAAAAATTGATTCATTCGTGAGTTATGACGTTCACTCGAAAGATTCATTCAAAACACTGGTTCATTCAGATAACAAGTGACTGTCTGGATTCAGAATAGCATGCTAACATACTCATTTCTGTAATAAATGTCTATTTTATATGGCCATTGAATCTTTCACATTAAAGATTCAATTAAAAAGTCACAAACTAATAGTCATGAATCTTCACCAAATCTCTGAATTTTTTCTCATTTATTGAACTGATAAAAGCAATATCATAATTGCAATTGTTTTACACTATGTATTAGAAAGTACTGTAAATTGGGTCATAATAAACCATAACTGTCACGGTGTCTTGTTCTTGTCTGTCATGTGTTCCCCTGTCTTTTCATGGTCAGCTGTTCCCCGTTTTGTTGATTAGTCTCCCCAGGTGTTTCTGATTAGCCACGCCCCCTTGTTACCTTGTCTGTCTATTTATACCCCGTAGGTGTTTCACTTGTTACTTTCTCAGTTGTTGTACATGTAATGGTTGCTTTCGTTTTCTTGTGGTTTTGTTCTGTTTATTTTGTATTTATTTTTATTTCATTAAAAAGATCCTGCATTTAGATCCTCACCTTCGCCTTCGTTCCTCTGCACGTTACTGAACAACGGACCAGTGTTGTAGTACTCGAGACTCGGACTCGTCTCGGACTCGGTCTCGAGACCATATTTTAATGATCTTGGTCTTGTCATGGACTCGTGTCCATTTGGACTCGGAATTGACTCGTACTCGAACATTTTTTTTTTTAGGACTCGGAATTATTCCCGAGTCCACTCGAGTTCAATTAAAAATATTTTTCATGATTATTAATGTATGTTAATAAAATATTTCTTTAAATTGATTGACACGCCCAGTGATTGGTGATTTTCTAGTGCGCAATTGCGCATGACAAATTGTAATAAAATTACTTTTAACACCACCTACTATGTGGCCTTTTTACCCTAAACTGATCATATTTTTTAAACTCTAAGTAAATTCAGTAAAAAAAAAAAAAAAAAAAAAAAGGATTTCTGTAAGTAAATAAAAGTAAATTAGGTAATCAACCCTTACTGGTCTCGGTCTCGACACGGACTCGACCGTCTCTGGTCTCGGACTCGACTCGGACTCGACTCTCTATGGACTCGGTCTTGACTCGGACTCGACTCTCTCTGGTCTCGGTGTCGACTCGGACTCGAGTGAGGTGGTCTCGACTACAACACTGCAACGGACCATGAAAAGACAGGGGAACACATGACAGACAAGAACAAGACATGAACCCACACCGTGACAATAACCATAGTTCAAACATTAATATTAAATAAACATTAACATTATACATGCACTTTGCTCAAATGCAAATATTAAACATGATACAGTAATGCACACAATAAAAAAACAGTAAAAAATGAAAATGAACATAAGAGAGAAACATTCCAAAAACAAATAAAAGGTGTTGGAGGGCAGAATAAGCATATAATCAGGTATTATAAAAAAGTATGTTACAGTATAGGTTCCATACAGCCTTACTTCAGTCAGCAAAACCATGACGTTTTTTAAACTCGCATTTTAAACTTGCATTCATGAATGTAAAAATTTGGTCAAAAATATTAGTAAATGACTTAAATAATTTTCATCCAAATCGTCTACCATTCTACTTCCTGTCTCATGCAGCCAAACTATTAGCCCCGCCTCCAGTACACACAAGGGTTAGTATTAGGAAGGTAACAGTGAGAAAAAGTACTTTGACATTGAAAAGAAATCAACCATATCAGTGTTTTAGAGAGGGGAGGGGGGGATAGAGCCAGCTTTCCCCAAACCCCAGGCTGAGACATGGAAGAGGAGAATGAAATACGCCCAGCATGTAGAATTATGGGTAACTACATGGTGTTTCAGTGTTTTGGAGGAGAATTAGATCCGGCAACAGAGAAGCGCTCCTGAGGAAACTACAGCAGTGAAGCTCTAACTGTGGCTTTCAGCTGCAAACTGAGCTCATTGAGCTGCCAGCAACATCCACTTAAGAGTGTGTGTGTGTGTGTGTGTGTGTGTGCACGTGTGTTTGTCCTACAGGGACTCCAGCAATGCCTCTTCCTTTTTGTTTTCCTCTCATACCTGTTATTTGTTCCTCCTCAGTTTTGTCTCCTCACATCGGCCTTTCTTTTAAAGTGGTCTCTCTCTCTCTCTCTCTCTCTCTCTCTCTGGCTGTTTGCTTTTGATTAGATAGCCGGCACATTGTCATGCAAAGCAAGAGGAAGCCGAGAATACAAGAGAATTTCCTATGCGGCTCGTGTGAAAGGGGTTGGATGTAATCCCTTGTGTCACCGAGCGGAACTTTTTCTCAGTGCGTTTTCTTTTTTCTGCCCTCTTTTCTCTCGACGTCGTTCTTACATTTCCTGGTGTCTGGTTCCAGCGGTCTCGCGTCAACATAGATCGATGAGGGCCCATTCACTCGCGTGTCATCCGCCATCAGACTCGTGTTTGTTTTTAATTAGACTCTTTTCTCGTATTGTCCGGGAAAATAACGCTGGCGGAGTCTACTTTGATTTGTGCGCTTTCATTTAGTCGGGGGTATGCAGTGATTTCCGTGTTTTGTTTGATGGTGATGTTCGGAACGTCTCAAAGAAAAAGTTTGCATTGTTGATGTCATTTTGTGTTGTTGCTGTCGCGGTTTATTCCATGAAAGTTTTAGATTGTCTGCAAACAAAAAGACCAATAGCAATCACAAATGAGATCTCAATTGCTTCACCTACACTCTAAAAAATGCTGGGTTGTTTTAACCCAACTTTGGGTCAAATATGGACTAACCCAGCCGTTGGGTTAAATTTTTACATTACATTTTTAACCCAACATTTCGGGTTTGTCCATATTTGACCCAAAATTGGGTTAAAACAACCCAGCATTTTTTAGAGTGCACACACCAACGAGATTAAATGAAGAGCTTTAATTGTCTGCTTCTCCAGAGGAAAATCTCGCATGCATCTCATCAAAGTTTTTAAAGAGAACACAACTTATGCCTTAAACTCAGATCAGTGTTATTTTAGTATTATTTATATACTTTGTATACACTCTAAAAAATGCTGGGTTGTTTTAACCCAAATTGGGTCAAATATGGACAAACCCAGCCTTTGGGTTACATTTTTAAATTACATTTTTTGATCCATTTTCATCCAAAATTGTGTTAAACCAACCCAACATTTTTTAGAGTGTATATAAGTATTTATTAATATATTGAGTTAGCTGTTATGTTTATATTTAACATACAAATTTTGTCATTTTGGTTTGCTTTTGTCTATATTTCTATCTATCTTCAATTTATTTTATAACAATTTTAGTTTTAGCAAACTTCAAATGTTTTGCCTCAGTTATTTGCCGAAACAGTATTTCTAATTTTCAAATTTTAAGGTTTTTTTTTTTTTTCAAGTTTATGTTTTTCATCTAATTTGTATTTTATTTGAGCTTTATTTCAATTGCACCAAGTATAAATTGCAATAAAAGGATTTTATTTCCACTAAGTGCAAATAGTGTTAAATGCTCTTCACACTGGATAAGGATAGATTCTATTTGCACTTGGTGAAAATGTTTTTTTTTTTTTTTGCACTATAATTAATAGTCATTAGATGATCCTTATTGCAAATAGTAGCAGATACTATTTGCTCCTCAGTTTTTTTTTTTAAAAGCAGTGTGCAATAATAACAACATATTCAGTGTATATACATTTATTAAAATCATAAATAGATGTTGCTTTATTGGGGCATTACTTGTATGTTACTTGACATTAGCTGTCCTAGATAATATGCGATGGGAAAGGGGGAAGAATGAATCCCTGGTAAAGGCAGGTATTTTTAGTTCTTTTATCTGGCCCAATCAGATAATGGTGGGCGGAGTTAATGTAAATAGCCTCTGCCAAAAAGGTGTGCCATGTCCACTTGGTGTCTTAAATCAAAAGATTTCAGTATGAACTCACACTTTTCTCTTCAAATTCTTCCAAAATCAAATGATCTGACATAATATACCAGAAACAGCAATTATCATTTTAGGACATTAGAATCATTGTTGATACTTAAATGAACCTCCATTATGTCTTCTGAGCAACGAAAGAGCATCATCTGAGCAATAACATTTCCCTCTGTACAGATTTGGCAAACGTTTATTAATTATGCAGGTGTATCAAGAGGAAACCATTTTTCCACATGCACATAGCATGTTCATTCATCATGTTGCATAATGCTCCATATTTATCATTCGTATCGTCTGGCTTGTGTGTGTTTGGCTGGTGTGTATATGTTTATGTATCTGGTTCAACCGTCTGTAAGCATGTGTGTGTGTGTGTC
>NW_024121188.1:14279183-14293535 GCF_016745375.1 Pimephales promelas
GAGTTTCTGGTGATTAATTCAATCTCTTTCATTGTATTAACTCAATTTTTCTATTTCAATGAATTAAAATTTTATATTATTTAATATAATATTATATTATATTATATTATATTTTTTTACAGTGTACCTGTGTATACAGAAGTAGAAAAGGGTTTTATTTCGGCAGTTTTGTTTGCTGCTACTAGGGGTGCAGAAATGGCACATTAGACTTGCATTTAAAATCACATGCAAAACCTTCTGGATATGATGTCAAATAGTCAAATACTTTTGTTTTTGATAAATAATACTATATATATAATATTATAATATGTTATAATAATATAAAATTCTAAATATACCTACACATTGTGTTTTATTCTGCACTATGGTTGTGTAAAATTAAGTCGGAATTTGAATTGAAGCGGAATTGGAAGTTAAATTGAAATGTAACGCACTGATGCATTATGGGAAAAACATATTTAATATATGTATCTTTAAAAAATTAAACTATTACAGTGTATTTAAAGCCTTTGTGCATAATGCAATATAAAGGTATTATAATGCATTGTATTTTTTCATAAATAATTGTAACCAAAGTTAAAATGCATTAATATTTTCAGATTCCTTGTTACATCTGAACAATTTCAGGCTACAATTTGCAAGAGCTCACCAAAATTGGACAGTTGAAGACTGGAAAAATGTTGCCTGGTCCGATGAGTCTCGATTTCTGATGAGACATTCAGATGGTAGAGTCAGTATTTGGCATAAACCGAATGAGAACATGGATCCATCATGCCTTGTTCCCACTGTGCAGGCTGCTGGTGGTGGTGTAAGGGTGTGGGGGATGTTTCTTGGTCTACCTGAGCATTGTTGTCTGAAACAATTCTATGCCACATAGAATTAAGCCGAAAGGGGGTCAAACACAGTATTAGTATGGTGTTCCTAATAATCCTTTAGGTGAGTGTATATCATTTTTTTATCTATAAGAAATTCAAATGTGTGTATGTGTTGTAACTCAGAATCCCGTTTTCTCGCTTCAAATTCTGGAACTGCAATTTGAATTTTATGTTCAGTCTAAATGGTACACAACCCTACAACACACACACACTACCATGACGTCATCTCTTTTTCCAGCCACTGACTCTGGTGTGCTTTAACCTTGGCTCAGAGAGAGAGAGAGAGAGTAATTCTAACCTTAAAATCCTGCTGATTAAAGCTAGTTTGGAGGAATTCGATTCCGCTTAATGCCTTTGGCCGTCCGCCCAGCCCTGACGACGGATCGCCATTAACATCAGCGGACAGCATGTCTTCACTCAGGCGGAGACGTGACCGGCACACACTCACACGCACACATGTGTGTCCGCCACGGCCTGTCCCCATCAGTTTCATTCTGATCTGTCTCTGATGATCAGCATCAAACCGCAGCATTGGTGTTTCCTGCGAGCCGAGTAACACACTGCTCTCTCGCCTGCTGTTTCTGCAGACGCAGCAAACTCTGTCCTGGCTCATGGTCATTCACTGCTGATATGAGGACAGTTCGATGCTTTATTTCAGTGGGGCTTTGGGTTAAATTTCAGAGCGATAAAGCAAGTTGTTTTCTCAAAAACACTGGCCTGTTTACCTGTTCCCGTACAAAACATTTGAAAACTCTGTCGTTCGCTTTAGACAAACAGTGTGAGCTTGTAGAAAAATTCAGTGCATACTATAGCATCCGCGAAGGGATAGTGTGTTCTAGGCAGTCGATCGATAGACTGATAGACGCACGGACAGATGGTTGATAGATAGATCAAATCCCTGATGACACTGAGACAGAATGAGCTTTCCAAAAACACGTTCTGCCCAGTCTGAAAGATTCTTCCGTGCTTCTCTGGCTTTATTTCACCCCATGGTTCCTGTGCTCTGCAACAGATTCAGTTTGATGTCTTTTTAACCCAGCGTGAGGAAAACGAGCATCAAAGGCATTTTTGCATCATTTAAAGAGCTCATATTAAACACTTTTGTAGCATTTGATTTGTTTCCCCCCTAAACTCCACTTATGTTAGTCAAGTTTGTTTCTGCCACTGAATAAAGATAAATAAATAATTGCGTATAATCTCACAATTGCGAGATATGACGTCAGAATTGCAAGATATCAAGTCACAATTCTGAGAAATAAAGTCGCAATTCTGAGAAATAAAGTTGCAACTTTGGAATAAAGTCACAATTCTGAGAAATCAAGTCGGAATTGCAAGATATAAAGTCATAAATTCTGAAAAATAAAGTCACAATTCTGATAAATCAAGTCGCAATCTTTAGAAATAAAGTTGCAATTGCGAGATATAAAGTCGCAATTCTGAGAAATAAAGTTGCAATTCTGAGAAATAAAGTCGCAATTGAGAGATAAAAAGTCGCAATTCTGAGAAATAAAGTTGCAATTGCTAGATATAAAGTCCCGGTTCTGAGAAATAAAGTCGCAATTCTGAGAAATCAAGTCGCAATTCTGAGAAATAAAGTCGCAATTCTGAGAAATAAAGTTGCAATTGCTAGATATAAAGTCGCAATTCTGAGAAATCAAGTCGCAATTGCGAGATACAAAGTCGCAATTCTGAGAAATAAAGTTGCAGTTGCGAGATATAAAGTCACAATTCTGAGAAAAAAGACAGAATTGACTATTTACATCTCGCAATTCTGACTTTATAACATAATTGCGAGTATATTGAGTTATCAGGTCAATTCTAAAAAACAGAATTGTGAGATACAGAATAGTTTATATCTCACAATTCTGACTTTACAACATGCAATTTCCACTTTATATCATGCATTTCTGACTTTATCACATGCAATTGCGACTTTATATCTCGCATTTCTGAGAAATAAAGTTAGAATTGTGAGATTCGAAATTACATTTTTTATTTTTTATTCTGTGGCGGAAACAAGCTTCCACCCCCCTCTGACCTGAGAATTAAACAGGCTGTTTTTGCTGCTGACTTCTGTTGTGATTGGCTAACCTCTTCACATGTGCGATGGGAAATGAACAACGCCCACGCCGAGCTGCTGAATATTAAATGTAATCGGTCATATGTAAATGTGCTCATGATTCTGATATCATCATCATCATGATGAATAGTTTTTTTTTAAGCTTAGATTCAATAAATGGTCTGTAGAGGGAGATTTGTGATGTAGTTTAGGCTAGATAGTCTATCAAATTAGAAAAATCCTGTAGTCCATAATGAGCTTGGTGTGAGAGTCCATTTCAGTTTTAATGTGACCTCGTTGTGTCCTTGACATACAGCATCACTGAAAATGTCAGTATGATATTTTAACGTTTTTATAGAGGTTTCAGATTCATAATTATTAAAAGTTCATGCAGTAAAAATCGACTTAGGAGATTAAAATGTCGTGTAGAGCCCGGGTTATTACAGTCAAATAAAACTATAAAAAAAAACATAAAAAACATTTGAAATAAAATAAACAATAACTTATTTTACTTCAGCCACTTGCTCAGGAAAAATGTAATTAATAAAAACGAATTATTAATAAAACTGATTATAGTATTGATGCTAAAATAGTAAGTGTGTAGTGTGCTTGTCACCATTTGAAAAAGCAGCAAGCCAGAGTTCTCCCCAGAGTTCATTGTCTTATCCTATGAAAACAACATATCAGTGTCCCGAGAAAACCATGTATGGCAGAATGAGGCAAAGACTCATATTTCTCCTGTAGGAGATATTTAGATATTGACATCCAATTCAGCAGCGATATACCCAGCTGAAAGGCACCTTGGCGCCTGTGTTTGTGTGTGTTTGTGTGTGTGAGCACGTTACTGTGCGTGGGAGCGTATCTCAGACACGACAGTGGCGCTGATCTAATCGTGTGAATGTAATTAGGCTTTAATTGCACAGCGTGTGGGCCTCTGGCATCTGTCTGGGCCACAGACGGCAAATAATGCCCTCTGACGCTGTCATCTTCTAATCTCACTGTTACCAAACACCTCAGCAGCACAACTCCCTCTGAAACCACACACCTCCGCGCCGCTCATGACGACACACTTTCACTGTACTTCATTTGCAACGCTCATCAGTGTTGGAAGTAACCTAAACGTTCAGATAGTCCGCTGTGTCTTTTACACATGCTCATGGTTTAGAATAAGACATAAGAATGATCAATAAAGGTCTACGGAGTCAGCATGGCAACAGGAAGTGATGTAATTCTCAAAGTGTGAAAAAAAATGGGTGTAGGATTTAAGCAGTTGTTACAAAGAAATGGCAAGTAACCAATTAAGCAGAAAGTCTGAAATAATGTTTTCTTGTAAAATGTACTTCTTAAAGTAAAATGTACTTCTTAAACTTAAAAAAATATGATAGTGTATTTAGATTATCACTGTAAAAAATAATCCTGTAAAAAAACGGTAAACTACTGGCAGCTGTGGTTGCCAGCATCATACTGTAAAATTACGGTGTGTTACTGTTTTTGAAACTAACAGCTAAATACTGTATTGTCAGCTACAGTATTAAACTTTAATTTAACAGATATATGCTCAAACACAAAAACAGTAATAGACCATATAGTTATGGTATGATGCTGGCATGCCAGTAGTTTACTGTTTTTTTACAGGATTATTTTTTACAGTTGTAACCCTCTTAGAATAGTGTTTATTGTTTTTTATTCTTGTAAAAATTGTGTTCTTTGTTGCAAAAATTAAATAAATTAATTATTTAATTAATAATGAGTCTTTGGATTCAAAAAAATATAATATTATTAACCATTTACCAGCATTTAAAAATGATGAATTTACTTTAGAACCATTGAAAGAGATTTTGTTCCTTTTTTTTTTCTCAATTCTTTTTTTATTTTATTTTTGCATTAATGAAAATTTGTTTTATTTAATGTCAAATAATACTGTCACCTTAATTAAGAGACTTATGTTATGTCAGAAAATAACAAATTTAATGTAATTATCTTCTGATTGCTACATACATCAAGATACTGTGTCCCTCACTCGCTTCAATATAGTTAGCTCTTAGCAGTTTGTCACATGAAAATGGCTTGACTGTAAATTTAACTACTTCAAATTATGAGTAGCTTGTAGCTTCCCTAACACTGGATTTAGTGTGTGTGTGTGTGTGTGTGTGTGTGTGATATGAGTTCATTCCTGTAAAATTCATCCAGCCAAATATACAATAAGATCTGTGACAGGTCTCGTAATCCAGTGCTGTAAATAGACTTACAGTCCTCCTGTTATTGACCCGATATGAAGGACACTAGCTACACACACACACACACACTGAATGTCTGAAGATCATGTCCCACTCGATATTTTTATCTGGTTATAAACAGAGTCATACGAGGAAGGATTGTGTCGTTTTTATATTACAGAATAAGGGAACAAGAAAGCGGGTGTATATATGTCTGTGTGTGTATAATATTATGATTAACAACCTTCATTCTCCTCAATGTTCAGATTTGTGTCTGTACAGAGCTGTAATATGCATTGAGTTATTGTGCTGATGGTTTGCTGATGGGTGTTTTTGCAATATATTGGGTTTCCCAAAGAACCTTTCAGTAAACAATTCAGTTAACCATTTTGTTCTTAGTGTGAACAACATTTTAATAAAAACTAAATAACCTTTGGATAGGGCTCTTCATGGAACCATTAAACCTTTATTTTTAGAGTGTGTTCACACATGGCATGTTTGGTTGGCTTAAAACAAACCATGGTGCGATTCCTAGTGAAGTGAGAACGCTGCCATCCGAACCCTGGTGCACACTAAACGCTTTTGGTCTCGGCCCGTTTCCAAACGACCTCTGGTGCGGTTCGAGTGACCAAAGACATGTAAACGAAGCAAAAACAGGACATGATGTCACAAGATATGACCCTAAAAAGGACAGAATGCTCTGTTTTTTCTTGTCATAGTTGCTATTTTGGCCATCACAGTTCGGTACGGGCGTCAGAACCACGTCAGAACCAGATCTTCGTTTGTGTGTGTGACGGAGGGATTCCCGCTGCGGTTTTGACTCTTTTGCACATTTTATAAGCTCTTCTCGAGTTCTCAGCTAGTCAAAATCCCATCATACAGGCTATCCACAAGTTTCCGAGGGGCGCTCCTGTAAAAAATAAAGTGGGCGAAACTTCCGGTGACGCGGCGGAAGTAGCATTCCAATGGTGTTTTGTGTGTTAGTTAGCGAAGAGGCTAGCTGTTTTTCAGAGAATTATTTTACTATTTAAAGACGCAAATCTTTATGAGAGATGTCGTTACGGAGCTCAGGGACAACATGTGCTGTTCGGGGTTGTATGTATAACCGGACTAAACTAATTCAGTGGCTTAAACGTGATTGTTTTGAACATAAGCCGAAAACGAAATTAGAGTGATCCTGCCAGAGCCCGTCTCTGATCCTGCCAACGACTGTAACGTTAGTTTCCATCACCTCCCAAAAGACGACGAATCTTCCTGTGTACATTTGTTTAAATTCTTAATATTCTATAAAATCTATCAGCATGTGTTTGGCTGTTCGCTACTGATGTTACACCTAAACTCCTAAAGGATCAAAGCCTGTGTTGACAGAATACCAAATGTGCCAGTTAATGTATTCAAGCAGCACATTCATTTTGACAGTAATTTTGAATAAACTCCAAAGCACAATGACTAAGTGTGTATTTTTTATTTTAATTGTTTGTCAGCTCGCACAACTGTCTGTCACCATGCCTTGATGGGTATTGATTATTAATAATGTTCTTATAATACTCCCACCTAAGTAACTGCAGAGGGTAAAGGTACTGTTATTTCACCCTTTTTAATTTCGTTGAGGTTGTGTTCCCACATCGTTAGCTAGTTTGGATCGCTATAACTTGAATGACTGTCAACTGTTGAATGAACGAGTGTGAAGTATGTCAAGTCGCGCTTTGTTTACCTCGAACCTGAAGACGCGCCCACTTTTGACGCAAGGCCTCATGGGGCGTAGGAAACTTGTGGATACCACGAGTGCATTTAGCTTTTTTGGATGTTCGGTAAGTTCTGTAACTAAATATAAGTAAAACCAACCAATCAGGTTGTGAACAGATCCTTATGTCTTTAGGTTCAGTGTTAAAATGCCAACGTGAACTCTAAGCGGACCAGGCGAATCGAACTACAAGTGTGAACACACCCTGAGACTGCTGTCTGTCTGATGTTTGTGTGTCAGTGCTTAACTGACGCTGTGCTCTGTGTTTTATTTCAGTGTCTGTATGGCTGCTATGTCCACTCCTCCATCATTCCCACGTTCCACCGCCGCTGTTACTGGCTACTGCAGGTAAGAGTTCAGCTCTGCCACTTACTAACACTAAATACACAACCGAAAGCAACTTTCATCACCGTACCTTGTAATTCTGTCGTCTTGAGCTCTCCGTCTCTGTTAAATGCATGAACAGTCTGACAGCAATGGCAGTAATTGAGAGTCATAAACACATTTATGGAAGTATATTAGCAGCCAGAGGTCGTCTTACAGAGTAGGCGATCAGTTCTACCGGTAGATGATGCTTTGGGCTTGTTGTCACATCACAGAGCAGATGTCCTTGTTCTATATTTGGCACTTCGTAAGCGAACTACACAGTTCATTTAGGGTGTTCACACACAAGCCTAAATCGATGTGAACCGCTCGGAGACCCGTGAAACTACCCGAGTGTTGTCTGGAGACTGACAGGAACCGTAAGCGAGCGGGACGTGAGGGTTTTTGCACCGCAAGCAGCATCGCCTGAGATGTGCAAGCTTTCATTTCCCAGCCACATCATCGGAGCGGTGCGGGAATCGGTCTCGGCCGACCGCCGATGCTGCTCGCCGTGACATTTACATCATGGGTGACTCGCACACTACCCCTCTAGTGCAGCCCGTATCATGTATATAAGGTGTGTATGTGTGTGAGTCAAGATTTGCCTACATTATTGAGACCAAATGTCCCCTCAAGGATAGTAAAACCTGAAATCGGTTGTGTAAACTGCGCCCGTGAGGATACGACTTAATAAACATACTAAATAATGTCTTCATGGAAATATAAAAATGCTAAGGGTTAGCTTTAGGAGCAGGGGATAGAAAATATTATTAGTGCCGTATAAAAACAATCAGTTCGAAAATCCCCACCATGATAGAAAAGCAAGTGTGAGTGTGTGGGTTTATACCACACCACCAAAACTACACTTTGGGGACTTTCAGGGACAAACGATTCAAATAGGGGTGGTGATGGCGCAGTTCATCGAATGCACACTCCAGAATCTCGCTGGAATTAGTAGGTCATCCGAGTTTTTTTGCCTATTGTTTTTTCAATATGTGTATTCTAGAGCCCGACCAATAAAGGATTTTGAAGGCCGATACCGATACAAATATTTTTGGGTTTTAAAATCTGATATATCGACCGATATATATATATATTTTTTTTTTCAGAAACGCGCAACAAAACATTAACAGATTTCCCTAACATAGTTATTTGTAGTTATTTATTTAACTAAAAGTTTTAACTAAAATAATATGATAAAGCATTTTAAAAAGAAACTTGTTTCTTTTATTGTCACAACAGAAAAGAGGAGCATCAAAATATATTAAAGTTCTGATAAATAAAATAATAATTAGTCCCTACATTGCCTTATAAGCTACCTTATAATGTCAGCTTGCTTATTCCTTTACCTGCACTTTTTAAATTCTTTCCATCAAGCTACAGTACATCAAACCATTTTCAATCATCATTTGCTGCCTGCCTTCTAAAACCTACTATTTAGCGATTCTAAATCCATTACAGAACGACAGTCTGCAACACACACTTTGTGTCATTGGATTTCACACACGTGTAAAAGAAAAGCTAACTTTTATGCACAAGATACGTTTGATACTTTTCCTCTATGTCTAAATGTTCACTCCTCGCAAGTCTAACTTACATTTTACAATGCAGGGACTGTAACTAGAGATATGCTAGTTATAAATTTAGTAATCATTACTTTATTTAGGCAGAAAAAGTTAATTGTGGTTTCCAAGCTCATTAATGTTAACGTTAGCGGTCCTCCACTGATGATAGTGGCATTAGCTAGCTTTGTGGTTAGCTAGTCTGTGATGAGCCATAACTTAGCCATAGATAACATCATACTGAAAATTGTAAAACATACATTTTCAAAATAACAGGCCAAGGAGAGATGATTGAAAAGTGTTTCGTCCGTTTTTATTTTATTTTTGAAATATTCATTTATCGGCCATTATAACTGCCGATACTGATATTTTTGAAAATGCCTAATATCGGCCGATAATATCGGTCTGGCTCTAGTGTATTGACACATTACTCTGTTGGCTCACTGTTTAAGTAAAAGTTAACCAGTCAAATGATTGTGAAAAAAAATATTATGTTAACACATAACCAACACCATCAGATAACCTTTACTATTTGTTCATCTGACTGTTTAACTCAGGTATATCAGCCAAACAAAACTTAAAGTGAATGACTTAAGGGTCAAGAGCCCAACTAAAACACACATTGATCACCATAATGGTGACTTAAAATTAGAGCCAGACCGATTTATTGGCAGGCCGATATTATCAGCCGATATTAGGCATTTTCAAAACTATCGGTATCGGCAGTTATAATGGCCGATAAATGAATATTTAAAAAATAAAAACGGACGAAAACCGCTTCAACCATGTCATAAGTGTTGGAGTTATATAATTTGTCCACTAGAGGGCACTCTACAACGTCCCTTTTGGCAACACTCGTGTATAACGCGCCACACATCCTGCAACCTGCTGATCCAGGTTGCAGGTAGCTTATAAGGCAATGTAGGGACTAATTATTATTTTATTTATCAGAACTTTAATATATTTTGATGTTCCTCTGTTCTGTTGTGACAATAAAAGAAACAAGTTTCTTTTTAAAATGCATTGTCATATTATTTTAGTTAAAACTCATTAATAACTACAAATAACTAATGTTAGGGAAATCTGTTAATGTTTTGTTGCGTGTTTCTGAAAAAAAAAAAAATATCGGCCGATATATCGGAATATCGGATTTTAAAACCAACAAACATTTGTATCGTATCGGCCTTCAAAATCCTTTATCGGTCGTGCTCTAATTAAAATTATGGTTTTCTCTTTCAGTGATTCTGCTTGTTAACATCAGGGTGTCTTCAATATTAGCAATATAAAATATTTTTTTCGTGTACTACATAGAACTATTCTATTTGGGACACAGCGGCTGACTATATGAGTGAGTTATATGAATCACTCCCTCGACTAGCTAGTTATAAAAACTGATTTATTCAGGAGCGAAACAGCACTCTTGTTATCCTTAGACTTACAGTGTTTAATTCTTCTCTGACAGTGAGAGAGACACAGGACAGAAAACACTGATCTTATTGTGTCTCTCCACAGTCTTTCCTGCGATGAGAGACGCAAAGAAGCTAAATTAACCACCATCAATCAAAGCTGACGGGCAATAATTCTCTGTATGTGAAACACACTCGCACTAGAACAGAAATGCAGGAAAACTTGAGTTTTAAAATGCAAACTTGCATTCATTTGGCAAACATCACTGTCCAACGGACTGCTGAAAATCATCTCTCAAATCATTTCAAAAGGAGAGATTTCAAAGTTAAAACAAAAGATCTTAAACATATAAACTGTTTTTAATACTGTGTATTATATCAGGAATGTATCATTTACATTTCAATAACATAAGTTACATCAAAAGGAAGTCAGAGGGTGTGCTAGGATCAGTATTGGATGTTAAATTAATAAAAAGTATTATTTATTTATCATATATATATATATATATATTGCATAACACGAGTATATCAGAAAAAAAGGTTTTTTTAAAGGTTGATGTTGATGTGTGCGTGAGATTACAACTTGTCCTTGGACATTTTTGGTTGCCATAAGGAAAACAGCATATAAATCAAATTAAATGATGTGTTTTTTTATCTAAAAATGCAGGACGATTATTTAGGGGATAGAATATACAGTTTGTACAGCATCAAAATCATTGTCTATGGAAAGTCCCCTTAAAACATGGAAATCTAAAGCGTGTGTATGTGTGCACGCCAGTCTAAATGGAGGTCATTGAGGGATGAAAACATAATGCTAAACCATAAAAGAAAAAATGGGAAAAAAAGAAAGAAATCATATGAGAAGAGCGAGAGAACGCAGCGGTGATAAAGCGAATCTAAGCTGTCGGATTTCTCCCAGTTACAGAGGCTTGAGCTCAGCTGGGCAGGTAAGAATGATTGATTACAGAGAGAGCGAGTCCACCCACATTACACACACAGAGAGAGAGAGAGAGAGAGAGAGAGAGAGAGCAGGTAACCCTACCCATACACATTCACAACACTTAAAACTTTCATCTTTACACCGGCACACCTGCCCAATCACAAGCAGATTATCATCAGCAGCGTTTGATTTATGAAGCAGCGTTTGCTACATATTAATGTTATATCGCAGGATGGTGTCTGCATACAAATAAAGCGCAACAGCGGGGTTCTGAGGTAAAAAATCCCATTCATTTACTCCATAGAGAAAGAGATTTTTTGTGATAATGTATAAACTAGCCTTCAGCGCAGACCTACTGTGAGCTCTGAGATTGTTAAGCGATGGTGTAAACTTCTAGACTTCTGACAATCATATTAAATAGTGAAGAGGTGTGAGGAGCTCCACCAATCAGAAAGAAGCCACTGTTACCATGGCAAAAGAGCAGGATTATGGATGTTATAGGCTACATAAATGACCCTTTGTGTTATATTATGATTATGATTGGCTAACAGACATTACCGGTCAAGTTTGAGTATCTCTTATTATACACACCAATGCTGCATTTATTTGATCAGAAATGAAGTAAAACAGTTATATTGCGGAATATTATGACAATTTATATATATATATATATATTTTTTTTTTAAATGTTCCTGTGAACAAAGCTGAATTTTCAACATCTTTACTCCAGTCTTCAGTGTCACATTTGCTGATTTGCTGCTCAATATTTCTCATTAATCAATGTTTAATATTAATATTTTGGTGAATGAAAAGTTCAAAAGAACAGTATGAAACAGACATGTTTAGTAACTTTAAAAATATCTTTACTGTTACTTTTGATCAATTTAATGCATTCTTGCTGTATTAATTTCCTAAAAATAGCCCTGACCGCAAACTTTTAAAAGGGACTGTATAATTTAGGAGGATACCGTGCTTCTCTGGTCTGAATATATATCAAAGTTTTGTCCAAATATATACTGTAAAAATATACTGCAACAGATTACAAGCAATATTATTAATTAAATTTAACAAATTAGAATTGAGGTATAATTAATCAAATTAATTCCTTAAAAGTTAAAATAACCAACCATAACCAACACCATCAGATAACCTTTTCTATTTGTTCATCTGACTGTTTAACTCAGCCAAACAAAACTTAAAGTGAATGACTTAAGGGTCAAGAGCCCAATTAAAACACACATTGATCACCATAATGGTGACTTAAATTATGTTTTTCTCCCTCGGTGATTCTGCTTGTTAACATCACGTGTCTTCAATATTGGCAATATAAAATAAAGAGTTCTTCCTTCATCTTTGACTCTGTTATTCCGATATTTTTGTTTATTTTTGGTGTAAATTTTACTCAGGAATTAATTTGATTAATTATTACTCAGTTCTAATTTGTTAAATTTAATTAATAGTATTGCTTGTAATCTGTTTTATTGATTAGATATAGCGTATTAATTTTTAAAGTGTACATTTCAAAACCAGTCATGAAATATTGATATTAGCCCTTTGATATGATGATTAAAGTGTTAGCAGTCAGCTGATAAAACACATGCAGGAAGTGTGGTGTTGTTCTGCACATGTAAAGAGGGAGCTGAGGAGCCTGTGATCTGAGAGGAACAGAGGCAGGAGTGTGTTAGCGCTCAGAGATGCTCATTGATTTATGCTCCAGCAGAGCAAACTGACTCACAAGGTTACACAGCAGCGATTGCTATACCCGTCACAGCACGCACAAGACCACACCAGCTCTCAGATAGATTAAACACACACACACACACACACACCATTTGTGACTGTCAATCACACCTGTCAAGGTCAGTCTTTGTACTTTGGTCACATTCGTCACTTAAAGTTTTTGAAACTTAAGAAGCCCACAGGACCCCAATTGGGTTACACTATATTTCAATGGTTTATTTTAGACATTCTACTAACTAGAATTAACTTGACAACTACATGTCAATAACTCTTATAGTAGACTGTCGTAGACTCAACTGTTAGGGTTTGGCTTTGTAGAATAAGTTGACATGTTGTTGCAAAGTTACTTTCTTTCTTACTTAAATTATATTTTTCCCAGTTTCTTAAAATGTCTAAATAATAAAAGCTGAACAAGATTTTTTTTTTTTTTTTTAAGATTTCTTTAAAAAACTGTTTTAAAATATGAAGAGTTCAGATGCAAAAGCCTCTAAATGCCATTTGAAATTTTCTTCCTTAATGATGATTTTTGTCAAACTTGTATATTTAAGTTCAGTAATTTTACTTAAATAACAATTAATAGGTAATTATCATTGCCATTTAAGTGAAATCACTGAACTTAAATATACAAGCTTGATAAAAATCATCATTAAAGAAGAAAATTTCAAATGGCATTTAGAGGCTTTTGCATCTGAACTCTTCATATATTTTTAAATGAATAATGAAATTGAAACATTTTTTACTGTTGTTAACAATGTTAAGAACAGTAAATGCTCAGAAATACGAGATAATTTTTCGTGGGAAAAAAGTTTTTGCTCTGTTTTTCGGAGTTAATGACTTAATTATCTCAAAATTATGAGTAACTCATTAATTCATAAAAAAAAATTTCAAGAAAGATGGCTCTCATAATTCTAAGATAATTAAATCTTTAATTCAGAAAAACAGAGCAAAAACTTTTTTTCCCATGAAAAATTATCTCATAATTCTGAGATAATTAATTCGTTAATTCACCTGAAGTGAATGCAGTACGTTTCCGTATATTTTAAACATAAAAATATTCCGTAAAAATACATGTAAATACATAATAAAATATTTGTTTTGTTAAAAAGTTCAAATATACAGTATAATAAAATTAAAGAAAACCTTTTCTGATGTTAAAATCACATTATGAATGCATTTTTCCTTGAATATGTAAAATATGTCATATAAATACGTTCAAATACTTTGTCAGAGCTGGTCACTTTGGTGTGTAAATGTGAAGTTTATGGGCAGGATAAGCTGCAGTGTTGACCAAGTCAGAAGTGTAGACTAGTTACGCTTCGTCTTCTCAGTACCGGAGGCTACAGACGGCCCCAAAAGAGCCTTTTATTTATTCATTCAGCCATGCATTTTGCCGGCGGTCTGCAGAGGCGTCTGAAACCCCTGTATGGCGAGTGACAAGATTGCTGTT
>NW_024121188.1:14294035-14304035 GCF_016745375.1 Pimephales promelas
AAAAACACTGTGGCGAGTGTATGAAATGGTGTCGATCGCCAGTTGGCCGGTAACATGCTTATGAATCCAAACAATGCAATGTTGTGAGAACATGAGCGTAAACGCCGCTCGGGACAGTTGACGGGCCAGTGCTGCATCCTCACAAAAGCTTAAGCCTTGCCAATTTAGATATTCAAAACGCGCGCCCAGAATGCCGCGTCTCAGACAGCATGAGAATAATGAATTGAGTTCTGTCACGTCGACTTGCTCGTGAATGATATTCTCACAAAAATGATGTCAAATAATGCCTGTCTTGAGTAAAAACACAGTTGGTTATAGCGTGAGTGAACGAAAACAGTCGAGAAAAACAATACTTGTGTATAGTATCAGTATATTAGATTATGGTCTTAAAGGGATAGTTCACTTTGAAATTAAATTTTGATATGTTTTAGGTTACCTCAAGATTTAGGTGTCTTTGTTTCCTTTTCAATTTTGATATTTTTAGCCATATAATGGAGGTCTATGGTCACCACCTCAAAGAGCATGCACAGAGAAGTCCAAATTAAACATGATTTAATGACTTGTAAATGTGAGTACACATTGATGGCCTAAGACACGAAACGAGCGGTTTGTGTGTGAAATCGAACAGTATTTATATTGCTTTAATCACATCCAAGTACTGTGAGGGCGAGGGTGCTTCTATCTGTGCAAGCGCGCCGGAAAGCCTCGGTGATCTCTTACGTGTGTACATCACACATTGTTTACACAGAGATTTCGGAAGTGTTACCCTTTCACTATGAAGATCTAAACATTTTTAGATGTACAGGAAATCGCAATGGAAGACGATTTCGATATATCAACAGATTTTTTTTTGCAACCGCACAAGAGATCACACTTCCGCCGCTTGTGAAGACCGAAACGCCCGCGCCCTCAGCTCACTTGGACGTGACTGTGGTTACCAGAGGTAAAAACTATATAAATACTGTTCGTTTTCTCATACAAACGTGTCTTAGGCCATCAATGTGAGTCATTAAATCATGTTTAATCTGGACTTCTTTGAGGTGGTGACCATAGACCTCCATTATATGACTGACAGACAAGAAGGGTTTGACCTAAAAATATCAAAATGGAAAATACTGTGGAACAAAGACACCTACATCTTGGATGCCCTTGAGGTAAGCTTAACCATACCAAAAATTAATTTCAAAGTGAACTATCCCTTTTAAATTGACAGCAGCCTAATATTTCTGCCACTGTCTGTATTTCTAATGTTAGAAAACTACTGATTCTTGTCTTTAATTATGTTTTAATGTAGATTATTTAGGCTTGTAGTTTGAGCTGTAGTATCAAAATTGTAATAGAGAATTGTGAATTTAGTTTGTTATATTAATTCTTTTAAATCAGTTCACAAAATGATTCATTCTTGATTCCTTCTGAAAGATTTGTTCCGAAAACTACACTGTAAAAAAGATTTGTTCGGAGTTGTAAATAAAACAAAGATTATTAGAATGCTTTTTAAGAAAAATTGCACTCTTTTATACTTCAAAATGTCATGTTTAATTCAATGTGTCACTGGCCGTTTCTTTATTTATTTGTGAAACTGGCATTAGTTTTAAAGCCAAGTTTTGTGTGTGTATGTGACCGTTGTGTACGCACTGCAGAATAGGAAAAGCGAGAGTCAGAGAGAGAGAGAGAGAGAAGGAGAAACATCTGGCCCGGCCTCTTTATCTCCTGTGAAGAACGAGTTTCCCTTGACAAGAAAAACAGAGCACAACATTTTAATAAGGGTCCCACCTCAGGGACCCCTTAACCTGGAGTCTATTCTGATTTGATTCACACCAGAACTGCAGGTGTGTTAATAATTAATTGGAGTAAACAATGGTTTATAAAGGGGGCTGGGCCGGGCCAGAGCGGGATAATTGGCTCATTACGGATCAGTGCTAAGACGGACCGAGACCCTGGACACCAGCCTGAGGACCCACCAGCCCCAGTCCAATTAATGTCCCTGTCCCCTGCCACTGACTGCGTGTTTGTGTGTGTGTGTGACTTACATAATTGCTGCTTATAAAACTCAAAATGGTGTGTGTGTGTTTGTGTGAGAGATACAGAAATATTAGTGTGTACAGTTTATCTTTGTCTATTTTTTCTACATGCTTTCTTGGCATATATAGGACAGCTGTGCGTTTGTGTATTTGTAAATATGTCCTTGCTTGTCCTCGTAGTGTCGCCGGCATTGAAATGTAGGGCAGGGAATATTCCTCATGGTGATATAACAAGTCGTAAGTGTCACGTCTAAGACCTCTCATAAACCGGAGACTTACGGGTACGGATGCGGGCCGTCCGGTCGTCCCCCTAATAATCATCCATCACCTCAACCATTTATCAAAACAAGAGCGTAACATTAAAACAATGTTTCGGTGAAGCTGGAGATTTTAAAAGCCTGGTGCAGGGGTTCGAATTTTACATGATGTGGCTTGTATCTCGGTGGTTTATTCTGTTATTATTCTGTTCAGCTATAAAAGAGTGTTCAGTTTGTGGAATTAATCCCATGACCTTGGTGTTGCTTGCAACATGTTCCACTGTTTAAGCTACAGTAGTATTACCGTAATAGCTTTGGTCGAGCTGAACCTCAGTGCTGAATCATGTTGGTTAGTGTAGGACCCTCTCATCCCTGCAGCATGAGTAATGTCCTAGTATAGCGAACGTTAAAAACGCTCTCTCCAACCTGGATCCTGCTGCACTCGGGATTGGATTGTGAGCGGATCTTTCTGACAGGTGTCTCGGAGGGTGGTCGGATCGCCTCTGGCTGTCGTCCTGCCTGGCCCAAAAGCAGAGTGACTCTCAGCGACTCTTTTCTTTTCCCTGTGGGGGGAATAAAAGAGCCGGATGGCAGGGGGCCAAAGCAGAGACGGGCGTCAGGTGACATGAGACGGACGGCTGAATCCAATGGGAATTGGCCCATTTGTTACTCAGCGGGAGAAACTGGCATAAAGAGAGAATGCAGAGAATGTCTTTTGTTCAAGGTCACACCAAACTGTAGATTTGGCGAGTGGGACACAAGCTATTTGCACTTACAGACACTTTAAGCTCTTGCTACAGCAGCATCACTGTTACTAACTGACTGACAGGGTCAGGGGTCACTCACCCTGACAGTTCAGTTCGTAGATGCACGATGGGTGCAGTCATCATTTATACCTCAAATTATGCTGTTTGTTGCAGAGAGGTATTGTTCATTTTCTAAGAACATTTTTGACCGTGAATGGACAAAAAACCTAATTGATTTGCTTTAAAGGAGTGACTCGAGCCATATCTTAAGAGCACAATATCAGATATTTGAAGAGTGATTACAGATTAATAAATAGGGTTGTGTGCATTTTAGAATTGAATTAAAGACAATTCATTTAAATTCCTGAATTGCAATTTGGATGTAAGATCATTTTCTTTTTTTATCACCGTTTCAGTTCAGCAATAGTTTTTTACTTGGTTATTGGGGATGTGATGTTTAGTAAATAACTTTCACTGATCCGGTTATTTGTTATGCAATGCAACTGTACTTTATAACTAAAGAAAACTTTCGAACTAGAATTCTTTCTGTTTCTTGCATCGGGGCCAACTCAAATTTATACATCAATTGAATATTCTGAATTTTGCACAAACCTCTAACCAATCACTAAGAACCCTCTAGAAACACCTTAGAAATCATTCAGAGTACCCTAGCAAATAAATAAACACTGCCTAGCAACACCCTAACATCCACCTAGGTGTGGGTGTGACCTCTTTTGACATCTGTACCCTAGGAACCACCTAAACACTGCCTAGCAACACCCTAACAACCACCTAGGTATGGGTGTGGCCTCTTTTGACATTCACACCCTAGCAACCACCTAAACATTGCCTAGCAAACCGGGGTGTGGCCTCTTTTGACATTTATACCCTAGGAACCAACTAAACACTGCCTAGCAACACCCTAACAACCACCTAGGTATGGGTGTGGCCTCTTTTGACATCCGTACCCTAGGAACCACCTAAACACTGCCTAGCAACACCCTAACAACCACCTAGGTGTGGGTGTGGCCTCTTTTGACATTCGTACCCTAGCAACCACCTAAACACTGCTTAGTAACACCCTTACGTCCACCTATGTGTGGGTGTGGCCTCTTTTGACATTAGTACCCTAGCAACCACCTAAACACTGCCTAGCAACACCCTAACAATGACCTAGGTGTGGGTGTGGCCTCTTTTGACATTCGTACCCTAGCAACTACCTAAACACCACCTAGGTGTGGGTGTGGACTCTTTTGACATTCGTACCGTAGAAACCACCTAAACTCTGCCTAGCAACACCCTAACAACCGCCTAGGTGTGGGTGTGGCCTCTTTTGACATTCGGCCAGTAAGCAACCGCGAAACATCACGCTAATAACCACTCAGAACAGCTTTGCACGGACATGCACCACTCACAAAAAGTGTCGAAATCTTGTTTCTCAATTTGTCATTTCCCATCAGCCTCGGCGGATTTGTAAGTGAGACGAACAGATTTGCGCTCGTGATTATCTCACGGGATCATCTCACAGCTGATGAGAGAGAGAAACTTCATTAGTTCTCCCATTAGATTTAATTATTGCGGATCTGTATGCTGACCAGTAGCAACCTTTCCTCTCGTTCTCTCCCTCTTCTGTTCTACAAGTTCCTCCAGTCTGTACATGTTTCACCCCTCCTGTCGCTCTCCACCTCTGGCTGTCCTTCTCCCTCCATCTGTTTGCTCTGGCAGAGGTGTAGCTGTTCAAATATGACCCACATACTCCGACTTGAGGTGCCGTCACGAGCGCGCGTGTGAGGTTAATGGTCAAAAGCTGTTTTTGTTCGTTTTTTCATTTTTATGGCACTCTTAATGAACACATTTTATGTGATTACACGCGCGCACGTGCACGGCTCTGCCCACTGGCCTCAAAGACAGATGTATTAGCGATCCGCCGACTACAACTCTCAAATAAACCACTTTGGTTTTGGCTTGTTCCACATCAGTGGCTTTTGTCTTTAACAGAATCAGAATAAGGTGGAGCTGAAGGCGAAATCAAGCCATCAATGCAATGAGCAGCGCGTGCTAACCATCTTAACGTTATTATCTTTAATTATTTAAACAACGACACCATTGCCTCAGGAAATAGCAGTAGCTAATTCAAATCTCAGCAATTTTGCTCTTCTGAGTGGAATGAGTTAAGAAGCACACAGCAGTTTTTTTTTGTCATTTGTTGGCACAGTACCATTAACCGCCTGCCTTTTACACTTAAAACAGATTGCAGCTTTAATGGGTGGGGTGGCGTAGGCGTTCAGTTCAATGGGAAACTTGCGGCCAATTTCAATTCCCTAACATGATGTATTTTAGAGTTAAATTAGTATGATTCAATAATTTAGTCATTCTGTTTATTAGTGATGGGGGTGTTTTTGTAACTCTTTCTGCAGGTTACACCAGTAGGTTTATTATCGTTATGAGTGAGTCGTTCATTAATTCATTCAATTAAAAATTGATTCATTCGTGAGTTATGACGTTCACTCGAAAGATTCATTCAAAACACTGGTTCATTCAGATAACAAGTGACTGTCTGGATTCAGAATAGCATGCTAACATACTCATTTCTGTAATAAATGTCTATTTTATATGGCCATTGAATCTTTCACATTAAAGATTCAATTAAAGAGTCACAAACTAATAGTCATGAATCTTCACCAAATCTCTGAATTTTTTTCTCATTTATTGAACTGATAAAAGCAATATCATAATTGCAATTGTTTTACACTATGTATTAGAAAGTACTGTAAATTGGGTCATAATAAACCATAACTGTCACGGTGTGGGTTCATGTCTTGTTCTTGTCTGTCATGTGTTCCCCTGTCTTTTCATGGTCAGCTGTTCCCCGTTTTGTTGCTTAGTCTCCCCAGGTGTTTCTGATTAGCCACGCCCCCTTGTTACCTTGTCTGTCTATTTATACCCCTTGTGTTTCACTTGTTACTTTCTCAGTTGTTGTACATGTAATGGTTGCTTTCGTTTTCTTGTGGTTTTGTTCTGTTTATTTTGTATTTATTTTTATTTCATTAAAAAGATCCTGCATTTAGATCCTCACCTTCGCCTTCGTTCCTCTGCACGTTACTGAACACCGGACCAGTGTTGTAGTACTCGAGACTCGGACTCGTCTCGGACTCGGTCTCGAGACCATATTTTAATGATCTTGGTCTTGTCATGGACTCGTGTCCATTTGGACTCGGAATTGACTCGTACGCGAACATTTTTTTTTTAGGACTCGGAATTATTCCCGAGTCCACTCGAGTTCAATTAAAAATATTTTTCATGATTATTAATTTATGTTAATAAAATATTTCTTTAAATTGATTGACACGCCCAGTGATTGGTGATTTTCTAGTGCACAACTGCGCATGACAAATTGTAATAAAATTACTTTTAACACCACCTACTATGTGGCCTTTTTACCCTAAACTGATCATATTTTTTAAACTCTAAGTAAATTCAGTAAAAAAAAAAAAAAAAAAGGATTTCTGTAAGTAAATAAAAGTAAATTAGGTAATCAACCCTTACTGGTCTCGGTCTCGACTCGGACTCGACCGTCTCTGGTCTCGGACTCGACTCGGACTCGACTCTCTATGGACTCGGTCTTGACTCGGACTCGACTCTCTCTGGTCTCGGTGTCGACTCGGACTCGAGTGAGGTGGTCTCGACTACAACACTGCAACGGACCATGAAAAGACAGGGGAACACATGACAGACAAGAACAAGACGCGAACCCACATCGTGACAATAACCATAGTTCAAAAATTAATATTAAATAAACATTAACATTATACATGCACTTTGCTCAAATGCAAATATTAAACATTATACAGTAATGCACACAATAAAAAAACAGTAAAAAATGAAAATGAACATAAGAGAGAAACATTACAAAAACAAATAAAAGGTGTTGGAGGGCAGAATAAGCATATAATCAGGTATTACAAAAAAGTATGTTACAGTATAGGTTCCATACAGCCTTACTTCAGTCAGCAAAACCAAACTCGCATTTTAAACTTGCATTCATGAATGTAAAAATTTGGTCAAAAATATTAGTAAATGACTTCGTCTCCAAATCGTCTACCATTCTACTTCCTGTCTCATGCAGCCAAACTATTAGCCCCGCCCCCAGTACACGCGAAGGTTAGTATTAGGAAGGTAACAGTGAGAAAAAGTACTTTGACATTGAAAAGAAATCAACCATATCAGTGTTTTAGAGAGGGGAGGGGGGGATAGAGCCAGCTTTCCCCAAACCCCAGGCTGAGACATGGAAGAGGAGAATGAAATACGCCCAGCATGTAGAATTATGGGTAACTACATGGTGTTTCAGTGTTTTGGAGGAGAATTAGATCCGGCAACAGAGAAGCGCTCCTGAGGAAACTACAGCAGTGAAGCTCTAACTGTGGCTTTCAGCTGCAAACTGAGCTCATTGAGCTGCCAGCAACATCCACTTAAGAGTGTGTGTGTGTGTGTGCGCGTGTTTGGTCCTACAGGGACTCCAGCAATGCCTCTTCCTTTTTGTTTTCCTCTCATACCTGTTATTTGTTCCTCCTCAGTTTTGTCTCCTCACATCGGCCTTTCTTTTAAAGTGGTCTCTCTCTCTCTCTCTCTCTCTGGCTGTTTGCTTTTGATTAGATAGCCGGCACATTGTCATGCAAAGCAAGAGGAAGCCGAGAATACAAGAGAATTTCCTATGCGGCTCGTGTGAAAGGGGTTGGATGTAATCCCTTGTGTCACCGAGCGGAACTTTTTCTCAGTGCGTTTTCTTTTTTCTGCCCTCTTTTCTCTCGACGTCGTTCTTACATTTCCTGGTGTCTGGTTCCAGCGGTCTCGCGTCAACATAGATCGATGAGGGCCCATTCACTCGCGTGTCATCCGCCATCAGACTCGTGTTTGTTTTTAATTAGACTCTTTTCCCGTATTGTCCGGGAAAATAACGCTGGCGGAGTCTACTTTGATTTGTGCGCTTTCATTTAGTCGGGGGTATGCAGTGATTTCCGTGTTTTGTTTGATGGTGATGTTCGGAACGTCTCAAAGAAAAAGTTTGCATTGTTGATGTCATTTTGTGTTGTTGCTGTCGCGGTTTATTCCATGAAAGTTTTAGACCAATAGCAATCACAAATGAGATCTCAATTGCTTCACCTACACACCAACGAGATTAAATGAAGAGCTTTAATCGTCTGCTTCTCCTGAGGAAAATCTCGCATGCATCTTATCAAAGTTTTTAAAGAGAACGCAACTTATGCCTTAAACTCAGATCAGTGTTATTTTAGTATTATTTATAGACTTTGTATACACATTTAAAAAAATGCTGGGTTGTTTTAACCCAAATTGGGTCAAATATGGACAAACCCAGCCTTTGGGTTACATTTTTAAATTACATTTTTTGATCCATTTTCATCCAAAATTGTGTTAAACCAACCCAACATTTTTTAGAGTGTATATAAGTATTTATTAATATATTGTGTTAGCTGTTATGTTTATATTTCACATACAAATTTTGTCATTTTGGTTTGCTTTTGTCTATATTTCTATCTATCTTCAATTTATTTTATAACAATTTTAGTTTTAGCAAACTTCAAATGTTTTTCCTCAGTTATTTGCCGAAACAGTATTTCTAATTTTCAAATTTTAAGGTTTTTTTTTTTCAAGTTTATGTTTTTCATCTAATTTATATTTTATTTGAGCTTTATTTCAATTGCACCAAGTATAAATTGCAATAAAAGGATTTTATTTCCACTAAGTGCAAATAGTGTTAAATGCTCTTCACACTGGATAAGGATAGATTCTATTTGCACTTGGTGAAAATGGTTTTTTTTTTTTGCACTATAATTAATAGTCATTAGATGATCCTTATTGCAAATAGTAGCAGATACTATTTGCTCCTCAGTATTTTTTTTAAAAGCAGTGTGCAATAATAACAACATATTCAGTGTATATACATTTATTAAAATCATAAATAGATGTTGCTTTATTGGGGCATTACTTGTATGTTACTTGACATTAGCTGTCCTAGATAATATGCGATGGGAAAGGGGGAAGAATGAATCCCTGGTAAAGGGAGGTATTTTTAGTTCTTTTATCTGGCCCAATCAGATAATGGTGGGCGGAGTTAATGTAAATAGCCTCTGCCAAAAAGGTGTGCCATGTGCACTTGGTGTCTTAAATCAAAAGATTTCAGTATGAACTCACACTTTTCTCTTCAAATTCTTCCAAAATCAAATGATCTGACATAATATACCAGAAACAGCAATTATCATTTTAGGACATTAGAATCATTGTTGATACTTAAATGAACCTCCATTATGTCTTCTGAGCAACGAAAGAGCATCATCTGAGCAATAACATTTCCCTCTGTACAGATTTGGCAAACGTTTATTAATTATGCAGGTGTATCAAGAGGAAACCATTTTTCCACATGCACATAGCATGTTCATTCATCATGTTGCATAATGCTCCATATTTATCATTCGTATCGTCTGGCTTGTGTGTGTTTGGCTGGTGTGTATATGTTTATGTATCTGGTTCAACCGTCTGTAAGCATGTGTGTGTGTGTCTGTGTGAGCATCTGGGGGCCGTACCCGTGGGCCGGAGAGTCGCTCGCTGACAGGTGGAGCTCTGATTGGCTCGATCACGCCCCACTAACCATGCAAGCCGTTACCCACACACACACATGCGCTGACCTCTGCAGTCCGTGCATGTGTGCATTCATAGGAATCACCATAAAGTCATGCCCGTGTGTGTCCCAGACGCTTCATGAAAGATTTCAGTCACACAGTCCCCCCCCGCAGCTCTGTTTTTTAGCACAGAGTGTGTTGTGTTTGTGTTTGTCTGGAGCGCGGTCATCACAGCGTGCTCTTTCACTGCTGTACATCAAAAACCAAGAGAAAATATAAGCAGTTTTACACGTATAAACCCGCGCAACGCGTCTCTCTCTCTTTCATGGCGCGCTCGGCAT
>NW_024121188.1:14309035-14485866 GCF_016745375.1 Pimephales promelas
ACATCTGAACAATTTCAGGCTACAATTTGCAAGAGCTCACCAAAATTGGACAGTTGAAGACTGGAAAAATGTTGCCTGGTCTGATGAGTCTCGATTTCTGTCGAGACATTCAGATGGTAGAGTCAGTATTTGGCGTAGACAGAATGAGAACATGGATCCATCATGCCTTGTTACCACTGTGCAGGCTGCTGGTGGTGGTGGTGTAAGGGTGTGGGGGATGTTTCTTGGTCTACCTGAGCATTGTTGTCTGAAACAATTCTATGCCACATAGAATTAAGGCAAACGGGGGTCAAACACAGTATTAGTATGGTGTTCCTAATAATCCTTTGGGTGAGTGTATATAATTTTTTTATCTATAAGAAATTCAAATGTGTGTATGTGTTGTAACTCAGAATCCCGTTTTCTCGCTTCAAATTCTGGAACTGCAATTTGAATTTTATGTTCAGTCTAAATGGTACACAACCCTACAACACACACACACTACCATGACGTCATCTCTTTTTCCAGCCACTGACTCTGGTGTGCTTTAACCTTGGCTCAGAGAGAGAGAGAGAGAGTAATTCTAACCTTAAAATCCTGCTGATTAAAGCTAGTTTGGAGGAATTCGATTCCGCTTAATGCCTTTGGCCGTCCGCCCAGCCCTGACGACGGATCGCCATTAACATCAGCGGACAGCATGTCTTCACTCAGGCGGAGACGTGACCGGCACACACTCACACGCACACATGTGTGTCCGCCACGGCCTGTCCCCATCAGTTTCATTCTGATCTGTCTCTGATGATCAGCATCAAACCGCAGCATTGGTGTTTCCTGCGAGCCGAGTAACACACTGCTCTCTCTCCTCCTGTTTCTGCAGACGCAGCAAACTCTGTCCTGGCTCATGGTCATTCACTGCTGATATGAGGACAGTTCGATGCTTTATTTCAGTGGGGCTTTGGGTTAAATTTCAGAGCGATAAAGCAAGTTGTTTTCTCAAAAACACTGGCCTGTTTACCTGTTCCCGTACAAAACATTTGAAAACTCTGTCGTTCGCTTTAGACAAACTGTGTGAGCTTGTAGAAAAATTCAGTGCATACTATAGCATCCGTGAAGGGATAGTGTGTTCTAGGCAGTCGATCGATAGACTGATAGACGCACGGACAGATGGTTGATAGATAGATCAAATCCCTGATGACACTGAGACAGAATGAGCTTTCCAAAAACACGTTCTGCCCAGTCTGAAAGATTCTTCCGTGCTTCTCTGGCTTTATTTCACCCCATGGTTCCTGTGCTCTGCAACAGATTCAGTTTGATGTCTTTTTAACCCAGCGTGAGGAAAACGAGCATCAAAGGCATTTTTGCATCATTTAAAGAGCTTTTGTAGCATTTGATTTGTTTCCCCCCTAAACTCCACTTATGTTAGTCAAGTTTGTTTCTGCCACTGAATAAAGATAAATAAATAATTGCGTATCTCACAATTGCGAGATATGACGTCAGAATTGCAAGATATCAAGTCACAATTCTGAGAAATAAAGTCGCAATTCTGAGAAATAAAGTCGCAATTGCAAGATATAAAGTCGCAATTCTGAGAAATAAAGTTGCAACTTTGGAATAAAGTCACAATTCTGAGAAATCAAGTCGGAATTGCAAGATATAAAGTCATAAATTCTGAAAAATAAAGTCACAATTCTGATAAATCAAGTCGCAATCTTGAGAAATAAAGTTGCAATTGCGAGATATAAAGTCGCAATTCTGAGAAATAAAGTTGCAATTCTGAGAAATAAAGTCGCAATTGCGAGATACAAAGTCGCAATTCTGAGAAATAAAGTTGCAATTGCTAGATATAAAGTCGCAATTCTGAGAAATAAAGTTGCAATTGCTAGATATAAAGTCCCGGTTCTGAGAAATCAAGTCGCAATTCTGAGAAATAAAGTCGCAATTCTGAGAAATAAAGTTGCAATTGCTAGATATAAAGTCGCAATTCTGAGAAATCAAGTCGCAATTGCGAGATACAAAGTCGCAATTCTGAGAAATAAAGTTGCAGTTGCGAGATATAAAGTCACAATTCTGAGAAAAAAGACAGAATTGACTATTTACATCTCGCAATTCTGACTTTATAACATAATTGCGAGTATATTGAGTTATCAGGTCAATTCTAAAAAACAGAATTGTGAGATACAGAATAGTTTATATCTCACAATTCTGACTTTACAACATGCAATTTCCACTTTATATCATGCATTTCTGACTTTATCACATGCAATTGCGACTTTATATCTCGCATTTCTGAGAAATAAAGTTAGAATTGTGAGATTCGAAATTACCTTTTTTATTTTTTATTCTGTGGCGGAAACAAGCTTCCACCCCCCTCTGACCTGAGAATTAAACAGGCTGTTTTTGCTGCTGACTTCTGTTGTGATTGGCTAACCTCTTCACATGTGCGATGGGAAATGAACAACGCCCACGCCGAGCTGCTGAATATTAAATATCCGTTAATATGTAAATGTAATCGGTCATATGTAAATGTGCTCATGATTCTGATATCATCATCATCATGATGAATAGTTGTTTTTTTTAAGCTTAGATTCAATAAATGGTCTGTAGAGGGAGATTTGTGATGTAGTTTAGGCTAGATAGTCTATCAAATTAGAAAAATCCTGTAGTCCATAATGAGCTTGGTGTGAGAGTCCATTTCAGTTTTAATGTGACCTCGTTGTGTCCTTGACATACAGCATCACTGAAAATGTCAGTATGATATTTTTACGTTTTTATAGAGGTTTCAGATTCATAATTATTAAAAGTTCATGCAGTAAAAATCGACTTAGGAGATTAAAATGTCGTGTTGAGCCAGGGTTATTACAGTCAAATAAAACTATAAAAAAAAACATAAAAAACATTTGAAATAAAATAAACAATAACTTATTTTACTTCAGCCACTTGCCAAGGAAAAATGTAATTAATAAAAATGAATTATTAATAAAACTGATTATAGTATTGATGCTAAAATAGTAAGTGTGTAGTGTGCTTGTCACCATTTGAAAAAGCAGCAAGCCAGAGTTCTCCCCAGAGTTCATTGTCTTATCCTATGAAAACAACATATCAGTGTCCCGAGAAAACCATGTATGGCAGAATGAGGCAAAGACTCATATTTCTCCTGTAGGAGATATTTAGATATTGACATCCAATTCAGCAGCGATATACCCAGCTGAAAGGCACCTTGGCGCCTGTGTTTGTGTGTGTTTGTGTGTGTGAGCACGTTACTGTGCGTGGGAGCGTATCTCAGACACGACAGTGGCGCTGATCTAATCGTGTGAATGTAATTAGGCTTTAATTGCACAGCGTGTGGGCTTCTGGCATCTGTCTGGGCCACAGACGGCAAATAATGCCCTCTGACGCTGTCATCTTCTAATCTCACTGTTACCAAACACCTCAGCAGCACAACTCCCTCTGAAACCACACACCTCCGCGCCGCTCATGACGACACACTTTCACTGTACTTCATTTGCAACGCTCATCAGTGTTGGAAGTAACCTAAACGTTCAGATAGTCCGCTGTGTCTTTTACACATGCTCATGGTTTAGAATAAGACATAAGAATGATCAATAAAGGTCTACGGAGTCAGCATGGCAACAGGAAGTGATGTAATTCTCAAAGTGTGAAAAAAAATGGGTGTAGGATTTAAGCAGTTTTTACAAAGAAATGGCAAGTAACCAATTAAGCAGAAAGTCTGAAATAATGTTTTCTTGTAAAATGTACTTCTTAAAGTAAAATGTACTTCTTAAACTTAAAAAAATATGATAGTGTATTTAGATTATCACTGTAAAAAATAATCCTGTAAAAAAACGGTAAACTACTGGCAGCTGTGGTTGCCAGCATCATACTGTAAAATTACGGAGTGTTACTGTTTTTGAAACTAACAGCTAAATACTGTATTGTCAGCTACAGTATTAAACTTTAATTTAACAGATATATGCTCAAACACAAAAACAGTAATAGACCATATAGTTATGGTATGATGCTGGCATGCCAGTAGTTTACTGTTTTTTTACAGGATTATTTTTTACAGTTGTAACCCTCTTAGAATAGTGTTTATTGTTTTTTATTCTTGTAAAAATTGTGTTCTTTGTTGCAAAAATTAAATTAATTAATTAATTAATTAATAATGAGTCTTTGGATTCAAAAAATTATAATATTATTAACCATTTACCAGCATTTAAAAATGATGAATTTACTTTAGAACCATTGAAAGAGATTTTGTTCCTTTTTTTTTCTCAATTCTTTTTTTATTTTATTTTTGCATTAATGAAAATTTGTTTTATTTAATGTCAAATAATACTGTCACCTTAATTAAGAGACTTATGTTATGTCAGAAAATAACAAATTTAATGTAATTATCTTCTGATTGCTACATACATCAAGATACTGTGTCCCTCACTCGCTTCAATATAGTTAGCTCTTTGCTATAGCAGTTTGTCACATGAAAATGGCTTGACTGTAAATTTAACTACTTCAAATTATGAGTAGCTTGTAGCTTCCCTAACACTGGATTTAGTGTGTGTGTGTGTGTGTGTGTGTGATATGAGTTCATTCCTGTAAAATTCATCCAGCCAAATATACAATAAGATCTGTGACAGGTCTCGTAATCCAGTGCTGTAAATAGACTTACAGTCCTCCTGTTATTGACCCGATATGAAGGACACTAGTTACACACACACACACACACTGAGTGTCTGAAGATCATGTCCCACTCGATATTTTTATCTGGTTATAAACAGAGTCATACGAGGAAGGATTGTGTCGTTTTTATATTAAAGAATAAGGGAACAAGAAAGCGGGTGTATATATGTCTGTGTGTGTATAATATTATGATTAACAACCTTCATTCTCCTCAATGTTCAGATTTGTGTCTGTACAGAGCTGTAATATGCATTGAGTTATTGTGCTGATGGTTTGCTGATGGGTGTTTTTGCAATATATTGGGTTTCCCAAAGAACCTTTCAGTAAACAGTTCAGTTAACCATTTTGTTCTTAGTGTGAACAACATTTTAATAAAAACTAAATAACCTTTGGATAGGGCTCTTCATGGAACCATTAAACCTTTATTTTTAGAGTGTGTTCACACGTGGCATGTTTGGTTGGATTAAAACGAACCATGGTGCGATTCCTAGTGAAGTGAGAACGCTGCCATCCGAACCCTGGTGCACACTAAACGCTTTTGGTCTCGGCCCGTTTCCAAACGACCCCTGGTGCGGTTCGAGTGACCAAAGACATGTAAACGAAGCAAAAACAGGACATGATGTCACAAGATGTGACCCTAAAAAGGACAGAATGCTCTGTTTTTTCTTGTCATAGTTGCTATTTTGGCCATCACAGTTCGGTACGGGCGTCAGAACCACGTCTCCTCGCAGCAGATCTTCGTTTGTGTGTGTGACGGAGGGATTCCTGCTGCGGTTTTGACTCTTTTGCACATTTTATAAGCTCTTCACGAGTTCTCAGCTAGTCTAAACCCCATCATACAGGCTATCCACAAGTTTCCGAGGGGCGCTCCTGTAAAAAATAAAGTGGGTGAAACTTCCGGTAAGGCGGCGGAAGTAGCATTCCAATGATGTTTTGTGTGTTAGTTAGCGAAGAGGCTAGCTGTTTTTCAGAGAATTATTTTACTATTTAAAGACGCAAATCTTTATGAGAGATGTCGTTACGGAGCTCATGTGCTGTTCGCGGTTGTATGTATAACCGGACTAAACTAATTCAGTGGCTTAAACGTGATTGTTTTGAACATAAGCCGAAAACGAAATCAGAGTGATCCTGCCAACGACTGTAACGTTAGTTTCCATCACCCAAAAGACGACGAATCTTCCTGTGTACATTTGTTTAAATTCTTAATGTTCTATAAACTCTATCAGCATGTGATTGGCTGTTCTCTACTGATATTACACCTAAACTCCTAAAGGATCAAAGCCTGTGTTGACAGAATACCAAATGTGCCAGTTAATGTATTCAAGCAGCACATTCATTTTTACAGTAATTTTGAATAAACTCCAAAGCACAATGACTAAGTGTGTATTTTTTATTTTAATTGTTTGTCAGCTCACACAACTGTCTGTCACCATGCCTTGATGAGTATTGATTATTACTAATGTTGTGGAGGGTAAAGGTACTGTTATTTCACCCTTTTGAATTTCGTTGAGGTTGTGTTCCCACATCGTTAGCTAGTTTGGATCGCTATAACTTGAATGACTGTCAACTGTTGAATGAACGAGTGTGAAGTATGTCAAGTCGCGCTTTGTTTACCTCGAACCTGAAGACGCGCCCACTTTTGACGCAAGGCCTCATGGGGCGTAGGAAACTTGTGGATACCACGAGAGTGCATTTAGCTTTTTTGGATGTTCGGTAAGTTCTGTAACTAAATATAAGTAAAACCAACCAATCAGGTTGTGAACATATCCTTATGTCTTTAGGTTCAGTGTTAAAATGCCAACGTGAACTCTAAGCGGACCAGGCGAACCGAACTACAAGTGTGAACACACCCTGAGACTGCTGTCTGTCTGATGTTTGTGTGTCAGTGCTTAACTGACGCTGTGCTCTGTGTTTTATTTCAGTGTCTGTATGGCTGCTATGTCCACTCCTCCATCATTCCCACGTTCCACCGCCGCTGTTACTGGCTACTGCAGGTAAGAGTTCAGCTCTGCCACTTACTAACACTAAATACACAACCGAAAGCAACTTTCATCACCGTACCTTGTAATTCTGTCGTCTTGAGCTCTCCGTCTCTGTTAAATGCATGAACAGTCTGACAGCAATGGCAGTAATTGAGAGTCATAAACACATTTATGGAAGTATATTAGCAGCCAGAGGTCGTCTTACAGAGTAGGCGATCAGTTCTACCGGTAGATGATGCTTTGGGCCTGTTGTCACATCACAGAGCAGATGTCCTTGTTCTATATTTGGCACTTCGTAAGCGAACTACACAGTTCATTTAGGGTGTTCACACACAAGCCTAAATCGATGTGAACCGCTCGGAGACCCGTGAAACTACCCGAGTGTTGTCTGGAGACTGACAGGAACCGTAAGCGAGCGGGACGTGAGGGTTTTTGCACCGCAAGCAGCATCGCCAGAGATGTGCAAGCTTTCATTTCCCAGCCACATCATCGGAGCGGTGCGGGAATCGGTCTCGGCCGACCGCCGATGCTGCTCGCCGTGACATTTACATCATGGGTGACTCGCACACTACCCCTCTAGTGCAGCCCGTATCATGTATATAAGGTGTGTATGTGTGTGAGTCAAGATTTGCCTACATTATTGAGACCAAATGTCCCCTCAAGGATAGTAAAACCTGAAATCGGTTGTGTAAACTGCGCCCGTGAGGATACGACTTAATAAACATACTAAATAATGTCTTCATGGAAATATAAAAATGCAAAGGGTTAGCTTTAGGAGCAGGGGATAGAAAATATTATTAGTGCCGTATAAAAACAATCAGTTCGAAAATCCCCACCATGATAGAAAAGCAAGTGTGAGTGTGTGGGTTTATACCACACCACCAAAACTACACTTTGGGGACTTTCAGGGACAAACGATTCAAATAGGGGTGGTGATGGCGAATGCACACTCCAGAATCTCGCCGGAATTAGTAGGTCATCCGAGTTTTTTTGCCTACTGTTTTTCCAATATGTGTATTCTAGAGCCCGACCAATAAAGATTTTGAAGGCCGATACCGATACAAATATTTTTGGGGTTTTAAAATCCGA
This sequence comes from Pimephales promelas, assembly GCF_016745375.1. Next base: position 14,316,763 of record NW_024121188.1, read on the forward strand.
TATATCGACCGATAATTTTTATTATTTTTTTTCAGAAACGCGCAACAAAACATTAACAGATTTCCCTAACATAGTTATTTGTAGTTATTTATGAGTTTTAACTAAAATAATATGATAAAGCATTTTAAAAAGAAACTGGTTTCTTTTATCGTCACAACAGAAACAAGGAACATCAAAATATATTAAAGTTCTGATAAATAAAATAATAATTAGTCCCTACATTGCCTTATAAGCTACCTTATAATGTCAGCTTGCTTATTCCTTTACCTGCACTTTTTAAATTCTTTCCATCAAGCTACAGTACATCAAACCATTTTCAATTATCATTTGCTGCCTGCCTTCTAAAACCTACTATTTAGCGATTCTAAATCCATTACAGAACGACAGTCTGCAACACACACTTGGTGTCATTCGATTTCACACACGTGTAAAAGAAAAGCTAACTTTTCTGCACAAGATACGTTTGATACTTTTTCTCTATGTCTAAATGTTCACTCCTCGCAAGTCTAACTTACATTTTACAATGCAGGGACTGTAACTAGAGATATGCTAGTTATAAATTTAGTAATCATTACTTTATTTAGGCAGAAAAAGTTAATTGTGGTTTCCAAGCTCATTAATGTTAACGTTAGCGGTCCTCCACTGATGATAGTGGCTTTAGCTTGCTTTGTGGATAGCTAGTCTATGATGAGCCATAACTTAGCAATAGATAACATCATACTGAAAATTGTAAAACATACATTTTCAAAATAACAGGCCAAGGAGAGATGATTGAAAAGTGTTTCGTCCGTTTTTATTTTATTTTTGAAATATTCATTTATCGGCCATTATAACTGCCGATACCGATATTTTTGAAAATGCCTAATATCGGCCGATAATATCGGTCTGGCTCTAGTGTATTGACACATTACTCTGTTGGCTCACTGTTTAAGTAAAAGTTAACCAGTCAAATGATTGTGAAAAAAAATATTATGTTGAAACATAACCAACACCATCAGATAACCTTTTCTATTTGTTCATCTGACTGTTTAGATGTAGCTTATAAGCCAATGTAGGGAATAATTATTATTTTATTTATCAGAACTTTAATATATTTTGATGTTCCTCTGTTCTGTTGTGAAGTTTCTGTTTCTGTTGTGAAGTAACAAGTTTCTTTTTAAAATGCATTGTCATATTATTTTAGTTAAACTCATAAATAACTACAAATAACTAATGTTAGGGAAATCTGTTAATGTTTTGTTGCGTGTTTCTGAAAAAAAAAAAAATATCGGCCGATATATCGGAATATCGGATTTTAAAACCACAACAAATATTTGTTTCGTATCGGCCTTCAAAATCTTTTATCGGTCGGGCTCTAATTAAAATTATGGTTTTCTCTTTCAGTGATTCTGCTTGTTAACATCAGGTGTCTTCAATATTGGCAATATAAAATATTTTTTTTGTGTACTACATAGAACTATTCTATTTGGGACACAGCGGCTGACTATATGAGTGAGTTATATGAATCACTCCCTCAACTAGCTAGTTATAAAAACTGATTTATTCAGGAGCGAAACAGCACTCTTGTTATCCTTAGACTTACAGTGTTTAATTCTTCTCTGACAGTGAGAGAGACACAGGACAGAAAACACTGATCTTATTGTGTCTCTCCACAGTCTTTCCTGCGATGAGAGACGCAAAGAAGCTAAATTAACCACCATCAATCAAAGCTGACGGGCAATAATTCTCTGTATGTGAAACACACTCGCACTAGAACAGAAATGCAGGAAAACTTGAGTTTTAAAATGCGGACTGCTGAAAATCATCTCTCAAATCATTTCAAAAGGAGAGATTTCAAAGTTAAAACAAAAGATCTTAAACATATAAACTGTTTTTAATACTGTAAATTATATCAGGAATGTATCATTTACATTTCAATAACATAAGTTACATCAAAAGGAAGTCAGAGGGTGTGCAAGGATCAGTATTGGATGTTAAATTAATAAAAAGTATTATTTATTTATCATATATATATATTGCATAACACGAGTATATCAGAAAAAAAAGGGTTTTTTAAAGGTTGATGTTGATGTGTGCGTGAGATTACAACTTGTCCTTGGACATTTTTGGTTGCCATAAGGAAAACAGCATATAAATCAAATTAAATGATGTGTTTTTTTATCTAAAAATGCAGGACGATTATTTAGGGGATAGAATATACAGTTTGTACAGCATCAAAATCATTGTCTATGGAAAGTCCCCTTAAAACATGGAAATCTAAAGCGTGTGTATGTGTGCACGCCAGTCTAAATGGAGGTCATTGAGGGATGAAAACATAATGCTAAACCATAAAAGAAAAAATGGGAAAAAAAGAAAGAAATCATGTGAGAAGAGCGAGAGAACGCAGCGGTGATAAAGCGAATCTAAGCTGTCGGATTTCTCCCAGTTACAGAGACTTGAGCTCAGCTGGGCAGGTAAGAATGATTGATTACAGAGAGAGCGAGTCCACCCACATTACACACAGAGAGAGAGAGAGAGAGAGAGAGAGCAGGTAACCCTACCCATACACATTCACAACACTTAAAACTTTCATCTTTACACCGGCACACCTGCCCAATCACAAGCAGATTATCATCAGCAGCGTTTGATTTATGAAGCAGCGTTTGCTACATATTAATGTTATATCGCAGGATGGTGTCTGCATACAAATAAAGCGCAACAGCGGGGTTCTGAGGTAAAAAATCCCATTCATTTACTCCATAGAGAAAGAGATTTTTTGTGATAATGTATAAACTAGCCTTCAGCGCAGACCTACTGTGAGCTCTGAGATTGTTAAGCGATGGTGTAAACTTCTAGACTTCACAATCATATTAAATAGTGAAGAGGTGTGAGGAGCTCCACCAATCAGAAAGAAGCCACTGTTACCATGGCAAAAGAGCAGGATTGTGGATGTTACTATAGCCTATGTAAATGACCCTTTGTGTTATGTTATGATTATGATTGGATAACAGACATTACCAGTCAAAAGTTTGAGTATCTCTTATTATACACACCAATGCTGCATTTATTTGATCAGAAATAAAGTAAAACAGTTATATTGTGGAATATTATGACAATTTATATATGTTATTGATTCCTGTGAACAAAGCTGAATTTTCAGCATCTTTACTCCAGTCTTCAGTGTCACATTTGCTGATTTGCTGCTCAATGAGAAATATTTCTCATTAATTATCAATGTTTAATATTAATATTTTGGTGAATGGAAAGTTCAAAAGAACAGCATTTACATGAAACAGACATGTTTAGTAGCTTTAAAAATGGCTTTACTGTTACTTTTGATCAATTTAATGCATCCTTGCTGTATTACTGTAATTTCCTAAAAATCGCCCTGACCGCAAACTTTTAAAAGGGACTGTATAATTTAGGAGGATACCGTGCTTCTCTGGTCTAAATATATATCAATGTTTTGTCCAAATATATACTGTAAAAATGAAAATGCTATATCTAAGCAATACAATTGTGGCAACAGATTACAAGCAATATTATTAATTAAATTTAACAAATTAGAATTGAGTAATAATTAATCAAATGAATTCCTTAAAAGTTAACCAGTAATGAGTAAAAGTTAAACAGTCAAATGATTGTATAAAAAAAAAAATCAGATAACCTATTTGTTCATCGGACTGTTATAACTCGGGTATATCAGCCAAACAAAACTTAAAGTGAATAATTTAAGGGTCAAGAGCCCAACTAAAACACACATTGATCACCATAATGGTGACTTAAAATTATGTTTTTCTCCCTCAGTGATTCTGCTTGTTAACATCACGTGTCTTCAGTATTGGCAATATAAAATAAAGAGTTCTTCCTTCATCTTTGACTCTGTTATTCAGATATTTTTGTTTATTTTTGGTGTAAATTTTACTCAGGAATTAATTTGATTAATTATTACTCAGTTCTAATTTGTTCAATTTAATTAATAGTATTGCTTGTAATCTGTTTTATTGATTAGATATAGCGTATTAATTTTCAAAACCAGTCATGAAATATTGATATTAGCCCTTTGATATGATGATTAAAGTGTTAGCAGTCAGCTGATAAAACACATGCAGGAAGTGTGGTGTTGTTCTGCACATGTAAAGAGGGAGCTGAGGAGCCTGTGATCTGAGAGGAACAGAGGCAGGAGTGTGTTAGCGCTCAGAGATGCTCATTGATTTATGCTCCAGCAGAGCAAACTGACTCACAAGGTTACACAGCAGCGATTGCTATACCCGTCACAGCACGCACAAGACCACACCAGCTCTCAGATAGATTAAACACACACACACACCATTTGTGACTGTCAATCACACCTGTCAAGGTCAGTCTTTGTACTTTGGTCACATTCGTCACTTAACTTTAAGAAGCCCACAGGACACCAATTAGGTTACACTTTATTTCAATGGTTTACTTTAGACATTCTACTAACTACAAGTAACTTTGCAACTATGTCAATAACTCTTATAGTAGACTGTCCTAGACTCAACTGGGTTTGGCTTAGTAGAATAAGTTGACATGTTGTTGCAAAGTTAGTTACTTTTATACTTAAATTATATTTTTCCCAGTTGCTTAAAATGTCTAAATAATAAAAGCATAACAAGATTTTGTTTTTCTGTTTTAAAATATATTTTTTACAAATTGAAACATAATTTTTTACTGTTGTTAACAATGTTAAAATAAATAATGAAATAAAAAAGCAGAAAAAGAAAGATTTTTTTATGTTGTTTAAAATATACGGAAGCGTATTGCATTCACTTGAGGAAAAAAATCCACTCTGTTTTTTCTAAAATAACGAGTTAATTATCTCAGAAATACGAGAGAATTTTTCGTGGGAAAAAAGTTTTTGCTCTGTTTTTCGGAGTTAATGACTTAATTATCTCAAAATTATGAGTAACTCATTAATTCATAAAAAAAATGTCAAGAAAAATGGCTCTCATAATTCTAAGATAATTAAATCTTTAATTCAGAAAAACAGAGCAAAAACTTTTTTTCCCATGAAAAATTCTCTCATAATTCTGAGATAATGAATTCGTTAATTCACCTGAAGTGAATGCAGTTCGTTTCCGTATATTTAAAACATAAAAATATTCCGTGAAAAATACATGTAAATACATAATAAAATATTTGTTTTGTTAAAAAGTTCAAATATACAGTATAATAAAATTAAAGAAAACCTTTTCTGATGTTAAAATCACATTATGAATGCATTTTTCTCTGAATATGTCAAATATGTCATATAAATACGTTCAAATACTTTGTCAGAGCTGGTCACTTTGGTGTGTAAATGTGAAGTTTATGGGCAGGATAAGCTGCAGTGTTGACCAGTCAGAAGTGTAGACTAGTTACGCTTCGTCTCTCAGTACCGGAGGCTACAGACGGCCCCAAAAGAGCCTTTTATTTATTCATTCAGCCATGCATTTTGCCGGCGGTCAGCAGAGGCGTCTGAAACCCTGTATGGCGAGTGACAAGATTGCTGTTTACCGTGCGTGTCATCTGAATCTTTATAAGTGAGAATGTTTTTTAACGTCTATATGGAGCATTAAGGGTTAAAAAATGCAAATCACACACTGTGAGGAAATGCAGAAGTTCCCCACATTCTCTTTACGCTCTCTTTCTTTTTAACCACCTTTTTTTGATTTCATGTCTTTTGACAGCCTGTTGAAATTGTGACCACATTCTTGTATTGCAGTTGACCCGTTCATTCACTTCCATTTCATGCTGAGTAAAGCAAAGCCATTTGCTCTTTCCGCCGGGCATTAGGGAGCGTTGTGGAGTCTCGGCTGGACACACTGCACAACTGCACTTATTACAGCGTTAACATTCACCTTCAGCTCCACTGCAAACACAAGCACACACACACACTGCTTCATTCAGAGCACACGTATTCATAGTCACAGCACCTTTTTAAAGGAGGAAATCAATATGGACCCAGTTTACTTTCTTAAAGTCCCCCTGTAGTCAATCATTTTAACCCTTAAAGGAGTAGTTCACTTTTAAAAAAAAAAACTTTTGCTGATAATTTACTCGCCCCATGTCATCCAAGATGTCCACGTCTTTCTTTCTTCAGTCGAAAACAAATTAAGGTTTTTGATGAAAACATTCCAGGATTTTTCTCCATATAATTAATTTAATTTGGACTTCTCTATGCATGCTCTTTGAGGTGGTGACCATAGACCTCCATTATATGACTGACAGACAAGAACGGTTTGACCTAAAAATATCAAAATTGAAAATACTGTGGAAAAAACAATGTTATTTCCCAAAAAGACTAACTTGAAAAGTGAAAGCCATGACTTTAGAACCCTCTTAAGCCCTCCGTCTGAACACTACATGACATATCCAAGCCTTCCTTGAGGAGAACTGAGACTTCCTGTGCCTGCCAACCTGAGAGCGGTGAAAACACACACACACACATGCATTCGTTGAAATCCACAGATCCTCAGGAGATGATTGTGACCTCCACTCACAGGAGGTGCTGAGACAAATGTGGTGTGTTGTGGAGCCAGTGAGCCATTAGTGCTGTTTTCCCCTTGACCTCTCCGTCAGGAACAGCCATTATGCCATTGTTCGAACAAAAACCTCAAGGTGGGTTCAGTGTTATAAAGCCCGGCAGGTTTCGTCTGGAAGTAGTAGTTTCTGAGAACATATGTATGTGTGTGAGTGTTTGAGAGACAGACCAACAGAAAAAGAACAGCAAAAGTCGAGGAGCAAGAGCTCACATCCCATTAAATAATACATCCTTCCTGAAGGCCTTAAGGTAGCGCTGAAGCGTTCTGCTGTATGATTACAGGCTGACACACACACACACACCCTCACCAGCCCGGCAAACGGGAAGACATGCGGACGCTAGATATCGCTTGCAAGCTAAATAAAAGCTGAAAAGTTCTTCAACAAAAGGAAAGCGATATATCCAGATTTGGGTGGTGTGTTACTAACCGTGAAGCTCCAGAACAGTATCAGGAGCACAAAGACCTCTTCGCCCGCCGGCACGTCCCAGACCGTGAGAAACAGGATTTGTCTGCTCATGGTTTTGTTCCGGAGCCATTTTATTTTGACCTTGTAACTTTCATTCACATTTTAGCATATTTTTATTCTTTTAAAATGAAATCAGAATTTGAATTAAAATAATGAAATATTATCTAAATAAATTAGCTGTCAAAACAATGAATCGCATCTAACTTTGAAAATTGAAAATTTCAGTAATACAAATTAAAAGGTGAGACTATATAAACTATATTATATAGACCCATTACATGCAAAGTGAGATATGTCAAGCCTTTATTAGTTATAATTGTGATGATTATGGCTTACAGCTTATGAAAACCCCAAATTTGAAAATGAAAAGGTTTTCATAGCTGTAATCCATAATCATCAAAATTATAAGAAATAAAGGCTTGAAAAATCTCACTTTGCATATAATGAGTCTATTTAATATATTAGTTTCACCTTTTAAGCTGAATTAGTGAAATAAATGAACTTTTGCATGATATTCAAATTTTTTGAGTTTCACCTATATATTGTGTGTTTGTGTCTATATATTTATAGAAATAATTTCTTATTAATTTTATACAATTATATATTGTATACAATTACAATTATATATATTAAACAATTTAGTTATTTTAATAAATTATATCCTAGATATCTTGGATGACATGGGGGTGAGTAAATTATCAGCAAAAGTTTTTTTCAAAAGTGAACTACTTCTTTAATCTGGGAACATTGTGAAATCACATTTACCAATAAATAAACATGCAAGGTGTGAGGGATGTGTGGAACTGTGATTTGATAGGCAGTGAAATTCTGTGAGAAACTGTGGAGCTTTAGTTTCATTTCTGGTTAAGCCAATAAAACTCAATAAAACTGAAAGTGAATAGAGGAGGAGAGAGCGATACATCACTGAACAGTCTCTTCTCTAGAAGGTTCTCTTGACTTTCGACAGGTCTATCCCACCAGATCAGAGAGAAAGAGAAAGCAAATGAAAGAAAAGAGGAGAGAAAATAACAGCGGAAAAATATCACAAAGGCCCAGCTGCTAATTGAAAAGAGAGCAAATTAATTACGGTAATGAAGCAATTAAAGCGCTGTCACGCCACCAAGCCTCTCTTTAAGTCCGGTAAGCATTTTGTTTCTCAAGCATTCCCCCGGTGTCCGTGTGCAGGAACCGCTTCTCCTCGTTCATCTGTGTCTTCTCCTTCATTTACACGGTTTCAATCTAGTGCAAAACAGACACAAATGGTAAGGAACGAGTTGAAATGGGATATTTTCCCCAGTAGAATAAAACAGAAGGTCAAACAGTGGTCACATCATGATAAACGTATGTATATTGCAATACATAATCATGTCGTAAAGTACAAACAGTCGATTTTAAGCATCAACAAATGCCAAAAGACAAAAAAAAAAAACCTAAAGGAGTTGTTCACTTTTGAAAAAACTTTTGCTGATAATTTACTCGCCCCCATGTCATCCAAGATGTCCATGTCTTTCTTTCTTCACTCGAAAAGAAATGAAGGTTTTTGATGAAAACATTCCAGGATTTTCTCCATATAATGGACTTCAATGGGGTCCAAACGGCTGAAGGTCCAAAAGACAGTTTCAGTGGGCTTTCAAAAGGCTTTAAACGATTTCAGACGATGAATAAGGGTCTTATCAAGCGAAACGATCGCTCATTTAATAAATAAATACATTTTAAGTTTTATAAGCACAAATGCTCGCCTTGCTCTGTTCTGTGATGCACGCGTGACTCTCCTGTTCGAACTCGTTCATCAAAATGAGCAATCAATATTTTGACGCTCAAATATTCTCAAAAAAAAAAAGATTTATAACAGTTTTTTTTTCCCTTTATACTTTAATGTGTTTCATTGATGTACACAAACAAAGTTTTAAATGGACATTTTGCATGGCCACACACACATTCAAATCACACACGATGATGTTCGCGTCTCAGCCTTTTCATTAAATCAGACCTTGCATGCAAAGATAGATTTATTTACTTTGAGTCCATCATGCATCGGTTTTTCTGAGACTCGTGCACGAGGAACAGAGATGAACTTTATTTAAATTTAAATTATACTTTTATAATCTAATATATTTTACAGTAATGAAAGTCATCCTGCCATCGTAAATAAAATTAATTACTATCATTCATACTTTTGTCATTTAAATAATTATGTTTTTGTCCAGTCTTTTTCTCTCTCACGCATTCTTGTCACATGCTTTTTTTTTCTGCATCTGTGTTTTAATGATTAATGCTGTATTGATGTCCTCAATTAATTTCCTGTTATGCCACAGTAGATCTTCTCAACTCTCTTGCACATCTCCATTTGCTTAAGAGACGTCTCTATTCCCCGTGGCAGATGCCTGTCAGTAGAGCTGCATGTGAGTTCATTTGTATTCATGTGGGTCTGTGCGTATAAATAAAAGTGAGGAAAAAATGATTAACACTTTGATTCTGGTGTCCACTAACACTCATCTTTAAAAAAATAAATAAATAACTGTTCAGGATGTAATACAATCAATGATGAGCTTTTGACCCTTATAATTTATAATTTATAATTTTATATGACATTGTTTTTTTTTAATTAATTAATATAAATATTTACCCCATTTTTTTTTTGAAAATATATGAAGAGTTCAGATGCAAAAGCCTCTAAGTGCCATTTGAAATTTTCTTCTAGAATGATCATTTTTATCAAGCTTGTATATTTAAGTTCAGTGATTTCACTTAAATGGCAATGATAATTACCTATTAATTGTTTTTTAAGTGAAATTACTGAACTTAAATATACAAGTTTTATAAAAATCATCATTAAAGAAGAACATTTCAAATGGCATTTAGAGGCTTTTGCATCTGAACTCTTCATATATGATAATAAATTTGAATAATGATATTATTGAAGTAGAAAGAAACATGACTTTGATTTGATAATTTGTGCAACAAAGGGTTAAAACAGCACTGCAGGCTCTTTTCCTGTCAAAATCTCTCTTTTGAAACTTGTGTATTCATGTTTTAATGTCATAATGAATAGCATCAATGGGAGGAATACTTTAGACAGCTTGAAGGAAGCCACAGCAAACAGCTTGTAGATTAAATGATTGGAGAGTCTATAAAGCGCAGATATCAGTGTCAGGAGCCTCTGGGCAGGACAGTGGATACGGCCCGCACTCACGGTTTAAATGCAGAAAAACCTTGTGTGTGTGTGTGTGTGTGTGTGTGCGCGCCCTGGGCAGAGAGCAGCTTAATGATGGACACACTGGAACATTCATCATCATGTTCACTGAGTCCAGGGCAGCTATTAAACACAGCCCAGAGTACAACACACACACTCAATGCATTTACACTAACAGAGTCACACACATATGCGCTCATTCAGAATAGACAATATTCCAATCACACACCGTCCGACCGTGTGAACGATAGATGTCACACGTGTACAGTGTCATGCCTGCAGAATGTCAAACACTGCGGACGCTGTGTGATTCACATTCAGAAGCGTAGTTCATCCATAAATTAAAGTCAACATGAAATCAAAATGGACATTTCTTGTTTTCCGTGACATATAAATCATTTATAATAAATACTACAATATGTGCATGTCATTTTTTTATTTATGTGCCCTCATAATCTTAAAGGGTTAGTTCACCCAAAAATGAAAATTAAGTCATTAATTACTCACCCCCATGCTGTACCAACCCCGTAAGACCTTCGTTCGTCTTCGGAACACAAATGAAGATATTTTTGATTAAATTTGAGAGCTGTATAACTACCACATTGGCTCCTAAAGGACTGCCTCTTGATGGCCCAAAAAGTCAATGAAGAAAATGTTTAAATATCCCAAGTGACTACCGTGGCTCAACTATATGTTTATCAAGCGACGCGAATACTTTTTGTGCGAAAAAACAAACAAAAATAACGAGTTTATTCGACTATTTCTTTTCTTCCTTGTAGGCCAGAACGAGACTTCCTTAGATTTCCACGACGCATGCGCGAGAATTGCGATCTGCTCACACCAGCTTACACCACTTCAGATCGCAAATCTCGCGCATGCGTCGTGGAAATCTATAAGGAAGTCTCGTTCTGGCCTACAAGGAAGAAAAGAAATAGTAGAATAAACTCGTTATTTTTGTTTGTTTTTTCGCACAAAAAGTATTCGCGTCGCTTGATAAACATATAGTTGAGCCACGGTAGTCACTTGGGATATTTAAACATTTTCTTCATTGACTTTCTGGGCCGTCAAGAGGCAGTCCTTTAGGAGCCAATGTGGTAGTTATACAGCTCTCAAATTTAATCAAAAATATCTTCATTTGTGTTCCGAAGACGAACGAAGGTCTTACGGGGTTGGTACAGCATGGGGGTGAGTAATTAATGACTTAATTTTCATTTTTGGGTGAACTAACCCTTTAACAAAAAATAAGTCCTCTTGTCTTCTCTGATGAGGGCGGCGCAACCTGTCACTCACTCGAGATCGACCAATAGCAAACCACAACCATCTAATTAATTCCCGATGAGCAAAATCAAGTCCCACCCTATTTGTTCTCGTTCGCAAAGCTGTTTCATTCAAACACACACCACAATAGGGGAAAAATGATATCGCAACTTCCACCTGATGTGACTTTAAAAGTCTGTCGTCATTTATTCCATATGAAAGTGAAACAGGATTGCGGCTGGAAAGTAAAGCACTGAGGGGAAGATTTTCTGATTTTTTAGTCTTTTCTCTCCCACAGATCTCATATTTGGTACTATTTCTTATTCATATTGCATTTGTGTGTGTTTTTGAATGTGTGTTTGCTGTGAAGCAGTTTGAATGAGACACACAGCTGAAGTACAGCAGGTGTGAGACGACTCCAGACATTCACAAACTGACACAGACGTGCCTGTAATGCAAGATCCACCTGTGTGGAAAGAGAGAGAGAGAGAGAGAGAGAGAGAGTATTTATACACTTAATTTATTACCTTCATTAGCTTTGATGAGATGGGAAGCAGTTTATGGTTGAGCTACACTGCAAACATGTGTGTGTTTATGTGTGTGAGTGTGTGTTATCTGTCAAGGCTTGTTGCCAGGTTACAGCCATGTGTTGAAGCTGCTATAAGCAACAGCATGTATTGCACCATTGGGAAGTGAACCAGAGAGAAATGGAGTGAAAACCACTTACAAAATTCAGTTCTGAAACAAGGAAACTTTTGGGGTGAGTCAGCACATCGATCATTGAGGAGAAATTTGAGTGAAAGCATCTTAAACATTAAAAAACCAACACATCTAGATGACATGCACTTAAAATCGCCTAATAGAGGAAGAGGTTTGACTGACATGATACGACTAACTCAGTTTGCTTTTTATGCGACTTTCAAATCAGCATTACAACAATATTAGATAAATCTGATTGGCAACCCAAGTTCAACAGTTTTTGTGAAGGCTCTACAGAGAGAAACTGCGGGAAAATGTGTGTGCACTGCAAAAAAAAAAATTCGAATCAATATTTCTTTTTTTCAATAAACATCTTAACACCCTTCAAGCAAAGATGAGCAAATATTGTTTTTCATCTTTTCTTGATGTCTTGCAAAAAAAACGTACAAATTTTGTAACACTTTCATTTTGCTTCTTAAGTAAATAACCTTGTTTTACGGGTGTATAGTGTCATTTTTAGGCCCTTTGGAAGTTTGCTGAGGCCCCCTAGTGGGCTCCGGGTCCCTGGCTGAAAACCACTGTCAAAGATTCTACTTTCACATCCATTTTGTGTTTTCTTATATGAAATATTTTGGCCAATTTGATTAAAGTAACACATTTCACAATGTTTAAATACATTCATACAGTGTTGGGAAAGTTCACTTTCTACATGAACTAGTTCAAAGTTCAGTTCACAAATTCATAGTTCATTCATAGTTCACAATTGTGAGATAAGTTCATGGTTCCAAAAAATTAACTAGTTCACTGTTTTTTATTATTATTGCCACAACCCATATACAACCATGCAATTATTTCAACCCGATCTCACAGGAAACCGTGCGAAATTTACGAGGTGGCTAATTCGTGAAAATTCGTACGACCTCACTCGTACGAATTAGTAAGATTTTTGCTAAATCGTACATATTTTACGAGTTGGCAAATTCGTATGAATTTGTACGAATGACCTTCCCCTGACCCCGCCCCTAAACCTACCCATCACGTGGGTTTAGACAAATGTACGAATTCGTACGAGTGAGGTCGTATGAATTAGTACGAATTTGCCACTTTTTAATCACTTGTACGAATTCGTACGAATTGGTCGTGAGATAGCTTTGTTTATTTTATCGGCGGGCAAAGTTTGCACAGAGATATACGATTTTTCCCATCCTCACCGACCTCGTCTTAAAACTGAACATTCGATACGACGCCTCCTCGATGCTTTGTCGACTACATGCTGCTTCTTGTCTTGATGACGCATGCGGCGGCCTCGGTGCGACACTGATGGCTGGCGTTGCCAGATTGGGTGTTTTTTCGCTACATATTAACGCCTGTTTATGTGTGTTTTACGACTGGAAGGCTCTATAGAAATCTGGCACCCTATTGTACAAAGCTAAACTGAGAGAGCGTGCGTTCACAGACACCAGAATAAACGCGTTCACAGTATCGTTCATCAGCCAATAATACAGTACGTTCAGTTCACGTTCGCCCAAAATATGAACGAGTTCATACTGCATTCATAATACATTAGTACTGAAAATGTGAAAAAAAACAGGATCTAACTCTGGTAGGGCTAGATATAATCTTGGAAGATGCTGGATAGTTAACGCAATAGTGTAGAGATAAGTCGTGTGGCTGAAAGTTGTGACGCAAATCGGCTCGCGTTCGAATCCACCTTTTGCCGAACGAAACCTGATTATGTGACTCCCTGAAATTTCATAAAACCTGACAATCAAATTTGCATTTTTGCATCAGGCATTTGCGACGGAATTCTACGCGAGGCCCTTCTGTTGCACATATTAGGTTACGTTTGACACATTTGAGCAACTACGTCCCCTTTCCAGAACGTTCTTGCTCATAAAAACAGTGAGTGCTGGCGTGGAAGTTTTAGCACAAAACAGTAAAATAGTGCATTCAAAGGGCAATGAAATAATGCAATCCAATTTCTCTCTTGTTTGAGACTTTGATGAAATCAGCGAGTTTTTTTTTTTCCTTAAATCTACCAAAGGTATTGTGCAAACACCTTGAAATATGCATCCCTGAATGTGTTAGCTCTTTTCCGTCTCCCATCTGGTCGCCAACGCTGCAATATTAAAATGCTAATGGAGCCGTCGGACAGACGCTGAGAAAGGAAAAGTTGATTCCATCTTTCACGGAGCCTGAGAGAGACGTACTAACTCTTCCGGGCAAGAACGCTGAAGAACTCTGTTTAAAAGCCAAAGGTGATGCAAAGACAAAAGGAACTGATTTTAAAGTCTCTGGCCCGTATCTCATCGATTAGCCGAGTTTCGGGAGAAAAAGCGTGGAGTTAGATTGATAGAGAAGGTAAGTAAGTGGCAGCAGGGGAAATTTATTGACAGTTTAACATTGACAAAGCTTCAAAAATGGCTCAAGCTGCTGCTGCTGCCACATTTCTCTCTGTCAGAGAACCCGTACCATCCTTTCCCTTCATGCACATGTGCTTTTACTCAACCCCAACTATAAACTAGTGGTGATTAAAGGAGTAGTTCACTAACTTTTGCTGATAATTTACTCACCCCCATATCATCCAAGATGTCCATGTCTTTCTTTCTTCAGTTGAACAGAAATGAAGGTTTTTGTTGAAAACATTACAGGATTTTTCTCCATATAATGGATTTCAATGGGGTCCAAACGGTTCAAGGTCCAAATGAGAGTTTCAGTGCAGCTTCAAAGGGCTTTAAACGACACCAGGCGACGAATAAGGGTCTTATCTAGGACCCTTCGAGTCATGACTCGAAAAAAGATTTGTTCATTTTGAAGAACGAGTTCGAACAGGAAAGTCACGAACGCGCATCACAGAACAGAGCAAGTCGAGCATTTGTGCTTATAAAACTTAAACTTTTTTATTTATTTTTAAAATGACCGCTCGTTTCGCTAGATAAGACCCTTATTCATTGTCTGCAATCATTTAAAGCTCTTTGAAGCTGCACTGAAACTCTCATTTGGACCTTTAACCATTTGGTTCCCAATGAAGTCCATTATATGGAGAAAATCCTGGAATGTTTTCATCAAAAACCTTCATTTCTTTTCGACTGAAGAAAGTAAGACGTGGACATCTTGGATGACATGGGGGTGAGTAAATTATCAGCAAAAGTTTTTTTTAAAGTGAACTACTCCTTTAATCACCTTTAATAGTTTATAGTTGGGGTTGAGTAAAAGCACATGTGCATGAAGGGAAAGAAAAAAGTGAACCACTCCTTTAACTAATCCTGACTCAGTTTCTCCATCGCTCTTACTTTCTTGGCTATAAATGAGCAGAAAATGCTCAACACTCCTGGCTGTTTCTGTGTTTGGTTTAGCTACATGTATCAGTCGTGTCCGTTGGGTGTATCTGTGAGCTACGGTTTGCTGGATTTCTCCACGTTTCCCCTTCACACCCACGACTGAGCTTTAAACAACACCTATTACTCTTACGCTGTCAATTAGGATAATTTATGGCCGTAATTCTGAGCCGGTGTTTTGATGTTGGTAAATACTTGGAAGTTAATTGGGGGCATCTGCTCCGGGGAGTTCGGGCGAAGAATGGGAGACTGTTGTGTTTTCACGCACGCTTGCCAATTAACAACTCCCACCTCCATGCCACCGAACGCAAAACAACTCGCAGACCCGACGTTTAACGCGTTTGCTCCTCCGCCGTGGCTCGGATTCTCCGGGGTGTGTGTTTCGATGAAGTTGTAATTGCATGGGTTAATTTCACTTCCTCTATGGATGCTCATGTGGGTGTTTCTTTAACTGTATGCAAATTCTGCCCTGTGGACTTCTGTAAAACACACTTTTAATACACACGTTTTTATTTATTAAAGTCCCCATGAAATCAAAATTAAAGTTTTTTGGCTTTTAGTATGAATATGTTAGAGGTTATCTTGTAGCTAGTGCACTCCAAAACAATGACAAAATACGCAAAACTCACAGTCTCTTACTCCTGCCAATATGGATCAATGATTTTGATCATTTCAGGTTTTCATCATATTTTCTTTCCAATTAAATGTCCTCTATGATGTAAAGCATCATTATAAATAGATGCTGAATCAGTGTAGCAAACCTTTGTCGCTGTTACGGTCCACTGTTATCTTGATACCAGATGCCATGCTCGGGCTACTTGAGACTCACTGACACTTGTCTCATTAGCAAGTGCAGTAAACACTTAACATAAAACTCTTGGTTGTGGTGGAAGTGAGGTCACGACTTATTGACAGTCGTAATTTGTGTAAGAAAACCTTATAATAATTTTCACACCATAAATGTTTAGTCTGTTTAGATGTGCATTGTTTTATAAATTCCTGTTTTATGATGATTCTTTTATAGTTTATGGTTACAAATCTGCGTTTGGGAGGAAAAGCGGAAATCTCTATTTATAATTAAAAAATGGTAATGCTTTAGTTTAGATTACAGCCCGGAAAATACTGTGTAATTAAAGGAGTAGATCACTTTTTAAAAAAACTTTTGCTGATAATTTACTCACCCCCATGTCATCCAAGATGTCCATGTCTTTCTTTCTTCAGTTGAAAAAAATGAAGGTTTTTGATTAAAACATTCCAGGATTTTTCTCCATATAATGGACTTCAATGGGAACCAAACGGTTCAAGGTCCAAAAGACAGTTTCAGTGCAAACTGCAAACTGTTCAAAGGGCTTTAAACGATTCCAGACGATGAATAGGGGTCTTATCAAGCGAAACAATCACTCGTTTAATAAATAAATAACAAAGTTTAAGTTTTATAAGCTCAAATGCTCGCCTTGCTCTCTTCTGTGATGTGCGTCCGTGACTCTCCTGTTCAAACTCGTTTATCTAAATGAACAAATATGTTCATCTACACTGTAAAAAAATCTTTTCATGATTTGTAATCACATCATCACTCTAAAAAAATATTGTTGGTTTAACTTAAAAAATAAAGTAACCTGGTTGGCTTAAAATTTTAAGTTAATTGAAATGGAAAAATTGAGTTGATACAACTAAGGAGATTGATTTAATCACCAGAAACTCAAAAATATTATGTTATCTGAACGACATAAATTATTTAAGTTGATTTGACAAAAATAAAAATGTGATTAGAAATCATGAAAATATTTTTTTTTGCAGTTGTCAAATCAACTTAAATAATTTATGTCGTTCAGATAACATAATATTTTGAGTTTCTGTTGATTAAATCAATCTCCTTCGTTGTATCAACTCAACATTTTTCCATTTTAATTAACTTAAAATTTTAAGGCAACCAGGTTACTTCAATTTTTTAAGTTAAACCAACAATATTTTAATAATAAAAATCAATCCCTGAAGTTGAAGAAATGTGAGTATGTGAGAGCACCATTGCAAATATTCTTGCAGTGTCCATGGTTTAACACATTTTATTCAAGGCATGCTTCCTAAATCTTCTCCATGGACCCAATCAATAAAATGTTCGGACTTTCTTTTGAGCAGAAACTCGGTCCTGTCGCTGTTCTCCTTTTGTGTCAATTTCATCTCGCTCTTGTCTCAACGTCCTTCTTCCCTCATTATATACGTTCTTTCATCTCATCATCTCTTTCTTTTCTCTCTCTTTAGAACCCTGACATTGTGCTGGTCCACTACCTGAACGTGCCCGCCATAGAGGATTGTGGGAAACCGTGTGGACCCATCCTGTGCTCCATCAACACAGATAAGAAGGAATGGGCCAAATGGACCAAGGAAGAGCTCATCGGGCAGCTCAAACCCATGTGTGAGTGTTAAACTACATTTATAGACTGTTTATTAATATAGAAAAAAACAAAGTTACAGCTGAGACCATTACACAGGATTAATCTGTATCTACATGCTATTTTAAAGGGTTAGTTCACCCAAAAATGAAAATGATGTCATTAATGACTTTCCCTCATGTCATCCCAAGCCCGTCAGACATTCATCTTCAGAACACAGTTTAAGATATTTCAGATTTAGTCCGAGAGCTTTCTGTCCGTCCATTGTAAATGTGTATGTTATACTGTCCTTGTCCAGAAAGGTAATAAAAACATCATCAAAGTAGTCCATGTGACATCAGTGGGTTAGTTACAATGTTTTGAAGCATCGAAAATACATTTTGGTCCAAAAATAACAAAAACTACGACTTTATTCATCATTGTATTGTCTTCGGTTCTGTTGTGGATCCGCGTTCAGTGACGCTGCTGACGTAAGACACGACTTTAGACTAAATCTAAAATATCTTAAACTGTGAAGACGAACAGAGATCTGACGGGCTTGGGACGACACGAGGGTGAGTCATTTTTGGGCGAACTAACCCTTTAAGTCACACTTGTAATATCTGAATGTCATTGCATGATTAGATAATAACATCTCAGAAACAAGTGGCATTTGCCTTCATATTTTGTATGACATTCAGACATTTTAAAGTGTCCAAATACCGTTTAGTTCTGCATCTGAACTACACATGCATGCCAGGGTAAGATCCAGATCATTTTGACACCCCTCCTCTGGTCTCTCCTGTGCGTTTAACTTCACAAAACCAGTAGTTTAAGAGCGCGTCCGTGTTCACATTCTCTGTACATTCACAGTAATGTAATGTTAGAGTGACTTTTAAATCTTAACACACATCAATGAGTCATTAACTTCATGATGTGGTAGAAAGGGCAGGAGAACGCTTCTCACATCATCATCATCTCTTTGAATGACCTTCGGCGAGTGCAGCTCAGTGATGGAGTGGCACTGCCACCTACTGGGGACAGGTGGACGTCGCAGGGTGGGAAGTCTGGGAACTCAAAGATTTAAGCTCTCACCACTCATGAATTTTGAATGATCCGAGCTGTTTAGATCATATGTTGCCCATATATGCACTGGGGCATAAAAAGGGTATTCTGGTCTGGTTAGATGTGTGTGTGATTCAGGTAAAAAATATCTTAACATGTCAGCGGAAGAATGTCAACATCACTTAAACATTGAGCTTATTTTATGTTATGTCAGACTCCATACTTTAATGTGTCTGGATGTGTTTCCTTTGAGTTATTATGTAATTTTGATTATTCTAAATGATTTTAATTTGATTCTTATATATATATATATATATATATATATATATAAATAATCAAATTATAAATGATTTTAATTTGATTCTTAATTATATTATATTTATATTATATATATAAACAGCTGCTTACATGCATATATATATATATATAAAGTCACCCATCAATTAAATTTAGAACAAAGATGTATATAATTTCAATACTGTAAACTCTTTTTTTGTTTGTTATTTATTCATTTTAATATCAGAATGAGAATTTAAGGGTGAAATGTGCTTAACAAAAGTTTAATAAGCAAAATACTATAATATGCACACACACACACACATATATATATATATATGAAGAGTTCAGATGCAAAAGCCTCTAAATGCCATTTGAAATTTTCTTCTTTAATGATGATTTTTATCAAACTTTTATATTTAAGTTCAGTAATTTCACTTAAATAACAATTAATAGGTAATTATCATTGCCATTTAAGTGAAATTACTGAACTTAAATATACAAGTTTGATAAAAATGATCATTTTAGAAGAAAATTTCAAATAGCATTTAGAGGCTTTTGCATCTGAACTCTTCATATACAGTACATACATACATACATATGCTATATATAGATATATGCTATATCTAGATTATATATATATGCTATATATATATATATATGTATGTAAGCAGCTGTTCTCTCTCTCTCTCTCTCTCTCTCTCTCTCTCTCTCCCTCTCTCCCTCTCTCTCTCTCTCTCTCTCTCTCTCTCTCTCTCTCTCTCTCTCTCTCTCTCTCTCTCTCTCCCTCTCTGAGACAATCTGATTTGTATTGACTGAAATCATGAAGTTCTTCTCTGAGTGTCCCTAATTGGATTGTGTCAGATGACTGTGATGTTTATTTCTGGACTGAAAGATGAAAAATTATGCTCTCAGTAGATGAAGTGCACGGTTCCATGCAGTGTTTTCTATCAACATTAGAAGAAGCAAACAAGATGGCTTTAGTAACTGTCACTCTGCTCATATAGATCTGTGATGTTCATCTCATTAAAGCAGCACCCAGGGCCTCATTACTGGAACATACTGCACATGAAACAGCATAGATAGAGTAAACCCTTATTTGACTCAAGCTTGTAACATAAACCATTTATTGATCGCCTGTTATTTAGCTGTAGTACCTGAACATGTCCAGCAGATGTCAGGGTTGAACTGCTTTGCTTTATTAGACTGGCCACGTTGGTTTGGGTGATCTGAAACAGCACCTGTTTCCCTGCAGTCACCTCACAGTTGTCTCGAGATTTCAAAGGAAGTAAAGCATTTTTTTTCTGGCACTTTAGGAATGTTCCAGGTTCAATACGAGCTATATAACTCTGGGTTACAGTTTTAGTTTCAAGTAAACAAAACTAAACCAATGCAGTCAGGCTTTGTTGGTACCATAAACTTTCTCTTTTTCATGCTTTGAAACAGAAAAACTGCATTTTACCTCTTGCGAGAGTCAGACTCAGCTAAATTATTTTCTCTCTTCTGCCAAAGATTAAGAGATTGGAGAATATGACGTATGTAAATTAATTTACACAAAAAGAACAATAAGAAGCACAAGTGAAACTTAAAGTTGATAATAGACAGTATATGTATACAGACAGAGACTCGGACATATAACAAATTATCTGTATATAATTTTGTTCATCTAAACTAAATTCAGGGTAAAATATTTAAATGAAATATATAAAATCGTTACAAGAAATAATCATCACTAAAAGCCAGACAATTTCATAGAATATTTACTATGTTAAAAGTTATGTACAAGAGAAACTGAGTATGGCAAGCCGTTTTGACTTTTATTCATTACCAGGATTTGAATTCTTGATATCAACAATTTAAATTTCACTAGTTAAAATGCTTATTCTTGATATCAGACATTAAATTTCAACTAGTTAAAACTATAAATCTTGATATCTGTAATTGTATTTTCAAGTTAAATGTCGCCATAGGCTGCCATTCAAATCCAATTGTTAATATAATGAATTCATTTCTTACTAGTTGAAATTCCAATTTCACATATCAGAAATAATTCTTACAAAAAAATCATAATTTTTGATATCAGTAATTGTGGTTACTAGTGCAAATGTCTAATATATATCAACAACTGAATTGCTATTAATAATTTTCATTTTTGATATCAATAATTTGATTGTCACTAGTGTCACAATGTTAGTTTCTGATATCATGAGTGTGATTGTTACTAGTAAGAAAGACATGTTAGATATCTAAAATTACTCAGTTAATGATATCAGAAATACAATTTTAGATCTCAGAAATAACAAATGCAACATATTGAAAATTCAACTGAATTGAATTCTTGATATCGGGAATTTATATTTTTACTAGAAACAAAGTAATTATTGATATCAAACATTTTGATTTTTACTAATTTCATTTCTGATATGTAACTAGTAAGAAATAAATTCTTGATATCAGCAATTTAATTTTAATGGCAGCCTATGGTGACATTTAACTAGTAAAAATTCAATTTAAAAATCAAGAACTCAATTGTTGAAATTAAGAATTCACATTTTTACTAGTAGAAATTTCATCCCTGATATCAAGAATTTTAACAGAAAATTGTATTGTTACTATATTAAAGATTTAATTTCCTGCGATTGATTAAAAGTAAAACTGCTTGCCATAGCGGGAACACATTTATTGCGTCAGAGATGTGTCACTTTGCTCACAGCTGATTGGTCCGATTTCGGCTTGAGCTCTCTTACCAGAACATAACCTGTCCCGGAGCAGGTTAGTCCTGGATCATAAGTTTCTATTGGCGATAAACACCGCTAAAAGCTGAAAACCCAGGGTTGGCGCAAACTGAACTGAAATATACCTGGCCTAAACCGGCTTCGTGGTTTTATTTAGTTTTTCTGATTTTAAAACCTCCGGAATGTTTTGCCACGTACTTTCATTGCAAGTGCAAAACTGCAAACACACGGTTAGTGCAAACTGAGAGTCGAGTCAGAATAATAATCAACAGACGCTTCAACCACAGACGTTTCTGTAGGAAAAGGCAGATCACTGTCCATTAGATGGATTGTGCCCGTGATGAGTGCGAGTGGGGCAGTCGGGCTCTCTCCCCTGCAGTGTCAGTAGTGCTGGCGAGGTGCTGGTCTGTGTGGCTGTCTGGCTGACGTCTGTGTCCTCTCTCTCCCGGCAGTTCATGGCATCAAGTGGACTTGCAGCAATGGGAATAGCAGCACTGGCTTCTCAGCAGAGCAGCTCGTGCAGCAAATACTGGACAGCCACCAGACCAAGCCACCTCCCCGGACCCACAACTGCCTCTGCACGGGAAACCTGGGTAAGGGAACGGGCGTCAAATCACAACTCTGTCATTTCTCAATTGTTTCTCCTATAGGCATTCAACGAAGAGCATCCTGCCTTTCAGATTTGTCTAGTCAAGTCACCTTTAGTTATATAGTGCTTTTTACAATACAGATTGTATCAAAGCAGCTTCACAGTGATAACATGAAAATAATACAACACAGATCAGTAATATTGTTGAATATTAAATGTCCCCAACCAAGCAGGCCAAAAGCCAAGGCACCAGTGGCAAGGGGAATAAAAGACTCAACACTCTCAAACATATCTTATAACTCTGTAACCAAAAGTCAGAGATTTCAATATGAACACATATGAAATATCTCTCATCAAATTCTTTATTTTATTATTCTATGCTATAGACCTATTATTCTATACTAATTTCCTTCTATAAAGAGTCATCTGGGTTTCAGTCATTAAGCAATTTATCTTACAGGGATTTAACTCTATGAATGTATAGTTTATCATTTTCCCATACAAAATAAATCTGCCAATTTATTATTAAAATTTGGACTTTGCTGTTGACATGCAAGATTACTGAGAACATTTCAGGTTCAGTATAGATTATGGCCAGTTGATGGCACTATTGAGTCGAGTAAAATTACTGTAAGTTGAGTACTCCACCAAACATTACACATAGAACACAGTAATCTCATTTACATTAAACAAAAAAGATCTATATATTATGAAACCAATGCATTAATTTTCCCTGAAATCAGATAGATAGATAGATAGATAGATAGATAGATAGATAGATAGATAGATAGATAGATAGATAGATAGATAGATGGATAGATGGATAGATGGATAGATAGATAAGCAAAACTTGTCAAGTGATTTTTTTTTATACACCACATCACAAATACTGTAAGTCATGGCGGACATTACTGAACATTATTGTTTTTTATTTTTTGTATTATGTTTATCTGTTAAGTAAAATGTATTTTTTTCTTCATTTCTATATTCATATATATATTATGTTTATTTATTTATTTAAATAAACTTTTTCTGTTTTAATCATGTAATATTTTTTTAATCTTATTTATTACGAGGTTTTAAGCATAATTTTAATCATCATTAGCACATAATTTAATCATCATTAGCATTTAGCATTTATGTGGGATACAGAGGGCCAGCTCTTTCCATGAATCATAAGTAGGGCTGTCAAACGATTAATCGCATCCAAAATAAAAGTTTGTGTTTTTAAATAATATATGTGGGTGCTCTGTGTATAATTATTTTATATATATATAAATACACACACATATGCTTGTATATATTTTATAAATATTTTCATGTATATAGATTTATAATTTATATTATATATAAATATTTTATATATAAATAATATATTTTTCTTAAATATACATGCATGTGTGTGTGTGTATATATATATATATATATATATATACACAAAATAATTATACACAGTGCACCCACATATATTATGTAAACACAAACTTTTATTTTGGATGCGATTAATCGCGATTAATCGTTTGACAGTCCTAATCAAAAGTCAATAAAATATTTATAAATGCATGTTTTTTACATTACATTTTGGTTACATTCATACTATAACAACCTAAAATGTGTCTGCTCTCTTGGATATATTTTATATACAGTATATATAAGTACACACACATGCTTGTATATATTTAATAAATATTTTCATGTATATAATATATATAGATTTATATATAATTTATATTATATATAAATCTAAATATTTTATATATAAATAATATATTTTTCTTAAATATATACAAGCATGTGTGTGTATTTATATATACATGTATATGTAAACACAAACTTTTATTTTGGATGCGATTAATCGTTTGTCAGTCCTAATCAAAAGTCAATAAAATATTTATAAATGCATGTTTTTTCAGTGGTTACATTCATACTCTAACGACCTAAAATGTGTCTGCTCTCTGTAGGTGCTGGGAGCAGCCTTCATCACAAATGCAACAGTGCCAAACACCGGATCATCTCCCCGAAAGTGGACCCTCGCACTGGGAGTGCCTACAGCAGCACCCACTCCGAGGTTCAGAACAACGACGTGTCCGAGGGAAAGACGGAGCACAGCCACGGCGGGAGCAAAAATGGCCGGGCGGGGGGCGACGGTGCTGGGGGAACCGGCGGGCGAGAGAAACGGAACGGAAAGGTGCACAAGCCGGCGCTGCTCCACCAGAACAGCATGGAGGTGTCCTCAACCAACCAGGTGGAAGTGCCAGATACCACCCAGAGCTCACCCGTCTCCATCAGCAGCGGGCTAAACTCTGACCCCGACATGGCCGACAGTCCCGTGGTGACAGGAATGGGCCACGTAGCCTCGGTAATGAACAGCCTGTCTCAGTCCGCCACTGTGTTCATGTCCGAAGACCCTGTCTATAGCATGTCTCCCACTGTAGACCCCAACGCTCACCTCTTGGGTGCAGACACAGCCTCTAGCAGTCTAGTATTAGCGGTGACCGCCGACAGTCACAAGTTTGCCTTTGCTGGAGCAGTGGGAGTAGGGTTGGCGGATGCAGGGTCCACGGACGAACTCGCTATGCTGTCCACGGCCAGCGTGTCTGAAGAACTGGTGCTGTCTAGTAACTTGGAAGCTGGGAATATCAAGCTGCCCGAGACTAACATGAACTTTGACCCCGACTGCTTCCTCAACAACCCCAAGCAAGGTCAGACCTATGGGGGAAATGGGCTGAAAACCGAGGAGGGCAACAGGAGCAGCTGCAGTAACGGCGGACTGCGGTGTTCTCCGCCTCTCAACGACAACGGTTACGTCTTTAACCCCTCTCTGGTGAAGAACATCAAGACGGAGGACACGTCGTTTGAACAGCAGTTGGCTAAAGAGGGTGGCTATCAGGTTGGAGAAGTGGTGAGCGATGCCGTCGGGATCTCTGGTTCCTCAAGCGGTGGTTCTGCACAAAACTCTCTGGCTCTGACGCCCACCGGTTCACTGCTGCCGTCTGGAGGTGGACTCAGTCCCAGCACCACCCTTGAGCAGATGGATTTCAGCGCCATTGATGCCAAGCAAGACTACCCGTCCAGTGTTATGTCAGCAGGAGGCTACGGACAAGCTATCTCCAGCTCTCACTTGGCCAACCAGGGTCACTCCCCCAGCTTCTTTCTGCAAGGTTCTCCGCAGTCCCAAACGCACCAGAACAACTCCGGTCCGACACAGAACTCCCACGACTCCAATGCCTACATGGGTCTCGTCAAGACAGACTCCACGGGAACCAACGGACATCTCCATCACCGTACACACCCCAGCCAGCACACTGCCGCTAACTGCAATGGTGGCTCTCCAAGTGAACGGAATGGACAGGCCGGGTCGCTCCAGCTCCTGCAATACCAGAACCGCTTCCCGACCGCAGGCCAGGAGCATGAAGAAGTGGGTGGTTTGGAACAGCCAGCAGGAGCAGAACAAGGAGGCGGAGGCGGCGTCCAAGAGAAGGACTCGGATTGCTTGATGGCACAGCCTGGTAGAGGAGGAGAACCCGAGGGTGTAGGAGCCGCAGAGCACTACCTTCAGCAGCCAACAGAAGCTGGTGGAGTCGGCCAGGGATCTGGAGGAACGAGCGCAAGGGCTGAAAGTGGAACTTTGTGCAACAACACGGAGGGAAACGGAACCACCAACAGCCCCCATCAACAGCTTCAGCCGCTCCTGCAAGGAGCCGGTTTGGTGCAGGGGTTGTTCAGCACCGTAGGAGCCCACCAGAGCCTGGGGAGCAGTGGAACCAATGGAGGAGGCTCCATGGAGATCAACCTGGACCATTTTGATGTTTCCTTCGGGAATCAGTTCTCCGATCTTATCAATGACTTCATTTCGGTGGAGGGCGGAAGTGGTGCGGCAGTAGTGCCGGGCGGCAGCGCTCTCTACGGGCATCAGCTGATGACCCATTCGGGAACAGAGGGGCAGGTCTCTTCTGGAACCACTGCGCAACAAGGTGCAGATGAAGGAGCGAGAGGGTACAATTCTTCAGAGCTCTGCCTGCAGCCCTGTTGCAGTCCGCAGTCCACGCAGGCTGGGGCGGTGGCGGGCGAGGCGGGGCAGCTGTCGTACATGCAGGTGGCAGAGGCCGTGTCGGCAGCTGTGGCACACGGGAACATGGCAATGTTACAGGCTACCGGAAGGCTGTTTGTGGTGACGGACTATTCTCCAGAGTGGTCTTATCCTGAGGTGAGTTTGTGATTTACATTTCTGCAGAGCTAAAAAAAAAAAAAAGGCATTTCACCTGCTGTAGATGTGTGATAGAATGGCCACCAGGTGGCAGCAGAGATGTGGGAAAATGTGCAGGACCAGAGAAAGTCTGCATTTTTTTAACAGATTTGGTGGGAAAATCTTCAGGATTATGTTGAAGGGGTTTAAAGATTGTAAAATGAACAATACTCTGTTATTAGTAGCTAATAATAAACAAACAATAGGCAAGGGACATGTAGGGATTGGGGAATGATCGTTTTCTAATTCTGGGGAGTTCGTATTCATATGGAAATCAGCCACAAGCTGCTTAATACAGGAATAGATTTGAGTCTTGTGAGGTCTGAATGTAAAGCTCAAGGTCTTCTCTACAACAAGTGACGTATTTGTTTGTCCCAGTGGCCCCTGGGCCACATGAGACACATGCTCAGCCTGTCATTATCATGCCTATTGGCAAGGAAGCAGTCGGACAAACATAGACAGAGGGATGTCAGAACAACACTTCAGCTCTCGACATTTTCCTAGTATATCATCAGAGATGCATTTTAATTTGTTTCTTGTACAAATAAATGCACTTTTATGCCAAAATACACCCCAAAAATATTATCTAGATCTAAATTCTGACAGTATAAGCATGCAGTAAATGCAAACAACCAATCTCAGGGATGCTGTTGCCTTTGCAAGCTTTAATAGGTTATATAAAAGGCTCATTATTGGTATATATTTCTCAGGGTGGGGTGAAGGTTCTGATCACCGGTCCATGGCAGGAGGCCAGCAGTGAATATACCTGCCTGTTTGATCAGATAACAGTTCCAGCCTCCCTCATCCAGCCCGGGGTGCTACGCTGCTACTGCCCAGGTATTTCAGCATGGGCACTTATACAAACTGCATGCACATTGCACACACATTTAAATTGTGCTTTTGGAGGGAAAGTGTGAGTCTGCTGCATTTCAGCATCTCAAATAAAGTTTAAAAAATCAGTATGCCTAACCAAATCATCATCCTAAACCAACATCTTCTCCAAGCTGAAAAAAGAAAAAGAAAAAATTTTGACCTTCATGTGTTAAGTTTCAATACTGTAGTCCATTAATATATCATGTGGTCTTTTGTGAACAAACAAAGGACTGTTTTTAACAGCTGCCATAGAGAACTCATTAAGATTCCACTGTTACATAACTAAATATATAAATAAAAACAAAAATACTCTGAGCCATCACTCTTAAAGGAGTAGTTCACTTTAAAAAAAAAAAACTTTTGCTGATAATTTACTCACCCCCATGTCATCCAAGATGTCCATGTCTTTCTTTCTTCAGTCGAAAAGAAATTAAGGATTTTGATGAAAACATTCCAGGATTTTCTCCATACAATGGACTTCAATGGGAACCAAACGGTTCAAGGTCCAAAAGACAATTTCAGTACAAACTTCAAACTGTTCAAAGGGCTTTAAACAATTCCAGACGATGAATAAGGGTCTTATCAAGCGAAATGATCACTCATTAAAAAAAAAATAACAAAGTTTAAGTTTTATAAGCTCAAATGCTCGCCTTGCTCTGTTCTGTGATGCGCATTCGTGACTCTCCTGTTCGAACTCGTTCATCAAAATGAACGGATCTTTTTTTGTGTCATTTAGTTCATTCAACAAACGAACGAATGAACGAATTGACTCGGAAAAGTTTCGTTCATTTTGATGAGTTCGAACAGGAGGGTAACGCAGAACAGAGCAAGGCGAGCATTTGAGCTTATAAAACTTAAACTTTGTTATTTATTTATTAAATGAGCGATCGTTTCGCTTGATAAGACCATAATTCATCGTCTGGAATCATTTAAAGCCCTTTGAACAGTTCGCAGTTTGCACTGAGACTGTCTTTTGAACCTTGAACCGTTTGGTTCCCATTGAAGTCCATTATATGGAGAAAAATGCTGGAATGTTTTCATCAAAAACCTTCATTTCTTTTCAACTGAAGAAAGAATGACATGGACATCTTGGATGACATGGAGATGAGTAAATTATCAGCAAAAGTTTTTTTTAAAAGTGAACTACTCCTTTAACATTGTAAATGGTTTGCAAACGTGTGGAAACTGTAACCCCTCTTAATTTGTGTCTCATTTCCTTTCAAAGCTCATGACACGGGCCTGGTGACCCTGCAGGTGGCAGCCAGCAGTCAGATCATCTCCAACTCAGTGGTGTTTGAGTATAAAGCCCGTGCCCTCCCTGCCCTGCCCTCCTCTCAACACGACTGGCTCTCACTGGACGGTATGTTTCTGATTTATCTTACATCATGTGTTGCTTTGTTTTTTTTTGTTTTTATCATTTGGTATTGTTTATTTTCAGCAAAACACTGTAATGAAATTTTGGAATTAGAATATAATACATGCTATTTCATGCATAATGGATACTAAATGTTTAATTTGTGCATTGCATATGTTTGTCTGAAAAATCTCTGGGTGGCTGATGGCAGATACTTCTTCAAGCTGTGTTTCAAATGACTAGCAGGTGCATAATGGACACTTGGCTGCTGTTAAGCTATTTGTTTTGAGTGGCCAGGTAGCGTTTGCCTAGTCTAAAGGGAAATTAAAAAGAATAGACTCTGCTCTTATTTGCTTCTTTATTTTTGGCCTGTGGTTTGTATTATCAAATCCTGAATATGGGCCAGATACTTCTGTAACGTCTTAAGGTCTACAAGGACGACTATCATCCACATCTGCTGGGTTAGACAGGGGAGACTCCTTCTAACTTTTATAACCAGGTTATGTTTGGTTTAAAAATGAGGCTGAAAAAGACAAGAATAAAAGGCACTCATGGTGTATGTTTATGTCTTTTGTCATTGCCAGTGTGGAAAAAAAAAACCTCTTACAGGATATGTATATATTTATCAGGTTATAAAGACTATATGGACTTGTTCTGTGATCAAATCATGGTTTGTTGTTGATTGTGTTCTGAGGGTGAATCTCACAAAGAAATATCCAGGTCATATTTAATAAAAAAGGATTATTTTTATACTGCCTTTCCTAAATCTCAAGGTTGTACTCAGTGTATATATCGAAAAGCCTGGAGGGGAAAAACTCAAAACTAAAATTCACTCAGTATCAGGAGAAAAAAATATATTTTGCATATTATATTTCCCCCAGTGTCCTCAACTTTAATGTGAAAAAAACCTCATTATCATTTTCATAGTGTGTCTGTGATTTTAATTCTCATTATTCTCAATGATAGTCCTCATTAGATTGCCATTACTGTAATGGAGTAATTAAAACCATCCAGTCTGGACACAATAATTCACTTTAAATCAGTATTAACTTTTAACCATTTAAAGATATCGTTTTACATTACAGTAATGATATGATATGTTTTATGGGGGGGGGGGGGGGGGTTATTTGTCCTAGATCCTAAAAAATAAGATATTTTATATTTTCGTGTTTCTTTGTGACATTCATCCCTGCATCAGAGAGTTACACTCCAGATATATTTGAGGCAATCCCAATGTTGAGTGTGTTATACATTAGCCTAGTCAGGTGAACTTTAGGAATATAAAAACGCTGAAAAAGAGTGATCAAAGGTTATGAGTTGAGATCTCATTCGTCAAACGGAGCTTCAGACTGCGCGCATCCAGCGCGTTATGTGCGTGGCACTGAACGACACACACCGCCTGGCCTGATTTGTCATAATGCAGAGAGGAGAAAAACAGTTTGTCTGCAGCATTGCAGGTACTGAACCACAGGACAGAGGCTGAGAGGGGCAAGAGCAGTAAACCTGCCTCCTGTTGACACAGATTTGTCGCAAAACACCCGTGTGAGCGACCGTCACATTGTTCCCAGCGCTTCTACGAGTGATCACGGCGCCTCCATTGTGTTTCGCTGCCACTCCCAAAAGAAAAACACGTCCATATCCAACCACCGCACGACCTCAGATTCGCGCCAAAACGCGCGGTTTTAGTCGCACGTTAAAGGCGGAATGCTTCGAGTGCAGAAGCTGTCGTAAACACGTTTAAAAAAAAAATAATAATTAAAATGCGATACGATACAAAACTCGGAGACGCATGAC
This sequence comes from Pimephales promelas, assembly GCF_016745375.1. Next base: position 14,347,544 of record NW_024121188.1, read on the forward strand.
TGGTGCGCGTAGTTTATTCGCAATGTTAAAAGATCCGACAAAACGATTTGTTTCCCAATGCAATCGAACGTTTTCCGTTCGAAAAGGAGGACTGTCGTGCCTGCGAGTGTTTGGAGAGCCAGCCGGTGGCGCACGACTGCGCGTAAAGCGGTGCGTAAAGCGCGTACCTGCGGCTGATGAAGCCCCGCTTCTCCATGAGCGAGCGGAGAAAGATAAAGCATCGGCAGCAGGGATGGGGAGGGAACAGGAGGAGGTGTAGAGGAGGGGGGACGAGGGGTCTTTATCTCTCCCTACACTCTCCGCACTTACACTTTGTTCTATTGTTGTTGGCTCATGTGCCAAGCGGCTCCTGCGGTTAGTTTGACGCTGGATGGAGAGCATGTGTGATTGACAGATAACACGTTGGCTGATTCGGGTTTGTATGCATGATTCTTTTCATATTGGCATGAACTTGATCCACATGCACCGGCTGTTTAAAGATGAATATAGATTCTAGTTCTGCACTCCAGGTGTCAGTGTCTTTGGTATGTGTCCTGCTAGATTCTTTCCCTTGTTTACAACATTGTGAGCATTTTCTCTTCTGGAAAGCTATTTCATTGATTTAGAGAGCTCATGCTGGGTGAATTGTGGGAAGTATTTACCACATACGACTAATTTAGCTGCTACACGGAAGTTTCTTAAAATGAATGGTTGTAGAATCATTTTTACAACCAGGAAGGACTGTACGTGCTACTGACTGTACGGCGTGTGAACTTTAACCGAGACCTCCAGATCTCCTTTGTGAAGCGTGTGGTTGCATTGAGTCTGTCAGGTGTAGTGCGTCTGTCTCCAGCACCACGGGCAGTGGACAGCGACAGTGATGCTGAGAGGATCAGACTGTTGCCCTTCTTCTGATAAGTGCTCCAGAGGGAGAGGACAAATATACTGTGCCATAAAGTTGCCCTTTTTTTCTACAGTTATTCTGAAATCTTCAGTGTAATAGTGCTGACAGACCTATTAGAATTGTTCTACCAACCTGTTGATAACTTATGGCTATTGTCTTTTGCCTTTATTCAGTCTTTTTCATTGTTATTATTATTATGAAGAACACTTGTTTTTTAGTTGTCTTATTTGTGTGATCATCTGCAATATTTGCAATCACATCATAGAAGTCTAAGAGGATTCTTGTTTTTCTGGCCTGCCTGCATGCCCTTACAAGGAAACTTGTAACTAGGTCACTATAATCAACCCTAAATCTGCAGTTCAAAGTTCCTTGCTATGCTTTGATGAGATTTCCTGTGGAGTTCTAGGAATATTGCGGTCATGGCTTGAGTCCGCTAATGGAGCGCCCACACAGATCCGTCCCGTCCGGGCTGCTTTCGCTCTCGATTGAGATTAAACAGTTTTTTGTTTGTATGTCTATCCCCCAAGCAGTCTGAACTATATTGGATAATCTGAGCAAGTACTGTGTTGTGCTGGCTTTTAGTTTCATGTGTAATTAGAATACACAACTCTCTGTGGAGATTTTGTGTTTTCATGTGTGTGTTGCAATGGTCATTTAAAGCGAATACTAATCTGTAAGCTTTTTTCTAGGGCTGTCAAACGATTAATTGCATCCAAAATAAAAGTTTGTGTTTACATAATATATGTGGGTGCACTGTGTATAATTATTTTGTATATATAAATAGACACACATGCATGGATATTTAAGAAAAAATATTATTTATATATTAAATATTTAAATTATAAATTATATATAAATCTATATACAGTATATACATGAAAATATTTCTTAAATACAAGCATGTGTGTGTATTTATATATATAAAATAATTATACACAGTGCACCCACATATATTATGTAAACACAAACCTTTATTTTGGATGCGATTAATCGTTTGACAGCCCTACTTTTTTCTGTAAAATGTTTCCAATTTTTCAGTCAATATCTTCCTCATTTTGCAAAATTCTCTTGATGGATAAAATGACCACAGTACTTTAAGTGCAGTAAAACTCTTTGTTGAAGGCCCATTACTTGCAGATGTAAATGCATAAAAACCTATAGATAGTCGAATATATTATGGACATAAAACATTTACACATAAACAATAAGAGTGCTTTAGATTCAAAGTCTTTGTACTGGAGTCCTTCAAAGTTCTGGTCGGAGGCTATCTTACAAATCTCAATCAGAGACCTTAAATGTGAGTTCAAATTGCTACAAAGGGATGTTTCGGGTTAGATGTGGAAAGTTAATACGAATAATCAGTGCTGGGATTATGACTGACAGAGATATAATGGCATTATCATAGCACTCAGTCCAATTCTATCCAAAACAAGCACCTATTCCAGGGTCATGATCTACCAGATCTACCAATGTCCACAGCTTTAGGAGCTGTTATCCCAGCTTTGACTCAAATCCCCTTAAGACAAAATCATTGCACATTATCAGCTAAATCCTGTCGAAAGGGACATTTGTGTGATTTCGTGGGTTTTTTTTCCATTTCTGTTCGATGCATTTATAGTGATGGGCTTAAACAGGATATCAGTCTGTTATAGATTTAAAGCAAATCCTTGTGGAAATGCTCAGCAGAGCATGAGCTCTGTCTATTTAAAACCTTAAAAATAAAAAGTCAATATGCTCTCTGAGCTCAGATGCAGCAAATATTGGATATGCTCAGGGGGGAAATTACAAAGCAATCATCCAGTATTCAATAAACAATCAAGACCGTCATAAAAACTTATTTTCCCTCCACATTGTTGCATTAGACTTATTTCTGACATGCATTTTTTTATTACTTAATGCTATATAATTGTCATTCTTAGAGAGATGCCGCCGGCTGTTTTTCATCAAATGCTGGAGAAGAGTGTCATATTGCCAAATGCATGTTGTAGATTTATGGACTTTCATGATTGTTAATATATTCGGACATAGTATGCCTTCTTCCAAACTGGCCTGCATGATGGGGATTTGCTCTGTGCAAATTGCATTCTGCACTAATTTTGCACTTTTACCTCATGTGCAAAACAAGACTGTCAGCAGGTGCGGTTTAATGTGCATTAATTCTTCCTAGCCATATGGATGCATTGTTTCAATTCTGATGCTCATAGTCTCTTTATTACCAATCTCAGGCACAATAAACCGCAACAGATCTTCAACAAGTGAGTGATTTTGAGCCCCTGTTGCTCTTGTAGCTGTAAAGTGGTGCAGAAGCCCCCACTCTCAAGAGCATGATGCAACTGTGATGAAATAGAGAAACCGGCTTGAGCTCTCTGCATTAGGATATTACCATGAGATTCTCAAACATCCAGCGAGTAGAGAGTTTAGTCCTTTCACTCAAGGCTTGTGCTCACCCTCATGAGGTCCGCTTGACCAGGAGAGATACCCAGGCCAAAGGAGCAGCACCAAGGCTGATGTAACATCTCCTGGAAAACGGTAACAGAGATTGGCACAGTCTATTTAGTACTGTTGATGTTTTTTGGGGGGCTAGTTTATGCATGAGGTTCATCATTGGTCTGTGTTAGTGAAGGTTGTTGTTGGTTGCTTGGAAAATCGGGATTTATGCACACAAACATGTCATTTTAAAATACTTTCGTGTGTATTTGCAGCTTTTTGAAGAATCTTGACCTTTTTTAAGTTCATATTAAAAGTTGGAACTCATAAGGCTGCATGATGTTAAATTTTTTCATGCATTTGTTTGTTGTGGCATGTCTTAAGAGCTGATTTTGTATAGGATCTCTGATACATTGGGACACTTTTTGACATTGAAACGACTGCGAAAAAGTGGTTCAGTTACCTTGAATTCACCGTATATATTCACAGCCGATGCAACGCATCAATTTTCCGTAAACATCCTCCATCTCTGCGTTAATAAACATGAGTTAGGTCTGTCTGTTTTGAAACGCTGCCCCTCAACAGTTTTAGGTTTGACACAAAGCTTTCAAGTGTTCTGTTGCCTGGCTGGTCTTCTGGCATCTGATTGGTCGTCTCCAGGCTGCTGGAGGTGTAGTAGAGCGTTGATTATGTCACAGCCCCGTTGTAGAACAATTTGGTCCCTCCTCCCCTTTCCCCTCCCCCAGCCTACATGAGCGTACGTGTGCCGCATTCTGAGTGGAGGCAGCGATAGAGAGAGAGAGAGAGAGAGAGAGACAGGCAGCCAGCCAGCCAGCAGCAGGTGGAAATGACATCATCTGCACTGCACCAACACTGCAGTAGTGTTTGAACAAAGCTGCACTGGAGCTCCACTCAGAGCTGCTCTTTTTGTCTGCAAGGGTGGATGTTCATGGAGGAAAAGCACAGAATCCAATGCATATGTGTATCTCCATTCATTAGAATTTGATTCGCTTTCATTCAGTATGTGTGAAACAGAACTGGTGCCAATATGGTATTTGCAAGAAATTTGTATTGATGTTAGCCGGCACTATAACAAAATAATACATTATGAGCGTACGTAGTCGCTGGAAATCATTTTTTTAAAGTGGACAAAGGATGTGCAACTAGATACTATTGTGTAGGTTTTGTACATTTAAAAAAAAAAAAGTATACCATTTAAAACTGTTTTTTAAGAATTGCAGCCTATTTGCACTAGATATAAAAAAGAGATGTTTTTAAATAACTTATAAAAAAATGATTAAAAAAATATCATATAGTTGACCCATTTAGGGTATCGAAGTGAAACCCATTTTACGTCTGTAACATGACATATTTTTTTGAGTTAAACAATATATTCATCTGGAAATAATATAAGACGGGACTCATGTTTTGGTATTCATACCAGTGATTTTCCACCTGCTACAGCAGAATACTGCAGTTGAAAAACCTTGAACCAATGCAACACACCTATAAATGGCATTGGTGATGTCAGCTGAAATTTGCCAAGATTATGAAGACAAACATTTTGTTTTCTTTGGTATAACACGCACTGATGAATCAGACCGGGAATGTGAATTAAGAAAGTACATGATTTCAAAGTCCTTCACTCTAAAAATGCTAGGTTGTTTCAACCCAATTTTGGGTAAAATATGGACAAACCCAGCCATTGGGTTAAAAATGAAACTTTTTGTCCATATTTTACCCAACACTGGGTTAAAACAACCCAGAGTTCACTGTGTTTAAAATATAAAAAAAACAAGGTGTTTGAAATGTATCCACAGCAGTCTAAATTCTCCTCGTGTTTTATGCAGATAACCAGTTCAGAATGTCCATCCTGGAACGCCTAGAGCAGATGGAGCGAAGGATGGCAGAGATGGCCGGTCAACAGCAGCAGCAACAAGGCGGTGGAGGATCATCTGAGAGCGGAGGAACCGGAACAGGAGGAGGAGAAGGAGGAAGAAGCAATTCTGAGCAGGCACAGGTATCCTTTTGAGCCATGCTGTCTAGCTCTAAACTAACGGATATCACCATTAGCTTTTTAGAATTGACTTGGTTCTTTGTTGTTTGGTGTAGTTCTCACCTGGTCAGAGTCAGAGCCAGGGCCAAGGTCCGGCTGGCAGCTCCTTTGAGAGCCGTGTGGTGGTGGTTTGTGAAAAAATGATGAACCGCGCCTGCTGGGCCAAGTCCAAGCACCTGATCCACTCCAAAACATTCAGGGGCATGACTCTTCTTCATCTGGCAGCCGCCCAGGGCTACACCACCCTTATCCAAACACTAATCAAGTGGCGGTGAGTACCGTATACTGATTGCAAACTGGCATGAAATGCCCATATATATCGCATATACATCATTCACCTGTTCTGTTCTGTTTGTTTTCACAGCACTAAGCATGCAGACAGCATTGACCTGGAACTTGAGGTTGATCCTCTAAACGTGGATCATTTTTCTTGTACCCCACTAGTGAGTATTGACACTAGGACATAATCCCTTTCAAGTTTCATATAGAATATGGCACACAAATTAAATGTAACTCTTCATCATGTCTTCAGATGTGGGCTTGCGCTCTGGGTCATATGGAAGCAGCAGTGGTTTTGTATAAATGGGATCGGCGAGCGTTGGCCATCCCAGATTCTTTGGGTCGCTTACCGCTGGCTATAGCCAGATCCCGTGGCCACACTAAGCTGGCCGAATGTCTGGAAAGCCTTCAGAGGGAGGAGCAGCAGTCAGGAGCACTGAATACAACTGCCAGCATGCCTTTCTCAACATCTACTGAGGCCTCAGCAGCAGAGGGGTGGATGAATGTTTGGGGTACGGAGCTGAAAGACAGCAGCATCACTTGTCCTGCTTCCAGCTCCAGCTCAGGTGAGAACTGGAATCTTTTATTCTGCCAGTTGGTTTGCTTTACTTCCATAAAGTTAAATAATAGCAAGACCTTGCAAAGGTCAGGTTGAGTGTTTCAATTTGGTCAAGTCTTCTTCATTTTGGCACTTTCTTCATACCTTTGCAGACTTGAGGAGACCCAGGTCAGAACCATCCAGTTTCTATAGCAGCGTTAGTCACGGGGACGCCCCGTTGAGCAAGAAACACAAACCCAATCCAGAGACCCTTCAAACTCGGCCCAGCAAATCCTGCTCTGCCCCTCTCGGACTAGAAGAACAGGCCCACAAGCCTAAAACGTGCCCTTCCAAACCGAGGGAAGGTACTGTAGAGAAAGAGCAGGGAGATGGTGAGCAGTCTCAGACTAAGCTTGGCTCAGCTTGTGGAGGCGGGCGTTGGGGATCCAGACAGGCTGCAGGACGCAGAGTGCCAACTGTAGGTCTTGGCAAGGAAAGGCTCGCGAACAGACTGAGATTAAGAGAAGTTGCTAGCGCTGGAACGATCTCTGATCTGCGTACAAGCCAAGAGGATCTGGAGAACACCGGAGACTTGCAGGTGAGGCATAGAGAAGGTACTTTGAGACGAGTGTGGTGCTTTAAGTCTGACAGACCTCGCAAAACACGTTCTGGCTTCTGTCTAGTGTCTCAGTGCCAATATTATTCGCTATCCGTCCTGTAAATCCGTCACTTTTTGGAGCTCATGAACATTACTGGTGCGATTTTAAAAGTACCTAACAATTTGTTTCAGAACATGAACATGATGACTTTAGCGGAGGAAGTCATTGAGGCGACGTCTGATCGCATCAAGAGGGAAAGCTTTGTGGCATCAGACACTACACTAGACGGTGTTGGAGTCAGCAGCACTATGAGCTGGTTGGCCAGTTACCTTGGAGATGCAGAGAGGTGATTCATCATAAAGTTGATCTGTTCTCAAGAAACTCTTTGGGTTCTTGTATGTAATTGTTTTCCCAATCATTCCCAGGTTCCTGTTCAACAAGCCCCTAACTCACTCTCCTGGCCTGGCCTCAGTCCACGGTGGAGGACAGCCGGAACTCGACGGTCCTCTTGGGAAGCTTGGCTTTCAGTCCCCCACTGAGTGGACTGCACTTCTCAACGCCTCCCACAACAAGGAGGAGCGTGACCTGACCCAGCTGGCCCTGTCCGATCCCGAACAGAGAGAACTTTACGAGGCAGCCCGCCAGGTCCAGAACACCTTCCGCAAGTACAAGGTAGGGCAGGGCTTCACCCAGGTGCCAGTCACCAGGTGTCACCTATGTAGGTTATTGGTGGTGTGTTGCCAGTGTTCGTGGTGGTCCAGTTTCAAAGGTCTTGGTGTATTGTGTTGTGTTGTATGGTGTTCTTGAACTTAAGGTATATCAACCCAGATCTTTGGACATGAAAGGTGATTGTTGTGGTGTGCGCTCCAAAGGCAGAGATAGGGTCAGTGTTGTAGACAAGCATGGGGAAATTTGCTTGAGCTTAGCATGGCCTTGCTATAAGGAATGATTGCATTGTTCCCTCTATCTATCTGTCTGTTTTAACGGGATGCGCAGATATCCCTGAGTCCACACCACATTGGTTGTTCAGAGCAGATTTCTGCTGGCGAAGAATAACCTTCTCCCAGGTCTCAGAGCATATCGACGCAACTTTGCCAGTCTAAGAGGACACCTTGGCCAGGCACAAAGGGAATCAGATGGCATCATCTCTGTGGCCTTGCAGGCCTCCTTGTGAACACTAATCTCTCTCCTGTCCTCTCCACCCTACCTTATCCCCCTCTTCCCCCATCCTGCAGGGTCGTCCACTTCGGGAGCAGCAGGAACTGGCAGCTGCTGTCATTCAGCGCTGTTATAAGAGGTACAAACAGGTAGGCCGACAACACTCAGAAACCTCTGTTTGTACACGTTTTTAAATGATCAATTATTAAACGGTACCTTAAATTCCTTTCTCTCTCTTTCTCAAGCTGACATGGATAGCCTTGAAGGTAAAACTTCCTGCTTCATCTACAACTTCTACTGCTTTAAAATGGACATTTGTTAGTGGTGCTTCTTAATCACTGTTACTATCTCCTATACTTAAGGTTATGGATTTGAACAAAGATGAATTTAGCTCATATCATGCAGCCTGCTCGGAAAGGTTTAGTTATTTAGCTACTTTTGACATGCAATGGCCCAGCTGTCAGCCACCTAGTTATATAGAGTGCCGAAGTTACAACGTCACTCTGTAGGCCAAAACGCGGAAAAGAGTTAGCATTTTAGCACTACCGGTTCCCTCGCCCTAAAGTCTATGGGTTTTTTGTAGAGGTAGACCGATTAATCGGTGGCATTTTTTTAATATAATCGGCATCGGCCAATATCCAAGTATATCAAGCTTATTAAGCAGGCGCATCAGTGGGCAGCCTAGTGTTGTCGTTGAACACGTGTTTGACGCACGCTGCCGCTAGAGTCATTTTCCAGCCGAGTGAGCAGCAGACCTAAATATGAACGCGTTCAGGCACAACACTGACTGTTAGTTAGTAGCTGGATTAAACATGGTTAAAATGCTGGCCAAACAGTGTAAAGTGTGACTGTATTTCACTGTAGACTAAAAGGTCCAACAGCGGGATGCCGTTGTCTGAAGAACAGACGGACGGTGCGCTGTGGTGCATTTAAAGTTTTTGTAAAATATCATTTTCCCATCTGGTGGTTGTTTTTGTCGTTCAACAGCAATTTACTAGTGAAATACGTTATTGTTAGAAGTTAAAGTAAATAAAATATAATAAAGTTTTTTTTCTCCTTTTTTTTGTGATAATTAGGCTATGTCCATTTGTCTTTGTCCGTCAACAAACAAAACAAGCCAAAAATACACGTTTCAGGACATTTTTTGAGAGGATAAAATGTTTTTGTTGAGAAAGTTTGTCTATGTTAAGTAATTATCATTTCTTTTACATTTTTCTTTCAAATAGAGGTTAAAAACCAAGCAAATATCGGCCAAAATAAAACGGCCGACAAAATCGGTATCAGCATCGGCGTGAAAAAAAACATATCGGTCGACCTCTAGTTTTTTGAATGGGTTTTTGCTAAATTGCCTGAAATAAGGTCTGCGGTGAACAAAGCCTCTAAATATTTTCACGTTTTGATCCATGACATAGAACACACAGTTATAGCCTGCCAGTGGTTTTGTAAACTTTATTGTGTCTGATTGTGTTTTTAAAAACTTTATATAGGCTTCAAAATGTATAAATTTTGGATTAACTTGTAAAGATTATCTTGATAGACAAAACGTGTAAGGGTCACAACTCTTTGTTAAACACAGATCTTATTTTTTGCGATTTTCCAAAAGTCTATGGGGAAAATGCATAGCTTTTCGATCGAGGGAACGCACGTGCCACTAGCTTCCGAGTTGTCCTACAAAGTGACGTCATCACTTCGGCACTCTATTTGTTTTGGATTTGCCAAGTGGCTAATGTTGTAGTTTGCTACAGATCTTGTGACACAAGATTGTTTCTCTGTCCTCTTGACAGTATGCACTTTATAAGAAGATGACGCTGGCCGCCATCCTTATCCAGAGTAAATTCCGCAGCTACCACGAACAGAAGAAGTTCCAGCAGAGTCGCAGGGCAGCCGTGCTGATCCAGCAATATTACCGCAGCTACAAAGAGCTCAGCCGGCCGAACCCACGCAGCCGAGCCACTGCGGCTGCACTGGTGCAGCACAAACTCAGGTACAAAGCATTCTTACAGGGCAAACCTAGTGGTTACAAATCTATGGCCTAGTGTATAAAAATTCAGAATTCATAAAAGGAACACTGTTTATGGTGTGAGCACTTTGGCAACTCCAGTAGTCATGATCGAAATAATGAAAAAGCTTTCCATCTTTATATCATTCCTGCATAGGAGGTTATGCATGCATTTATTGAGTGTCGTTGCACCTCAAGTTATGGGACTGTGGCTCTAAAATGCAGTCTTTTTGGAGTACTTGCCAGCACTTCAAATGTGACACACTGCCAAATCAACTTTCTGAAGAATGGTAGCATTCAAAACCCTCCCGTTTACTTTAAGAGACAATCTGTTGTTGAAACAGTGCCAGTCGGACCCCGGGAAATGATTTAATTCACTAACAGTTTGAGTCCAAGTACACATAGAAGCATCATTATTTTTGTGTGCCATTTGTTGTCACACAACCTGTTGCAGCAATTGCAGTTTAATCCGTTATGGTAGTGCAGCTTATTACTATTTATTTGAACAAACTCCTAATGCTAAGTATTAGCGAGCATCTCGCCGTAGCAAAACATTTTTGTGCGTGCATTTTTCTTCTATAAATGCCTGGTTTTATTTGCAAGTGTGCATAACCACTCAAGCTAATCATTTTGTTTTAGAAGCAGTTTACTGACCAAGAGACAAGACCAAGCTGCCAGAAAAATCATGCGGTTTCTGCTGCGGTGCCGCCACAGGTAGGCCAAAGGCCAGGCACGTTGTGTACCTACGGCCCTGATGTTCTTCTAGCTTGCACATACTCACACTATGGTATACTTGCACGTCTAATGGGCACATTTCTCTCAGTCACACCAACACGATTGCCAGGAGTCATAGGATAGCACCTTGGTGTTTTCATGGCTCTGTTAGAAAGCCCTAATGTGTTTGGTCCCATTTCCCCAACCCAACCGTACCTCAGTGTGTACTAATAGCTGTCTGGTGTTGTTTTGCTGTTTATGCAAAGCCCCTTGATGGACCATAGACTATTCAAACGGGTGAGTGCAGCCTCAGTAAATCAGTTCGTACCCCTTGATTTCTCTTCTTTTATCTCTCTGTCTCTCCCTTTTCTTTCATCTAGTTCTCCGTTTTCTATGTCTATGATCCTTGATTTCAGACTATGACTCTATCTCTCCTTTCTTTCCCTCTTTTCTTTTATCTTATTTTCTCGATTGTTTTATGCCTGCATGCATGACGGCTGACTGGAGCCCGAGTTGACTGAGCCTTATATGAGAGAGAGAGGACTATGGATCCAACTAACAAATAAATATAGATGAAGCATTAATGGCAAAACTAACAAAGCACTCTCTCTCTCTCTCTCTTTTTTCTCTCTCTCAGTCTCTCCTTCAATCCCTCTATCTTCCCAAATGTCTCCTCCATCTCTCTTGTAATGAGGATGCTTATGACAACACTAAGGACTGCTGGGTAGTGCATTTGGCAATTGCATGATGCTAAAGATATGGAGGCCTTGCTTCTATCAGGGCATGCTTGAAATAACAATCCTTTCTTTATGGAAGAGAAATGTCTTGAATGCCTGGCTGCCTGTTTTATACATCTCTTTCAGCTTTTATAAGCTCGATTTGGGGGCTGAGGGTGGGACGGGGGTCAAACTGTGAGCTGAAGATGTGTTTGGGGGTTTAAAATGTCTTTAAAATGTTGGATACTGTAGAAGAATAACATGATGAAAAACGTAAATATTTCATTAAGAATTTGATGTAATTTCTGTGATGTAATGTGCATGAGTTATGTATTGTCACACTTTCTAGGTTATAATAATCCTATAGTGTTAAGATGGATGGTAGTTTTAAAGGCCCGGTTTTTATTCATTAATAATAATAATAATATATGTTTGCTTTGTAATCTGATTGTAGACTCTTAAATGTACACAATTCTATTGAAATACATTTGTTCTATACAGCAGCCAAAAAAGATTTGGACTCTTAAAGGAGTAGTTCACTTTTTAAAAAACTTTTGCTGATAATTTACTCACCCCCATGTCATCCAAGATGTCCATGTCTTTCTTTCTTCAGTCGAAAAGAAATGAAGGTTTTTGATGAAAACATTCCAGGATTTTCTCCATATAATGGACTTCAATGGGAACCAAAAGGTTCAAGGTCCAAAAGACAGTTTCAGTGCAAACTGTTCAAAGGGCTTTAAATGATTCCAGACGATGAATAAGGGTCTTATCAAGCGAAACGATCGCTCATTTAATAAATAAATAACAAAGTTTAAGTTTTATAAGCTCAAATGGTCGCCTTGCTCTGTTCTGTGATGTGCGTTCGTGACTCTCCTATTCAAACTCAAAATTAGGTTTTTTTTTTTCAAAATGAGCTAATCTTTTCCCGAGTCAACTCGTTCATTTCGTTCTTTGAATGAACCAAATGACACGAAAAAAGATTTGTTCATTTTGATAAACGAGTTCGAACAGGAGCGTCACGAACGCACATCACAGAACAGAGCAAGGCGAGCATTTGAGCTCATAAAACTTAAACTTTTTTTTTTTAATGAGCAATCGTTTCGCTAGATAAGATCCTTATTCATCGTCAGGAATCGTTTTGCCCTTTGAACAGTTTGAAGTTTGCACTGAAACTGTCTTTTGGACCGTTTGGTTCCCATTGAAGTCCATTATATGGAGAAAAATGCTGGAATGTTTTCATCAAAAACCTTCATTTCTTTTCAACTGAAGAAAGAAAGACATGGACATCTTGGATGACATGGGGGTGAGTAAATTACCTTTTTTTAAAGTGAACTACTCCTTTAAATCACATTTAAAAATGTGTGAATGTCATTGGATTAGATGCAAAAAAATCAAACCGAGTATCTTGAGAAAAAAATAAATGAATAAATGATTCTTGCTTTTGATTTATTGTTATGCAATGACATTCAGACATTAAGTGTCTCTTTATAAGCCGATGTATCTGTGTATTGTGTACCTTTGTGATTAATAGCGGGTATATTTGTTGTTATTTGCTGATTCCAGTGAGGATACACTAAAGAAACTGGCAGGTGTATTGGCTAATGGTGTGTGATTCCTCTGAGGGCGCAGAATGCTTGTGAACTATTAAGGCTAACCCTACAATACTCTGTTGTTTTTTTTTTTGGTCTATTTTCAGGGCGAAAGAATTGAGAAAGGCCAAGGAACATGAGAGCGCCGCAAAGAGCCCCGTCGCAGTGTAACATCTCCGAGCGGACTGTTCTCTTCCTCTTCACTGCGTTTTTACAAGAGACAAACAATTTACGAAAAAAAAAGCTCAAATTACACAAGAAGTGGAACTCATCGGAAATGCGACGGTTGAACTCTAGCAGCGTTGTGACTGATTCTGCTCCTGCATTGTGAATTTTCTCGCTACGGATGAACATTTGGGAAAATATGACATTATCTTCATGGCATTTTTGCACTTCTCATAGATTTTTTTTCTTTAGATTACAAAAAAAAAAGGGAAAAAAACGAACGAAGACCAAGGAGCAAAGGCTTTTTATTCCTACGACGCTTGTAAAATATCACGCGACACGAACAGATCATAGCAGGCGGGAAAACGTCACGCTGGAAGGCGCTTCAGATTACATTTTTATATTTTGAAAGGAAAAAAATACAACAATCGGTTTGGGAAAAACAAAAAAAAGAACAAAACCTAGAAAATGTAAACCAAAAAAAAAGGCCTCATTTCAGTGACCATATGCATGCAGAGTATCTCCACGAATCTTTGTTTTTTGCAAATGCTGTCCGTTCATTACAAAGGGAAGCCTTCATATGAATGTAGATGGGGGTCAGGGCAAAATGCTGGGTTTGAAATATCAGTGTCTTACCTTTGTCTTTATGGGGTTTTGGGGACTTCTGACGACAACTTGGGGAACTGAAGCAAAGCCCTCTGGGTTACCTGTTTCGTGTGCACTGTTTTCGACTTTCTTATGGGTCCTTTTCTTAATGTCATTTTTGCTGGCCTGACTTTGTGTGTCCTGTGTTTGTTGAATTGAATCTGGATACAGTGCATGTGTTTGAGCGAAACGCTCCTGCATGCTGACGTAAATGTTTTGTGTTTTATTTTCATTCATTCAAATTGGTGATATTGTGGCACCATCAAACTAGCCTGTATAAGCCTGTTTGTTTCCAAATATGTTGTTATAAAGACCATTATTTTTATATAATTCAGTTATTTATTTTATTTGCATTATTGTATTTTTTTTTAATTATTATTATTATTATTGTGTGGGCTTAAAACCTTTTAAAAGGTTTGAAATAATCTCCGGACTTTTTTTAATGTAAATTGTTCTATCAATTGTGCCACAGCGCCAGACGTATATTTGCAAAGGTTATCTTCCATTTGTGTGTATGTATGTGTGTGCGTGTGTGTGTGTGTCTTCATTGTTTCATTTCAAAGATCTCCAGAAAGCCGCCACAAGCTTTTCCATGGAGTTTCACTGAACATTGCCTTGACTTCTTGACTTTTTGAAGGGTCCCTATACAGAAGCTTAAAAAAATCCTTATTTTTGACTATTGAGGTGTCCCTGTACATATAGAAGATGGGTGAAGGAACATTGATAGCCAGAAACTTTTTCCGAAGAGGATTGTATTTAAGAATATATAGTATTTTATTCATAAATTGGATTATAACACATTAAGAGACAAACTAAAAAAAAATCTATTGTATAGTTTTCTTTGAACACCCAAGATGTACGGTTGTATTGTATGTAAATATTGTAAATATTGGTTGCGAAGAAGGAGCCATGTGCATGAAACTTTAAGACATTGAACATAATGTAAAGATGTAGTGGCAATGGTCTGTAATACGATTTGAGCAACTTCACTATAAGACTTTCTTGGAAATGTTCTTTCACAGAACGGTTTCTGAAGCATGACATGATTCACGATAAAACCGTAGATTTAGCGGGAGAGCTAAACAAATCCGTCTTTCTTTTTCAGGGTTAGCGAGAATTAAATAGTGTTTTTTTTTTTGTTGGTTTTTTGTTTTTGTTGGTTTTTTTACCACTGGTGACTAGAATACTACAGGACATAAATAAGCTATTCCTTCGAGAAGCAGATTTTCACAGTATTGGGAGAACTAGTATTGATTGAATGACCGAACTTCACTCATGCACCCAACAGTATAGCTGTGATACAGAGGATGAAATGTCTCCACAGGTTTTTGTCTTGTATAACATGACTAGAAAATGTTCACCATCTACTTTAACTCAACGTGAGCAATGGTATTGGATGGAGTTAGCAGGATTAAAAGTAGGTCATGCAATTAAAAACGATATTGATTTGAGGGTTGTGAATGGTTATTTCAAGCAGGCGATTCCCACACACGTGATTACATGCTTGTGTCACATCCCAAATAGGAATCAAGGGCGTATCAAACGGTCCTGAATGTAGCTTAAAAAACGTCCACTGCCATGTGTTCATAATCATAGCTTTATTTTTGATTTCTTCATTTCTTGGGGGGCTGCTACCAACATTCAAAAACCCCATGGTCGAGCCACGCGAAATCATTTTTGTACTTTTGTTGTTGTTTTATGCTAATGTTAGCTATATGGAATCGAGCGCGACGAGGTTCACAAATTTCCCTGACAGAAATTTGAGACTAACCGAGACCCCCTGAATTTCCAAAGCGATTTCAGCTGACGAGAGGCATCGTTTTAACTTACACCAGCACATTTTGCCTGTTAATAAAAAAAAAAGAAAGAAGGAATGTGGTGCTTATCTTCAATTCCCCACATTTAGATCCATTGCTTTAGAAGTTAAACATGTTCCTCATGACCTCAGTGACTCTGTATCAGTATTATAATAGAAAGTGCCTAAAAATTCAACCAATATCAGGAAGTGTTCCTAAAGAAGTCGATATGAACCAATTGCTCTGTTTTTTTAATGGTATGCAACGCTAAAGGCTGGTTTTACTGTCCAAACAGGAGTCTGTTTCCTCCTCTCAAACTCCCTTTTCACTCCGAGTAAAGGCACCTGCTATTTTGTCCCCCACTCATTCTCTTTGGTTCACATTATGTGTCCTAAAGCGAATTTGAGTGACCCAGTAACACACTATGCATGCTTTCATTATTTCTTTCAGTTTGTGTACTTTTCCATGTTTGATCTAAACTGGGCCAGGAAAGTAGGACGTGCTCGGTGAACTTGGCGCATTATGTAATTTCGTCCGGAAACCATTGCTAGATTCAAGAGCACAACTCCTTGCAAAGCTCGGAGAGTTGGTCCTTTTAATCCACATAACGTTCATCCAACATCAAACTTCAGGAAATTATAAGCGAGAGTCAGAATTCACCAGGAAAATCTGTTTATGGATCACGGGGTATATGTGGTTATCTCAGTAACTTTCTGTTTGGGTCGTTCATCTTGGGGAAGGGAGAAAAATCTGCCTCCCTTTTGTAGTTTTACTCAGGGTGCTTAAACAGGGAGAGGGTGTTTAGCATGGAGACTAGATTAGGTTAGCTTAAGTCTCCAGATTCCGCTCAGAAACCACTGGGAATATGTACTACAACGTTCACTTTGTTACAAACCACTGCTTTCGGAGACTCGGGGAACAGGACAGACCGTGTGTGTGTTTATAGAGTTTTTAGACCATTTTTCCAAAACTGAGCAGGTATCATCGTTCGTGCAGGTATCATCGCTCATTTAGTATTGCCATATCCCCATGGGATTGGGAATGCATGATAAGTATACCTCAGCGCCAAATACCTTCAGAATAAAGGTGGGAGATCCCGTCCTCTTATGAAAAGGCTCAGTACACGTGCATCTACGTCGACCGGATCATGCTTTCCGTATTTTTGCATCAGATAAGAGAAATATGCACTTTGTACAGCTCACCATCCGAGTTTAAGTCCCTCTCCAAGCTCTGGTACGAGCGTGTGTGTGTGTGTGTGAGAGAGGTGTGTGTGTGCTGTATCTTGATGGATGAGCACACCTGAAGGTTTTAGCTGAACGAGGGAAAACACTATTGGTGCAGTTGGAAGTTTGTATACGATGTCCTAAATCTTCTCTTTGGAACTCCAAATGCAGTTTAGGCTTAAACTGAACCGATAAACCACTCGATTATAAGCTTTTCACTTACAAGTACAGAGCAATAAACACTTTGATTTTAGCTGAGCTCTTTAGGTTGAAAGAATATGGATAAGTATAAAAAAAAATAAAAACACTGGGACATGCTTAGTTCACTTCCTCTTATGCAATTACAGGTACACAGAGAGAGGTGTTCAATGGTCTGTGGACATTGATTTCATATTCCCCAGCCCTAATGCACGTTTTCATCATTTTAAAATGAAGATAATAATAAAAAAATATATAAAATATGAGCCCATATTTCTTACAGGGCAGTGGGCTTTCAAAACTCTGCATGTGAAGCTAGTATTAGACCTCTGTTTCCCCCTCAATCTCTCTCTCTCTCTCTCTCTCTCTCTCTCTCTCTCTCTCTCTCTCTCTCTCTCTCTCTCTCTCTCTCTCTCTCTCTCTCTCTCTCTCTCTCTCTCTCTCTCTCTTTCTCTCATACCTGCTTTGTGCCCTTCGTATCCTCCTCCTCTTCCTCCTCCAATGAGTTTTGCCTCATGTTCTGTTTTCTCGGCCGTCTCCCTCTTTCTGTCCTTCTTGTGAGTTTTATTTATTTACTTTGATTTATCTATTTTTGTTTTGTAACTGTGCATGTGAGAGCATCACTGAATTGTTGGATATGTTTTAAAAAAATAAAAAATAAATAAATATTCAGCTGCTGAAGCCATGCAAAACATTTTGAATTGCCCTTAAAATATGGAAAATGTTTTCTGAATGCTTTATATAATTTCTGCTGTAAAATAAAATCTTAAAAGAGAAATGTTGCTCATACTGTCCCTTTTTTCTGCAACTTTTCTTTGTTTTTATGATATTAAACAGTAAATATATATTTATTCATATATGCATACATATATACACTATACATTATATAGTTTTTATTATGCATTCGTTACACTACAACTATAATTAAATGTAGCCTACATTTAAATATATTTATAATTATAGCCAAGCAATCACAGTAAATAAATGTAATATACGACAGTATACTATGGTTTATATATATATATATATATATATATTAATTAGTATTATTTTACAGAAAATTTAATACTAATATGAAAAGCCATTTTCAACTTGTCTGGATTTTTTCTGTGCACGCGCACATACAAACACACACTCGCGCGCTCACAGTAGTAAGTTAGCTGGAGTATAATCGGGGCCTTCACACATCAATTCAACAAACATGTAAGTAAAACTGCACCAACATCACTCGAACGAGCTCAATGATTCCATATACAGTAACTTATCTATATTTAATGTCGTGTTTTACGTGTTCATGAATATCAGTCTTTCTGGGTGTGTTTGTCAAGTGTGTGTTGTGCTAATGGGTGTGAATGCTGCTAAATCAACAGGTTAGCGTAGCAGGTTAGCTTACTGAATTTTTACTTTTTTTTTTTTTTCACTCTCGGAGTTTAATTTAAGTCGCTTTTAGTTGGAATCAGCTCAAATGACGCCAACAGTGAACTTTTTTGTCAATTAAAGAGTTTTAGACCGTATATATTTGTATATCCGCTACATGCTAACGGCTAACAGCTTTTTTTCTGACAACAAAGTTTGTGAAAACTTGAAACATCAAACGGAGTCTAAATACACACATTTTACCATTATAATATCACATGTGATTTGTCTTTTGTTGTTTAAATTACATAAATGGGAGTTGTCTTTTGACTTTTTTAATGCGGATGCTTAGCGAAGTTGCGGCGGAAATGTGGAGATTTAACGTTAATATAAAGCGATTCATAAAATAAGTATAAGTTAGTGAAATTGGCCTCACCAAATATAATTTCACACAATTTCAACAGCCTGATTGCAGTTTAGTTAACTTAATATGCGTTGACTGATATTTTTGGTGACGTAGCCTAATAAACAGTGTATGATCAACTTTATATATAACTTACGTGTATATTAATAATTGTAATAAAAGTAGTACTTATTTAAAGATATATTTTAACCTCTTGGTTAATTCAGGACTTAACCTGAGAATAATTTCCTTCCCACATAATTTAAAAATTCTTGTTTTGCTCTAATTAACTATCAAATATGATAACTCTGTTTACAGATCATTAGTACATGTACGAAAAATTCATCAGAAATGCAACTTTTAATGTTATAATCATATTAAATGCACTTTAGCTATTGGTTTGTTATGCTTTATGATGTTTTTTTTATCGATTTATTAATGAACAGTTATAAAATACTCACCTTTTTATGGCTTTATTGTACTACTAAGGATGTGTGTGACTTAATTAGAAGTCTGTGTCAGATTAGCTCTCCCTGGATGTTATTACTGACATGATTATGTTTGATGCTAGAATAAATGTAACAGAATTGGAATAGTTTTCCGATTGGAAAATCAAGTTTGAGAGCAGAAAATGAAATGGTTTTGTTTAATTACTTGTAAGATATATCATCAGCTCTAGTGATATCTGCATTGATGCAATGAATCAAATTAACAAAGATATGATGTATCTTGGGCTGCATGATATTGTAGAAAAATGCAATATGCATCTGTGGTAACTTGTTAAATAATGCGATATTTGATATGTGACACAATATTGTTTAAAAGTGTGTAAAATAGGTATTAATTACATTTAAAAACTGAAAATGATATATGTTGCACATTCTTTCATGGGTAAAGAAAGCATCATTACAACTTCTGAAAGTGAACAGCAGTTTTAGCACTAGCCTACATCAAGTAATGTCACAAATCTAAGTCATTTTTCACATCAATGTAAAGAACAACAAAAAACTATTTAAATACCAAAAACTCTTTGCTCAACTTGGTAATGTATAGTTATACCAACCTGAAAAACTTAACATCAAATAATGTGTTCTTCAGAATCGTTTATTTTTCTATATTGTTGAAGTGTATTTTGTTCTGGATGTCCCAGTTGGATAACAGGAATCGCACTTTTCAGAAAGTTGAGTGTAACGTTCATAATTTTTTTTGGTTTGAATCTGAGTTGATAGAAATGTAGCCAGCTTTTGTAAAATAGGGACATAATATCAATTGCATGCTCGTGATTCTTGTCAAATCGTAATTGAATCGCAGCATGTTTTGAGTTGTCGCAAATATCATATTTGATTGATGTCAGGTTGTATTGTGATGAAACATCTGATTTACACACCTCTAATAAGTCAGCATTGTCTAATTTACATTTAGAAAGCGCCATATGTTTCTTACACTGGAGGATCTCAGTCTGCAGTGAGATTTCTGCCACAATCACATGACCTGGAGGCTTACGGTACCTTCCACGTCTGGGTGTGGAATGTGTGTGTTTTTCTTTGCTCTATATTGAGTCCTGATGTTTCTCTTTCAGTCTCCTGTCGTCACTCTTAATCCGCAGCATTAGACGGCAGAAAGCCTAGCTTGAGACCTTTTACACACTCAGGAAAAAAAATAGCAAAACTTTACCTTCGGTGTTCAACTGCTTGTCACCACATTAAACGTCATTGAGCAAAAATTACTCAGTTAATTGTGAGAAATTATGATTCGAGGTTTGGATATTTAATGCAATGATTCAGACATTATTGGGACTACTGTAAATCAAAAGTTGTGAAATTGGTTCATCCTGAATGCGTATATGTCATCTTCATTATGAACTAGTTCACAGTGTCTTTGGATGTTTACAGAGCGCTTAACACATCCAAATCACAATGTTCCTTTAATAAACTCGTTTGAGCTTGAGTGATCTATCTATACCTCCCATTTTCGTCAAATGCCTCTACATATCTTCCTGTAATTTGGTTTCACACCACTTTGAATTGATGCACTCACTTGTCATCCTCTTGTAAAGTCCTCTGTATGGTGTGTTATTCTGAAAACGGGACTTTTATGTTTAAATGTGTAGTTTTAATAGTTCTCCCGGTTGGATCGAGATCATTTATGTAGTCTATCAGCCCCTAGGTGGCAGTAGAATATAACATACTGTTTGTCACACTAGATTTCTATTAGAATGACATAAGAGGACATGTATGTTTGCTTTTTTCCACAGCTCAAATCACATTAGTGGCAGTAATGAATACGTTATACTAAGCTTTATTCACTTTAAATTGATCCGGACTGCTCAAGTAGGTTTGCCTGGACTTTTCCAGCTGTCCTGACAAAGGTTTGTTTGAATGTAACGTAAGAGTGTCTCTCTGTCACAGGTCCGCCCCGGGTGCAGATGGCTCTGGCTCTGCAGGAAGTAACCGCAGGCTTCAGCAGACTCAGGCACAGGTGGATGAGGTAAGAGGACACACCTGACACCATGGACAGCTAGAAATAGTCCACTTCATTTCCGTATCTCCATCTTCTCAGGGATGGTTCCTTTGTGATGTTAACTGTTATACAATTTCAGGACAGCTAATGCCAGTAAAATAATGTACAAGCATGAGTCATGATGATGACTACTATTGTGCTTGAATATTTTGTACACTGTAAAAAAATATTGTTGGTTTAACTTAGAAAATTATGTAACCTGGCTGCCTTAAATTTAAATTCATTGAAATGGAAAAATTGAGTTAATGCAATGAATGAGATTGATTTAATCATCAGAAACTTAAAATATTATGTTATCTGAACTACATAAATTATTTAAGTGGATTTGACGAAAGAAATAATGTTGTGATTACAAATCATGAAAATATTTTTTTACAATGTACCTCGAAACCTTTCAAACATGACTACTACAATATTAAAATTATATAAAATTCGAGTTTGTACTCTTCTGGTTTTAGGCGCTATCATTGAATACATTTTTTAATGAGACAAACTGTTTTGCCTGCTGCTAAATTCAAATTTTTTTGTTCCTCAGGGGAACGCAAAACTTTTTTGTGAGCAAACGTAAAAGCATTGAAATATTTTTCTTCCATCTCATTTTTTCCATCACCACGTCCCTTTAGGTGCTCCGTACCGTTCTAATCTATTAGAAGACCATAATCCATGAGAACAAGATATAGTAAAATCTCAATTTTGCTACCAGTATAATAGAAATATGAACTTAGTGCGGTTAGTGGTTTGTTCAAAGTAATATATTTTAATTATTAAAAAAAAAAAAAGAAATCTTACTTAACAAATTGTTGACAAGAAATTTACTTTTATTGTGCAATAGTGCATTCAATTGACAGTGAAGACATTTAAACATTTAGACAATTTTGTGTTGCGTTTATACAGATATACATAGATATACAGTACCGGTCAAAAGTTTGGAAACATTACTATTTTTAATGTTTTTGAAAGAAGTGGCTCGTGTCCAAGGCCAAGCCTGGATTTATGTGATCACAAACAGTATTGTGAAATATTACAATTTAAAATAATGGTTTTCTATTTTAAATATACTTAAAAAAAAAAAATTTGTGATCAAAGCTGAATTTTCAGTATCATTACTCCAGTCTTCAATGTCGCATGATCCTTCAGAAAAATCATTATAATATGATGATTTATTATCAATGTCGGAAACAGTTGTGCTGAGTTTAATTATTTAATATTTTTATCTGTGTGACTTTTTTCAGGATTCATCGATGAATAAAAGTATGAATGTTTGGCAACAGTTAAAACATTTATATTATTATTCTATTATAAACCAGGAATATTTTGTCACAATATACACTTGTTCAAATATTTCGGGTCTCTTTTTTTTTTTTTTTTTTGTAAAGTGATAGTAAAGATTTATATTGTTAGAAAATATTTCTATTTTGAATAAATGTTCTTTTTAGATTTTAATTCATCAAAGAATCCTGAAAAAGTAGCACAGGTTAAAAAGAAATATTAACTATTTCCAACATTTATAATAAATCTACATATTAGAGTGATTTCTGAAGGATCATGTATAAGGATAAGAAATTAATTATATTTGAAAGTATATTAAAATAGAAAACCATTGTTTTAAATTGTAATATTTCACAATTAAACAAATCTGTATTTTTGATCAAATAAATCCATGCTTGTTGACTTTATCTGTGTGAAGAGCACAGTGTAATATTTCCACTTCTGCAGCTCACCGCAGTCATATTCATGATTTCTGTTTGAGGAAGTTCATATCGGGTCTTATGCAGGTCTCCGTGCACTTAATGACTGTTGACCTCTCCCAACATTCATCTTGGTTCAGTCTGGGTTGTGCTCATAGGCTGCCGGCTGGTTATGTAACGCCCGTCACTATGGTTATGTAAGAGAAACATGGATCTGCACACGCCGGTCCCCCTCCCACATGATCTCTCTTAAATGGGTGGAGCTCTGTCATCCTGCAACAGGGTTTGTGGAGCACTAGAGCATATGTGAGGAGGCTCAGATGTTTGTGTGCCATTGACTGTTATGTAATTGTATTATAGCAGGGTGGTTTTATGCTTTCCATTTCTTCTGCATTCTGAAGCTGTAAGAGTTGTTCAGACCGAATATGAGCGTCATCATAATATTGATAAATAAATATAATAATCTCAAAACATACTCCATTATTAATGGATCAATGCTGTAAAACAAACTAAATGCTGTTGATTCCAATAGGAATACAGATAGAAAGTCATGAATTATATTTAGTCTTCGAACACAGTCATAATAGAAAAATGTCCCTCCAGACAGGATGAGTCATCATGATCTTCCAGTACCAGTTAATGCGGAAGTTAAAATTTAAATGTATATTAATACCAGCTAAGACTGGTTTCCCAAATGTTGGATAATCCTGAGAAAATGTTCATCTAGCCTTGACCTAGTTGGACAAATCCTGCCTGAAGAAGATAAGTGTATTTAGTTTTCAGTCCTGATAGTCATTTCACAGTAAAATCAGTCTGAAATCCTGCTCTATATGTATTAAACATCAAATATATTTTTGTATCCTGCACTGCAGCATTTTTGCTTTCAGTGTGGACGGACAAATGTCTCTGGAAACTTCCCATTCTGTCAGGTTAAGACGCTCGGTTTCTTTCAGTGTTAGTGTGAAACGCTGATCAGTGAAGGACATGCTCCTGTTGCTTGCCTGGTTTTAAGAAGTCTCCAACCATCCTGCCTAAAGTCTCACATCATTAAATCATTTTAATAACCCTCCCTGGTGTTCGGACAGCTGTGTGTTTACACACATGGCAAGATTCCTTGACCCTTAGCATCACTTTTGCAGAGTTCATGCTCTTCTAACAGCAGTCTCCCTCCAGGTGGTGGACATCATGAGGGTGAACGTCGATAAGGTCCTGGAGCGAGACCAGAAGCTCTCTGACCTGGACGATCGTGCCGATGCCCTGCAGGCCGGAGCTTCCCAGTTTGAGACCAGCGCCGCCAAACTCAAGAGGAAGTACTGGTGGAAGAACGTCAAGGTGACAGCATTCATATCATACACTCATTTAGTTCAAATGTGGTTTATAATCGATATTAAGGCTTTAGAAAAGATGATTGGAAGTTTTGTTCTTCGTCATCTGGAATGAATAAATATTAATAAATAAATGTATTTATATATAATTAATAATTATTTTCTCGAAATAATATAGTAAGAGAATTACTTTTCCTGTTTTCAAAAAAAGTGGAGGTTTCTGAAAACGCCGGTTATGTGTTGTCAACTGGGAGAAACGGCGTTTTAGGTTCCCTCTTGTCGATTCTGAGGATTCTGATTGGCTTGCATGGCTTTATCCTTCACCCTACACTGCCGCCAATAGGTTTGGCATAGATATGATGGAGCTTGACGGCGTATTTATGCGGGTGTGTGAACGATGTTATTTTTGAAAACGGAGAGGGGGAAAATATTCGTTTCGCTAAATACCCGGCTTTTTGTAAACGTGGCCTCAATACAAACCCGGGATATTATTTTGAATTTTTACTTTATATATAAAACAGTTAGTTCGAATCCTTGATTCTGATTGGTCAATAGTGCTTTATTCATGATAAACACGGATATGACCACTTCACCCAACGCTTCTATTGATCGCTGCGCAACACTGCGGTTCCTATGTTGTGTTTATTTGAGCTTTCATGCATATTACACACTGACTTGACCGTTGTTGCTGTTCACGCTCAGGGACTATTTTTTCTAGCGGAAGGAAGGCTTTTAGTGATTTTACTTCATGAAAGTTGCACTAATACATTTTTATTTTTTTACTTTATTTTTATTGTGTGATAACCGTTTTATAAAAGCTATAAATTACTCGAGGCAAGTGTATTGTGAATAAGTAACGTCTGAAGGTGTTACTACTCCACTTCGCGTTGAGCCTAACGACGCCCTTCAGATGTTACCTATTCACGATACAGCACAGCCTCTTGTACCTTATTGCTTACTTAAAGTGAGCTGAATGCTCCGTCATAGGCACCAAATGACAATGTATACTTGTTTGTTGATTTTGCAGATGTGGGCCATTTTGATAGCCGTGGTTGTGATCATCATTATCGTCATTATTGGTGAGTATGACAGTATTTACAGGCTCTTTTACTCCAGGGGTAGGAATGAGTCATCGTCCCTGTGATTTAAGTGTTCTTTAAGCAATTTATGTGCTAATTAAATGTGTCGTAAAGAAAGTATGCTGCATCCATTTTAACCTGATTTTTCTTTTCTTTTCCGCCCTCTTTTAGTCTGGACGCAGTCATCATAATAATGCAATACAGAGATGAATACTGGTTCTGAATTGAGGGAGAGTTTAGGATATGAAGGAGTACCGACTTCAGAAAGAAAAGAGAATGAATGAGTGCTCTTCCAATGAGTTCTAACCTGCTGATTTTCAAAAGCATATATTGTAAACTATCCTCAATTGTTTGTTTTTTTGTTTTTTTTCTGTTTTTTTAGGTTTTGTTTTTAATTGAATAAGATTTGAATAAGTTCCAAAATGCCTAATAATTTCCAAATACATCTAACACACTCCTCCGTGCAAACCACAGAACAAGGGCTGACTAGATAGTGTACAAGTTACAAAATGATCCAAAACCATTGTATGTTAATATGAGAAACATTTCACTAATATTTGAGGCCAAAACATGCTGACCAAAAACCAGGCCAAACTTGGTTGAAA
Organism: Pimephales promelas; assembly: GCF_016745375.1. The sequence goes on from NW_024121188.1 coordinate 14,373,505, forward strand.
GCCATTTTGCCAACATCTCATATCATTGATGAATCCCTCATGGACTCTTTTAGTGAGCGGCCGTAACCAGACACTCTAGTTTTGGCCGTGTCTGAGTTTTTCAGTGCCAACAAGACACACGAGCCTTTCCTGAACAACCACAGTCATGCCATCAGTGCCTGGAGATAAACTCCACTGCCATCCCGTAACAACCGAGAACTTTACTCTGATTTCACTCAGAATATCTGCACAGAAAAATGCTATATATAAGCTTGAGATATTAATGAAAGATTAAAGTGGTAATTCACTTATAATTTAACTGCATCATTTGTATTACCTTGTGTAGAAATAGTTTGCTTGGAAATATCTTAGCCTAATCAGATTTCAGTAGTATTGATCGATTTTTGGTGGGGTTTTTGCTCACGTGCCAAAACATTTTATGTTTGTCTGAGCTTTTTTTTTTGTATGTATTTCTTTGTCTCACATGTGTATAAATTGTTACCAAGTGCAATTCTATACTGTGGCCTTACTAACTTAAGTGTGTTGAATTGCCCGTGTTGGCTCAATAAAACTGATTTAACATCCTTTAGTTCTCAACGGAAGCCTTAATTCAGGAAGTCATTATGAAGCTTGCTTTTTATTGCTGTTACTCAAAGGTTTAATGGATCAGATTGCTTCAGATGATGCTACAAATCACTTTTTATTTCAAATACTGTTGTTCTGATGTGCACTACTGCATTTGTCCTGGTTAAATCTAGTTTGCAGTCTTCATTCAAGACGAAGGTGCACATTATGTACCTGTGAATAGCATTCATCTCTCAAGACAACAATGGTGTGAGGGGTTTCTACAGAAGGCTGTTTCTTTGTAGCCATTTTTTTAAAACAAATTTGAACCTTAGATATAAAAGTTGTCCTCGATACAAACAACTGAAATAATAAGGCATTTTTTTTTTTGTGATTTGTACCAACATATCTTATACCTATATGTATGTTAATAAAGACTTAACAACCTAAACATAATTTCTTTACTGCCTCTTTCAACAGGCAACAATTCAGATCCTATAAGCAGGTCATACTACTTACTTTATTTTACCGTTTTCAATGACTATTTTAATAAGTACAAGGCCCAAAAGTCATAATCGCATTGCGATTTCTGTCTGCAAAAGTCTACTTGGTGCATTGTGGATGAACCGCACGCGTCTTAATATGTTAGATATTTATTTATAAAAATATTTATTATTTTTATTCTTAGTAACGCGTATAGAACCTTATGCACTATACACTCTTAGAAAAAAGGGTTCTATATATGTAGCATAGGGTTCTTTCCTCAACTGCAAAGGACCTTTTATGCAAAAAAATGATGATTAATGACAAGAAAGAACCCTTTTGGCACAAAGGTTCTTTATAGGCTTTTATTCATTCATATATTACATTATTCTGCAACATTTTGCAGTTGTAATTAAATTATTGTTTATTAAACTGTTGTAGTAACTTAATATCCCATTTTAATCATGCTGATTTTTGAAGGATAAAAACTGAAATGGCACTCTTCGTGTGATATTGATTAATTACATTTTTTAACCCCCTTATCTTGAATTTTATGATCAATCATGCATTGCGTTTTAGGGGTTCCAAATACGTAGCGCTTTAGAACCTTTTAAGGTTCTATATAGAACCTTTTCTTCTAAGAGTGTATGCTTTAACGAATGGCCTCACGTCACGCCCAATGCAGTGACGGCAGTTTATGATAATTTACATTTTATATGATAATTTATGCTATTTTTTAATAAAAATATGAGGCCCAAAAATCATAATTGTGCCCGTACAACACCGTAGTGTAAGGGCCGTTACATAGTCAACGCGAGCTACGCGAGAAAGCAACGCGAGTGACGCGAGCAACGCGCTCCCTTTCATAGTGTTAAAGCAGACGCAAGCGTCACGGGCGATGCGTAAAATGCAATACACCGGTCACGCAACAGGGGGTAGTAGATTTTTCACTGCAAACCTGAAAAAGCGGTGAAGCTCGTGAAGGCGTGCGTGGCTCTCCACAACTTTCTGGCATCCACTGAAGTGGAGTGGAGGCAGCACGTTGTGGGGGACCAGAACATGGTCGACGGACCACGGTTTTCGGTCGGCAGCAGCAGACCCTCCCGGGAGAGCGGCACTTGTCAGGGAGCAGCTGGCTGATTACTTTTTATCAGATGCTGGCGTGTTTCAATAGGCTACAGTGTGCTACGATTGGGTAGCACTGACAAATAAATTGATAAAAGTTCGATTTGAAGCATGAGTTTTTTATTATTATTTAACACTTTACACATTTTAACTTATTTGGTTTTATGTGAAAACCATTACACATTTTTTTATAATTTGGTATTATTTAAATTATGTAAAAACCATTACACATTTTAACTAATTTGGTATTTTAATTCATTAATTCATATCCATAAACCATTAATTCATATAACCAGGCTGGTAAATTTGTCACGGGCACTTTTCCAGTCCGTTTTCACCTGATTCTGTCTTTCCCATCGCGATTGCAACCTCTCTCCAGGCATTTTCCAACGCAATTTTATTTGAGTGTAGCCTACTAATTGTGATTGTGAATTCTGTCGTATAAATGCGGATGATATAAATGCGGGGATAAGCTCGTATAATTTTTCCTCCTCGCCCGCCATTGTATTCAAACCTTCTTCTTCTGTTAACATGATATATTTGAATTAATGTACAATTCTTGCAATGTCGCCCCCACCGATAACGCATAGTATTGCGCGCATCAGTGCGTCGCGTATCAAAAACTAGGACGACACATTTGGCTACGCATCGACGCATAATGGCGGCCAAAGCGTAGCGATGCATAGCCATGCGGACGCGTATGCGTACCGATGCGTTGACTATGTAACGGCCCTAACTGTGGAGGGCGTGGCGTTATCCACCGCTACGTCATAGTTTCAATCTGTTGTTCCTGTGTTGTTCTGGTTGTATAACATGGTGATACACGTGAGTGTCATCCGCATTCTATGCTAGGCTGTTTTGTCTACGCCCCTCGACCAATCAGACTGTCGTAGGGAAACGCTCCCATCGAATGGGAGTGAAGTAGGCGTGGCTCCGGGCGGCCAAACTCACGTGGGTGAAGTGTTGCGTTCCGGAGGAGTAATGGAGGGACACATGAGAAACTGGAGCAAGTGAAAATTGAAATAAACAACAAGTAAGTGCTAACTTTGCATTGTTTTACTGCTCTCAACAGTGATTTATAGATATAGATATAATACTGCTCTGCTGTAGTGTTTAATAAGACAAGAAACGCAGCGTTCAAGTCTTCCATTATCAACAATTTCAGGTAACGTTGTATATCACTATTATTATGATTATATTATTAATGAACTATATTATACAGTCATGAGCACTCACTTCTGATACATTAAATTTGTATTATCCTGCTTGTGTTTTTTTTTTCGTGAAACCTTTACTCCGCCAGTAACGTCTCCTCCGTGCGCATGCGCACTGCTCACCCGACTTCAATACTAAATTGTATTACTTGTGTCTCGTTTAAAAGCTTTTGATTTTTTGATGTTGCTGGGTTTGTGTGAGATGTACGGCTCGGGTAGAGGGTTTTAGCGGAATATCTTTCTCTTTGCTAACTCGTGGCCGTGCATGTGCATGGCGGAGGCGCGCATCAGTATCAACATATAGTCTGTTGCTTTCGTTACATGAGTTATGTGGGAACTTTAAGATGCTTGTTCTTCTGGTGCATCTGTAAGGGTTGTTTGGATCGTCCAAGAGTGATGGTGATTTATTGTGAATGTACTATTTGGTGCCATAAGGTTTATGATAAGATTTAATGATCTAATGATCACAGTCATGGAAATGTGCAATCAACTGTTATGGATTATGGATGCCTATAATTAGAAAGCAGTGGTGCAGTTATGGGCTAATGCAACTTTCCAACAAATATTAGGGCATAGTTACAGAAATTTCATATTTAGTGTAAAAAATAAAGAAAAAAAGTGATAATTGGCCAATGCTGTTCATTTTAGCAGACAAATCTATTCCAGCAGGAAATATCTGGCAAATGAGTCTGGAAAAGTCATGAAAACTTCGACATTTTGTTTTACTCCGTTCTGAAATATTTCATCAGCTAGATGTTTGTTAGCAGTTTATTAAACACACTTGTGTAGAGAAAACCTTAACTCAAACATGTCTGATATCATCAGTTGTCTGTTGAGTCATTTGTACACTAATTATACTCATTTAAAAGTGTGTTTAGTTATTTTTTAAGGCAAACCTCCTCTGTAAGGAGTAGATTTTACATCTCAAAAACTGATCTAAAACCTATCTCTGCGTTTCTTCATCAGGCACAATACCCTTTATGGAGTTAGAGGCAACTCTTATAAGCACAGGTGATTTAACAATGATTAGAAACACACTCAAAATCATGTGACAAATGATTAGACACACAGAAACATGTAGGGGAAAAATCAACTAATGAATTTTCCAGTGTTATTTGCTATGCAGTTGACTTGATTCACAAGGACACATATCGGTTATGTCAATAACTCTTAAATATGCATGTACTGCTTTATAGTTGTCAGTGATATGCAGAATCCATAAAGATGATCACCTGTTGCAAAAGATCCATTACCACTTCTTAACCGTAAAGACATGAGATATGATAAGAATGCATGAATGTAAATGACAAAGAAACGTGTTTGTATGCGTGTCTAGTATTACATAATCATGTGATCATGTGCATATTTCCTAAAAGCACCGACTGCAGCCATGTTCTTTCTGTTTGAGTGTCATGTTTTAGCTTATTCTAAATGGCATGTTTGGACATATTTTCTGTCATTGATGGCCATTTTTACTTGCCCTATAGCTTCTGTGTGCAGCCTGTCTTAAAAAAAAAAAAAAGCATGGTTCAGACTGATCTCTACTTGTTTTATTTTTTGATGTATTTTTTACACCTGACGTAGTTGCACTCTATTCTGAGAATGACTGAGTCCGATTCACTGTACATTACACACGCAGGTCATGACTTCACAACACAGAGAGAGACGTCAGAACCATCACTAAAATAAACTGCTGGAGAAATTTAGTTTGAAACTATTTTAACTCGGAGATAAATCCAATTATGAAGAAGCAGCAAGTAATGCCTTAATCAATACTCTTTGACAATAAAACCGTGCAGAGCAGAGTAACAAATATGCAGGGAATAAAATTTGATGTAAATGTTCTGTTGTTTGCTGAATCAGAACTAAGAACGAGCTACTAAACCTAAGTATTAAAGGCCGCATACTTCTAAGTAATCAGACTTAAAGACTTAATACAGATATAGCAACACTCTGGCATCCTCCTATATGGTGATATGCACACACCACTCACATTTTATGTGTGAAATATAGAAATTCAACACATTCAAAGATTTCTGTGAGGCACTTTGGATCTTCCAATTGAAGTATAGAAGTAAAAGTAAAAACATGTTAGGACGGAGTGTGTAAGCGATGCAGTACGCACACATGATGATGGTCCTGTATATAGTCAGTAATGTGTGTTGTGATGTGAATAGTCCAGTCTGTGGATGACACTGGCAGGCTGTTGTTTTTGAGAGTGAAAGCTGATATGACACCCGGCCATCCTGTGCTGCATGTGCAAAACAACATGTTGTTTCCATAACACGATAACGCCAAGTTTATTAGTTAATGAGACGTAATGTGGTGAAATCAAGTTATTTTCTTGCTAATTTTATCCTAGATTGTGTAGGCAGAGACATAATGAGCCTCCAGCTTTATTCATCCAGAGTTGAGGTCATATTGACGTACCATGGCCAAATTATATCCTAAATATATGTTGTAAACCACACGGATTGAGACAACATATATTTTCCAAATTGAAATGTTAAGAGCTTCAAATGATGTATTCTATTATATTAGAAAATCTTAAAATGCATTTTGGGTATATCTAAAGTGTATTTTTTAATTTTATTTGGGACTATGTAAAATAATTAAAAAATATATGTTTAAAAATAGCAAAAATCTATTTATGTAAATGCATGTATACACACGTGTGTGTGTGTGTGTGTGTGTGTTTCTATATAAATGTGTATGTGTTTATATATATACTGTATATTTTCTATATAAATGTGTATATACACATTACACACACATACACTAATATTGAGCAAAACTATATTTAAGTAAATGCATATATATGTATATAATTTATATGTGTGTGTGTGTGTGTAATATATATATATATATATATGCATTTACATAAATATATTTTCGTTCGATATTTGTGTCTGTGTATATATAAATATATATATGTGTGTGTATATAAATATGCGCATACATGTGTATATTTATATACGCATTTACATAAATATATGTGTACATACGCACACATACACACTAATATTGAACAAAAATATATTTATGTAAATGCTTATATACATACACATACATTATACACACACACATGCATATATATATATATATGCATTTATATAAATATATTTTTGTTCAATATTAGAGTGTGTGTGTGCATGTATGTATGTGTGTATATACATGTGTGTATATATATATGTATATATACATATATATATATATATATATATATATAAACACACACACACATATATTTATATACAAACATGCATATACACACGTACACTAATATTGAACAAAAATATATTTATGTAAATGCATATATATATATACATATATATATATGTGTGTGTATATAATGTATACGTGTATGTATATATGCATAAATATATTTTCGTTCAATATTACTTTGTATAATTATTACACCAGGTTATTATCAAAGTGCTTTTTCATGGGTTTGATATCTATCCGTGTTTCTCTTTTAGTTCATTCAATGGAAGACTACATAACCCCCAATTATCCGAGTAAAACGTTGTCGTCATCATGGTCATGGATTTCTCTATAGACCATCGTTGTTAATGTGGACAAAGGCAGTGGAGCGTCTCGACTCAGGATCCGAGCTTCAGTAGGGGTGGGCAGCGGGCGCGGGAGAACTCACAGCGGGGAATGCCGGGAGGAGACGGCTTGCCCGATGGAGAAGAGGAGAGCCGTTCTCCAGGGCAGGCGGACCGAACCGGCAGCGGGCAGGACCCCGGGGCCAGCGGAGGGGAGAGCTCTCCGGGGTGTGAGGAGAGTGGAGGAGAGCAGACACACGAGGATGTGGACATGAACAGTGGTCATGAGTCCAGCAGCGGGAACGACAGCCTCGCTGGATCACGACATCATCGTTCCTCGGCCAATCGCAGCCCTGGAAGCACCACGGGGTCAGGAAGCACTAAGAGGTACATCAATCACTTAAACTGAGGGTTAGGGACCAGAATAGTGGCCCTCAACCCCCTGACAGGCCATATTTTTGTTTTAACCCTGAAATGGCACACCTGATTGAGCTATTGAAAGCCTCAAAGGCTTAATGTGTAGCTGACTAATTGAATCAGGTGTGCCATTTCAGGGTGAAAACAAAACAACATGTCCTGTTGAGAACCACTGGACTAAAACAAGTCCGTTTGAGGAGGTATAACATCATGTATACTGTAGGTTAAGTCCTGTCCTATCATAGACTCTTGTTTCTCTCTCTCTTTGTGTCTTCAGCTCAAAGTCTGCCACTGTCTCTTCATCCTCCAGCTTTCACAGCTCTCGTCACACAGAGTGCAGCAGGTAAATGAACCACAGATTTACACAGTACAGTAACACAACTCGGGATTTGCAGATATGCATTAATATCAAGATCATATAGTGGTCTTAAAACTGTTTGGACACTCAAGTCACACTTAAAAATGTATTTATGCAATTGCATTAGATAAAGAGATAGTGTTCTTGTTATTTATTGAAAATAAAGATGCACAAGCTCACAATTTCTCATTGCGATACATCCGACAAAAAGAAGTTTGGTTTAGAAGAATGAAAAAAGGCTAGTGTTGACATCAGATGTTAGTTATAAAAATTCATCTTTAAAATTCCCTCCACCTTTCAGATAATTTCTACACCCATATAGTTATTATAATTATGGAAGCCGATTCCTGCCACATGAGAAAACAAAATCATGCTTTGTTGTTTATTATGAGATACAAAGTCATAATGGCTTTTTTTTCTCATAATTTCACATTTCTGATTTAATAGGTTATTTCAATTTTTTGACACAAAATTAACTTTATATTCTATTATAGATTATATCATAACAATTTCAACTTTTATGTTATGATTATCACTTTTTATCATAATTTCAATCGATCAACATTAGAGCCAGACCGATATATCGGTAGACCGATATTATCGGCCGATATTATGCATTTTCAAAACTATCGGTATCGGCAGTTATAATGGCCGATAAATGAATATTTCAAAAATAAAAATAAAACGGATGAAACACGCTTGAACCATGTCATGAGTGTTGGAGTTGTATAGTTTGTCCACCAGAGGGCACTCTACACCATTCCTGTTGGCAACACTCGTTGAATTGTTCACGATACATACATTGCTTGAATAACAATGAAAAGATCATCCCCATCAGTTCTCTCAACTCAAATAAGCATGACAAAATTTGTGACAGTTTTGCTGCTGTTAAATAAGCCGAGAGTGAAGCGGAATTAGCTAGTAATAGTTGCGTTACGTTGTTACAGTGTAGTTGACTGACTGTCCTTTTAACTTTTGACCATGTGACTGAAGTATTTCTTTAATAGCACGTGACAGTTATAGCATTTGGCCTGTTATATTGAAAATGTATGTTTTATAATTTGCAGTATGACATAATCCATTGCTAAATTATGGCTCATCATAGACTAGCTAACCATAAAGCGAGCTAATGCCACTATCATCAGTCTGTTCTGTTGTGACAATAAAAGAAACAAGTTTCTTTTTAAAATGCATTATATTATTTTAGTTAAAACTCATAAAGAACTACAAATAACTAATGTTAGGGAAATCTGTTAATGTTTTGTTGCGCGTTTCTGAAAAAAAATAAAAATATCGGCCGATATATCGGATTTTAAAACCAAAAAATATTTGTATCGGTATCGGCCTTCAAAATCCTTTATCGGTCGGGCTCTAATCAACATTTTATCTCAAAATTATAACTTGTTAATAAGATAAGATAAGATAAGCTGTACTTTATTGTCCCCAAAGGGAAATTTGCTTTGGACTCTGTCTTTGTCCCTTCCACAGTTTTTACAAAGAATACAAAATACAAAAAAAAAAAAACATGTTCTCATATACATTAGATGTGTACGTATATAGTAGGCACATTAACACCTTTCATTGGCAGGTTTAAGTATTTTTATCTCATGATTTTTTTTCTTATGTGGTGGAAATGTACTTCTATATTGCAATAACCATTTGCAATTGTCAAAAAAGACCTGAAATGAAACGTGTGTGTGTGTGTGCAGTGAGCAGACGGAGCACGGGCGAGGGCAGACACACAGAGAGATGATGCAGACGGTGCAGGAGATGAAGAAGCGTCTGCCGTCTGAGAAGAGGATGCGCAGTAAAGCCAGCACTGTGGAGGCTCTGCACTACGCGCTGAACTGTGTCAAACAAGTGCAAGGTAGACTCACTTTTGTTTTGGTGTGTGACTCCAAGCATAAAGCCACTAGAGCGACTGCTGTTACTGTATAACACACCATCAGATTATCCGATTATGCAACGGTCCGTCAGGAAGGCCTTCAGGACTTTCCCCTGTGCTGTGTTTTACAGTATAAAGCCTGTGTTGAGATGATGTGGATGGTTTCTATGTGAGCTCATCGTGTGCGTCATGTGGTTAAGTAATGCTGAAACTCAACACGCTAGAATGCAGCTGCCATACAAGTAGCAACCGAATCAAAACATACGCTGTGGTTCAGTGAGGGCAAACACGATGATTTAATTTAGTTAATAAGGCAGCTTTGATTGAAGAGCAGCAGATGATCTGATGACACTGTTGCTTATCTAGTCACCAAAGCACAGGAAACACATTTTCAACTGAATCATTCATGCTCTCATTTGTTGTCAGTAGCTTCCTAATGTCAGCTGATAATATGTGTGGTTGTGCAAACCCCTAATTTTCTGATATGCATGAAGGATGTCTTTATCCTGTTATCGCTTGGAAAACGGCACTCCTGAATGTTACTTGTGCAAGGAAATCTTTCTGCCACAACACCTCTAAGTGATTGTGTCACGGATTAGGCGGCTGTAGTCAAGCGCACGGCTTTAATCCGATACTTAAACAAGAAAATAGAGCCCGACCGATAAAGGATTTTGAAGGCCGATACCGATACATATATTTTGGGGTTTTAAAATCCGATATTCCGATATATCGGGCGATATTTTTTTTTTTTTTATTATTAAATATTGTTGGATTTCACACACGTGTAAAAGAAAAGCTAACTTTTCTGCACAAGATACGATACTTTTTCTCTATGTCTAAATGTTCACTCCTCGCAAATATAACTTACATTTTACAATGCAGGGACTGTGACTAGAGATATACTAGTTATAAATACAGTAATCATTACTTTATTTAGGCAGAAAAAGTTCATTGTTGTTTCCAAGCTTATTAATGTTAACGTTAGCGGTCTTCCACTGATGATAGTGGCTTTAGCTTGCTTTGTGGTTAGCTAGTCTATTATTAGCAATAGATAACATCATACTGCAAATTGTAAAACATACATTTTCAACATAACAGGCCAAGGAGAGATGATTAAAGCGTGTTTCGTCCGTTTTTATTTTATTTTTTAAATATTCATTCATCGGCCATTATAACTGCCGATACCGATATTATGGAAAATGCCTAATATCGGCCGGCCGATATATCGGTCTGGCTCTACAAGGAAACGTACGACCACATATCGCAGAGAACTGACATAATGCAAGACAAGGAGCAGACTGAAACTGAAACACACCACTAGAGGAACTAGAGAGACTGAAACTCAAATCAAAATGAAACTCTGGTGACAATCAGATAGGGGAAACTGAGGATGACAGAACCAATAAATAAAAACAAACATATATATACAAATAAAACATGACAGATTTGTGCTACTGTATAAAACACGCATTTTATCTCATTAATACAGTGTGAAGAAACACTGAAGTAACATCCATGGTTACCTGAAGTAACATCTAAAGTCACTGGGCTTTAAACCAGTTTGAATATGCATGCACTTCCTGGTTTGAAGGACTTACAAAACGACTTAAAGGGCACCTATTATGCCCCTTTTCACAAGATGTAATATTGGTCACGGGTGTCCCCAGAAAGTATTTGTGAAGTTTCAGCTCAAAATACCCCATAGTTTATTTATTATAACCATTTGAAAATGTCATTTTGGGGACTGCTTAAAAATGAGCTGTTTTGGGTGTATACCACCTTAAATGCAAATGAGCTGCATATCCCCGCCCTGCCTTTGGATGAGGGCGTAACTTGATACCATGGCAGTCTGTGCTGAGAGAGGAAGGCTGCAAACAGCACAAAATAAATTAATAAGAGTAATTCTAAACAGGTCTCATTTAGGTAAGGCACAATTTGCTGAGCTTAACTGGCTTCCTATTGAGTCACGCGTTATTATGTCACGACTGACCATGACTCATAAAATATTGTATGGTAAAGTCCCAAATTATTTGTTGGGTCTTGTTACTAAGGTGAACGACACGCACACTGTTTACACTCGTGGCAGTATATCAGACCTCTGTCCTTATGCATTCAAGACAATGTTGGGAAAAAAAACATTTGCCTATATAGTGGAACATGTTAGACCGGCAAATTGAAGTAATCTTAAGCATTAATTCTTTTAAAATGAGGACCAAAGATTGGTTGTTAGAGAGGGTAGCGAAATAGAACAAGGAGACAGTTACATCTATAATTTGTATGTTATTGTAGTATGTTGTCATTGTTATCACACAACATGTAATTGTCCTGTCTTGACGTTATGCGTAAGAGGACCACAATGGAAATAAGTCCTGGATCCGCGATTATATTTTGATGCCTTTTGTTTTTATGTTTTAAGGCTTTCTTGATATAATTACAAAAAAAACCTGTACACAAAATATACTGCACTTGAAAATGTTTCCACAAATTTCCAGAAAGCATGCTATATTTATAAATGTATTGCATATTTGGATGGATAGTCACCAAAGTTTTTGCAAAATTTGTTTTGTTTAGTTGCGATTTTGTCATAAATGAATGGCAAGTTTGCATAGTTGTGCAAGGGTAATATAGAGTTTATGTAGTAATATATTTTTGTTGAAACGATTGTTTAAGGGATTAAATCATCATGCATTTTGTTTTATTAATTAAAGCTTGCATAGATTTGTGCTGATTTCTGTTTGCAATCACTTGAAATGAATGTCTGTCATCAGTCTATGATGTGATGTGAAATTTCCCAGTTGTACTTGTGTGTGGTGTTGTAATCTCTCTTGTGGCGTCCTGCTCCGTTGTTTCAGCCAAACACTGATTAACTTTACTGTGACGCTCAGCTCATTTGACATTCCCTCTGCCGCCCCCTGCAGCAAACAGAGAGTACTACAACTTACTGATGAACAGGGGTCTGGAGGAGAGACGGGACGCTACTGTGTGCACACTGGAGGAGCTGGAGAGAATCACGTCAGAACACACACTGAAAAACACGGTACGTCCTCTCAAACACTTAGTTGCATTGAAAAAGAAGTTGTGATTATAGTTTCTTCCCCATTGTTACATATCTGAGTGAAACGGCTTCTTGAACAAGTCCATGGGGAATTGATTGGATGGTTATGGTTTGCTATTGGTGGATGTGATGTGAGTGACAGGTTGCTTCGTCCTCGTCATCAGAGAAGAAATGCTGCTGTAAGAGGGAGGGGAAGTTATTTTGATTCAAGATTACAAGGACTCATGATTTTTTTTTTTTAATGCACGGATAAATCATTTATAATCATACTGCAATATTCTATAAAAAACTATATGGACTATTTTGATTTCATGGTGACTCTAAGGCTACAGGCAAAAACATAATTTTTCAACACACAGACAGCTCAGTTTTGAGATTTTGCGCTATTTGGCTGTTCATAACATGTTGTTTCAGATTAGTGGAGAGAAAACATCCTAAATGCACTTTATTTGCATCTGTAAATTTCATTTACAGCATATTTATATATAGGTTAAGGCCGTTTTCTCAAAATAATTTTGTCAAGAGTCAGAAATCTCCACTTCCACGGCTTTACATACACCAGATTGTACTGTTTTTGATTTTACAGTGGGTTTGTTAATTTATCGTTTGCCTGATTTTAAACTTTTTTTTTCTAAAAAACATGGTAAAATGTATTGTCTTCTGGCTGTTGACAGTATTTTCTCATTTAAAAAAAACATCCTAAATGTACTTTATTTGCATCTGTAAATGTCATTTACAGTGTGTGTGTATATATATATATATATATATATATATATGTTAAGGCCGATTTCTCAAAATAATTTTGTCAGGAGTCAGAAATCTCCACTTTACATACACCAGATTTTACTGTTTTATTCCTATCTATATTCTGAAGGATTTTACAGAGGGTTTGTTCATTTATCGTTTGCCTGATTTTTATACTTTAAAAACATGGCTGTTGACAGTATTTACTGATTTATGGAGTGATCAACAGATATGTTTATAATCCTTTGTGTGAAACCTTTGACTAAAATTTCAGTCAACAAAATGAATTATTTTTTAACCCGTTTTCATCCAATGTTCAGATTTCAGTTCTGGGCGTTTATGCAAATGAGTGCATATTTGATTAGATAATGCATAATTTGCATATTTAAACGTAACATTTTAGAAATGTTTTCACTTCTTCATGTAATCACTCAACTGGTGAAGTATGGATTGGTGGAGTCTGTTGTTTTACTCTATTCCCCGTGGGCCGTCCGTCTTGCTTTAATGAGCGTGTTCCCTGAGTTCACGAACCGCTCTCTGGTGTCCTCAGGACATGTTTGTGGTGGTCTTCTCTCTGGCCTCGGGGAAGGTGGTTTACGCGTCTGAACAGGCGTCCAGCGTGCTTCACTGCAAGAGGAAGTTTCTGGAATCTGCCAAGTTCGTGGACCTACTGTACCATCAGGACGTCAACGTGTTTTACTCGCACACGGCGCAGCCGCGGCTACCACACTGGAATGTGGGAACGGACAACGGCGAGTCTCCTCATGATGTCACACTTCCAATTTAAAGGGATAGTTCGCTCAAAAATCATTTACACACCCTCAAGTTGTTCCAAACCTGTATGAGTTTCTTTCTTCAGCTGAACACAAAAGAAGATATTTTGAAGAACAAATGATGACTCCCATACATTAGAAGCCAATTGGACTCATCATCTGTTCTTTAAATATCTTCTTTTGTGTTCAGCTGATGAAAGAAACTCATACGGGTTTGGAACAATTTGAGGGTGAGTAAAGAAATTAATTTTTGGGTCAAGTATCCATTTAAAGCTGGTTGTTTTAATCATGCGAACAACAGATTTGATGAATTCAGCTCATAATAATATGATTGTGTTTGTGCTCTCCAAAGCAGCGGCTCTGTTTGAATGTGCCCAGGTCAAGTCCTTCTTCTGTCGATTCAGGTCAGTCCTCCACCTTATCAGAGGAGTTATTTATGACTTTATCCCTGCTTCCTGATGACTTTTTAATTGTCTCATTTAGTTAGACGATACAGATTGCTTCAAAGCAAGAAAATAACAGTATTAAAGGAGTAGTTCATTTTAAAAAAAACTTTTGCTAAATAATTTACTCACCCCCATGTCATCCAAGATGTCCATGTCGTTGTTTCTTCAGTCGAAAAGAAATTAAGGTTTTTGATGAAAACATTCCAGCATTTTCTCCATAATGGACTTCAATGGGGTCCAAACAGTTCAAGGTCCAAATGAGAGTTTCAGTGCAGCTTCAAAGGGCTTTAAACGACACCAGACGATGAATAAGGGTCTTATCTAGCGAAACGATCGCTCATTTCAAAAATAAATAAAAAGTTTAAGTTTTATAAGCACAAATGCTCGTCTTGCTCTGTTCTGCGATGCACGTTCGTGACTCTCCTGTTCGAACTCGTTTATCAAAATGAACGAATTTTTTTTCCGAGTCATTTGGTTCATTCAACGAATGAAATGACCCGAAAAAAGATTTGTTCGTTTTGATGAACAGGAGAGTCACGAACGCGCATCGCAGAACAGAGCAAGGCGAGTATTTGTGCTTATAAAACTTTATTTATTTTATAAATGACCGATCGTTTCGTTTCAAGTTCACTGTTGATTCAGTTCAATAACATTCTCAACGTTGCAGAGTTTATTAAATATGAAATGAATTCAATTCAGCTATAAAGCAGCTCTACAGAAGACAATAGTTCATCCAGTTCTGATCCAGTGTTGTCAGTGCAGTCAAATTGGTAATATTACTGAATATTAAGTGTGTATTGCATGTGTGTGTGTGTGTGCCATCAGAGGAGGGAAAGACAGAGATGGAGAAATGCGTTATTGTCCTTTCCGGATCACTCCGTACCTGCTGAAGGTTCAAGGATTGAGTGGAGAAGAAGAGCCGTGCTGCCTGTCCCTCGCTGAACGCATCATCTCAGGATATGAGGGTACGAACCTTTGACCTTTCACCTCAGCCCATTCTGAAACCGTTGTACACTACTACATGACCTCATCATGTTGCCAGTAAAGTTCTGGTCTCATAATCTTTATCTGGGTTTGCTTGTTTGTCTCCAGCCCCTCGCATCCCCATGGACAAGCGCATATTCAGCACGACTCATTCTCCAGGCTGTGTCTTTTTAGAAGTGGACGACCGGTCAGTGATTTGGACCTTTAATCAGAATACCATAGCAGCTTTAGTGTATGATTATGTGTTCAAATAATAATTATAATTTCATATATTCATATAATAATTCTGTGTAATGTTATTATTTAAAATATGTTGCACATAGTAAAGGTGAACAGATTTGTATTATTGATTGAAAAAAATATGCTATTTAAGACAGTAAAGCTGGGCAACTTATTAATAGTAGTTATGTATAGTTTTCTTTGTTGTAATGGGCTTTTTCTTGGCAGATGCCTTAAGTAATAATAATTTAGGCTCTAATCAGTATTTTTATCCATGTATTTGATTGATTAAGTTTCCATCTTACATGGCTGTTTACCAAATGAGTCAGCAGCTTCGCATCAAGCATATTTTGCAGTGATGGTTTGTTCACCTTTATATAACAGCATGACTGTGAAGTAACTCCAGCTTTGTTGACCACATTAGTTCAATATCTTGCTACTCTGTGCCGGAATCAATAGTCTTTTTTGTACAAATAATGAAGGCTTGGACTGTTTTCAAACATAAGACTTAATCGGTCTCATGTTCATTTCAACAAGGTCTTCAAATAAATAAATGTGTTTCTGTGTCTGCAGTGCGGTGCCTTTGCTCGGTTACCTCCCCCAGGACCTGATCGGTTCCTCTGTTCTGACCGTCCTACATCCAGACGACCGCCAGCTCATGCTGGCCATGCATCGCAAAAGTACGTCCATTATGACTTTTTTACATTTTAAAGGCTTTATCAGTCTTATGTCGCGCATTATACGATACAGATTGTTTCAAAGCAGGAAAAGGATGCATTCGGCTGTTATTGAGCTGAAGTCAGTTCACTGTTGATTCAGTTCCGTTGTAATGTAGTTCATTTCATCTAGAAAGCAGTTCTGCAAGAAGTTATGTTATGTTCTTATACAACAGTGTCAAAGTGTAGTCAGATCAATGATATTGTTGAATATTAAGTTTCCTCAACTAAGCAAGCCAGAGTCGACAGTGGCAAGGAACCCAAACTCCATCAGGTGAACGAATGAAACCTTGGGAGAAACCAGGCTCACTTCTCCTCTGGCCAATGAACGAACACGGTGTCATTGTGATTCAGGTTGCATCACAAATCAGAATTCAGATCAGAATCGGTAGCATTCAAGTATTCATCCAGTTCCTTTTGCTTGAAGATCGATTCATCCCGCTGGTTTGGAGCCGAGGCTGGTCTTAGGGTCTGTGTGGAGGACCGGTCTGGTTCTTGTGGTCTCTGCTGAGGATCGTATCGACGAGGCCTTCACAGGGGATTGTCTAGTAGACACAGGGCTGCGTTTCTAGGTGTGATCTGGATATGGACCGGATCCGGCTGACTACGGTAACCTCGGGATGAGGACGAGACCGACAGACTAATATTAGTGTAGATGCCATGCTTCTTATAGGAAGTGCTCCCGGTTCCGGTTGACCTGATTTATGCCGCCTAACAATCATTTAACTGATTTAAATAATAGAAATTGGTAATGTAAATTTTTTTTTAAAAAAGCCTGCAGTTGATTTTGATATTGTGGGTTTATCAACTGGCCAGAATTTTGAGATCGCAATAGACTTAAAGGACTATAGAGGACTAAAAGAGTCTGAGGAGATGAACCATTTAGTGCTTAAGCAAGATTTGAATCATGTAAATGATCTTAATCCAAATTGTCATGATCCCCTCAGTTCTGAAGTACGCAGGCCAGCCGCCATTTGAACACTCGCCCATCCGGTTCCGGTGTCAGAACGGGGACTACGTGACCCTGGACTCCAGCTGGTCCAGCTTCATCAACCCTTGGAGCCGGAAGGTGGCCTTCATCATCGGCAGGCACAAAGTTCGCACGTAAGCGCGGCTCATGAACGTGTCCGTTGTTTCTGTAACCAAACATTCACATTCGCACATTCACCATCACTTGTTTACGTGTAGTGGACCTCTGAATGAAGATGTTTTTGCTGCACGGAGTAATGCCGAGCAGCCAATCACGTGTGAGGACGTGAAAGAGCTGCAAGCCATGATCCACAAGCTCTTCCAGCAGGTGAGAGATCACGAAATCCACGAGAGACACAGACGGACAACCTTTTTACAGCCTGAAATGCGCCATTTATTTGATCAGAAGTACAATAAATATTCATATAATATGTTTTCTATTTTAATGCAGCTTTGCATCATTACACATTGCATTTCCGATTATCAATGTTGAAAACGGTTTCATATTTTTGTGGAAACCGTGATCTTTGATAAATGGAAAGTTCAAAAGAACAGCATATATTTGAATCATACATCTTTTCTAATAATATAAATGTCTTGTTACTTTTGATCAATGTAGCCCTCAAACTGTATTCACTTTATAGCCCTTAATCCTGTAATTGTGGACAAAAGTGGGCACAGAGGACTCCTAATTTTTATTTTTTATAAATGTTATATCACTGTCTTCGATAAAGTTTTATTTTATTTTATTTTTTTAGTTTCATTTATTGTGTTTTTTTTTATTTTGGGGGAATTTTTGAATTTATTTACTTCAAAAAGTATCATATTTTCTATGTAAATTATGCTTTTATTTTTTACAATTTTTTAACTACATTAAAATATCATTCCAATAAGTTCTTAGAGCTAAAACCTAAAGATGAAGTGACTTTGCTGTCACCTGATGTCTTATTTTGGCTTATTTTAGAATGCTGTAAATTACAGTTTTTCCCATTCATTTCTATGGGTGCCCATTTTTGACCCAAATACAAGGAGATTTTTTTTTACCCACTTAACATTGTAGAATTGAGTCAAAACAAAAATGTGTAAAGTAATGTAAGTATTTTTTTTAATTAAATCAAAACTATTTTCCCCACATTTGTCCAGAATACGGTTTTAGGGTTAATGCATCTACTAAATAAATAGTTAATTAAACTTTTGAACATTTCTGAATAGCTGTGCATGGATCGCTTTTTATGAGGAACAAACCCAAATTACATGAAAACTGTTCAAATAAACTCAGTTAAATCAGTTATGGGAAAGCATTCAAAAAATAGTGCTCTTTCATTAGAGCAAAATGACTGCAAAAGCAATCTAAACTATAATAATAGTCATAAGCAATTTCCCACAATTGGATCTTGATTAGATAATACATAAATAGTCTCTGATAATATCTGTGCATGCCTACTTGACTTCATATCAGGGTTATTATTGTTAACTAAATCTATTAAAAACATTTTTGATAATTGAAATAAAGCTGAAATAAAATATAAGTATTAGATGGAAATCAAACTAAAATGTTAGAAATGTTGCCTTGGCAATTAAATGAGTTTTAAAAAAAAGCTTTTGGTTTATTTATTTTTATATCAGCTTTAGTTTATTTAAAAATATCAAAAAGTAATAAAACGACAAATGCACAAAAAAAATGACTTTAAATTAAAATGAGAACTCACAAAATAAAAGTACTTCATATGTGGCATGACTGCAGTTGTAAAGCACATTTGATCTACTGGTTTGTTTTAATCGCATGTGTCTTTCTCTCAGCCTGTTCATAATAAAGGATCGAGTGGCTATGGCAGTCTGGGTAGTAACGGCTCTCACGAGCACTACATCAGTGTGGCGTCATCCAGCGACAGTAACGGAAACCTCTGGGAGGACTCGCACAGAGAACCAGTACGTCTGAAAGTGCATGAAATATTGACCAATCAGGGTTGGTTTGGCAGGACCTCACAGTGGTGATTTTGTCTTGTAGATGACATTGCAGCAGTTTTGTACAGATGTCAATAAAGTGAAAAACTGGGGCCGGCAGGTGCACCACGACTCCCGGAGGAAGCTCACACCTTTAGGACCAACCACTTCAGGTCTGGACTCTTTATTTCTTTTCTACATTGGTCCTCAATCATCTCTGTTTTTTGAGCATAAATAGATGCACTTTATGGATGTAAACCAAGATATACCATATGCAGCTACTTGATTAGAAAACATATGGTGAATTAATAGATTTAATTTCATTTTAAGTCTGATTTAGAATCACAAGATATAAACCCAATACCCACACTGCTCAGTCCCGGTGTAGAGGTATTTGAACTGTATTTGATTTGTTCCCATCAGTGGCAGACGCACGCCTTCATCCTAACTGCAGTCAGGGTTTGGGAATTAGAAATCTGCATCTGAAGCAGTCTTTACAAGAAGCCCGGAAACATCCACACGTTCCATCATATCAGCAGATCAACTGTGTGGACAGCATCATCAGGTGAGGCTATGACCAAAACTTATACATAAAATAGTTATAAAATAACTGAGGTTTTTTTTTTTTTTTTCCTGAAAATGTTAAGCACAGCGAAATTACAAATATTAGTTTCTAATTTGTTTTTGTTTTTCTAAATTGTTAATTTAATTTAATCATTTAAATATGCTATCCATAATGTTGCATAATAGATTAGAGTTTTTTTTTTTTTAAATCTAATAGATTAAAAAAATAGCTATTAAAAATACTATTATAAAATTAGATTATAAAAATAGATAAAAATTAGATTATAAAAATAGCTACTAAATAAAAATACTATATTTTGTATAGTAATTTTTTCTGAAAATGAAAAACAAAAAAATAATTTTAAATAAAAAGTGGTAATATCTATTAATGAATAATCTAAACAAATTAAATATTTGTTTCTATAATTCATATAAGGTAGTTTAAATATGCAATCATACTTTTTTATTATAAAAATAGATAAAAATTAGATTATAAAAATAGCTACTAAATAAAAATACTATATTTTGTATAGTAATTTTTTCTGAAAATGAAAAACAAAAAAATAATTTTAAATAAAAAGTGGTAATATCTATTAATGAATAATCTAAACAAATTAAATATTTGTTTCTATAATTCATATAAGGTAGTTTAAATATGCAATCATACTTTTTTATTATAAAAATAGCTAAAAATTAGATTATAAAAATAGCTACTAAATAAAAATACTATATTTTGTATAGTAATTTTTTCTAAAAATGAAAAACAAAAAAATAATTTTAAATAAAAAGTGGTAATATCTATTAATGAATAATCTAAACAATTAAATATTTGTTTCTATAATTCATATAAGGTAGTTTAAATATGCAATCATACTTTTTTATTATAAAAATAGATAAAAATTAGATTATAAAAATAGCTACTAAATAAAAATACTATATTTTGTATAGTAATTTTTTCTGAAAATGAAAAACAAAAAAATAATTTTAAATAAAAAGTGGTAATATCTATTAATGAATAATCTAAACAATTAAATATTTGTTTCTATAATTCATATAAGGTAGTTTAAATATGCAATCATACTTTTTTATTATAAAAATAGATAAAAATTAGATTATAAAAATAGCTACTAAATAAAAATACTATATTTTGTATAGTAATTTTTCTGAAAATGAAAAACAAAAAAATAATTTTAAATAAAAAGTGGTAATATCTATTAATGAATAATCTAAACAAATTAAATATTTGTTTCTATAATTCATATAAGGTAGTTTAAATATGCAATCATACTTTTTTAATATATATATTATACATATACATGTGTGTGTGTGTGTGTGTATATATATATATATATATATATATATATATAACGGAAAAAAAAATGTTGACATAAATGTTAATTTGTGTTTTTCCTTCTCTAGATATCTAGAGAGCTGTGCAACATCTGCTGTGAAACGAAAGAGCGAGTCTTTGTCCATATTTACTTCTTCCTCTTCTTCTGTGTCTGAGGAAGATAAACCTGAAGCGGCCGCACACGAAGAAACCATGAACACAGACGGTACGAGTCCATTCCAACCCTTTCTGTATTTGTCCTAAAGCCCTGCACAGTTTCTTACGGTGTGTGTCCTGCAGAAGCTGCTCTCGAGGGCGCTGGTGTTCTGGACAGTCAGGTGTCTGCGGGATCAGTCACGACGGCGGCTGTGGTGGGAGCGCCGCTCACTGACCTCACCATCTCTACAGAAGCCATGAGCGTTGTGTCCGTCACCAGTCAGTGCAGCTACAGCAGCACCATAGTGCACGTCCCGCAGCCCGAGTCGGGTGGGTTAACACCGAAAACACATACAATGACACAAAAAGTGTTACGTTTTTAGGCAGATGACATGGTCCAGTGCTGTGTTCGAGATCACCACCTATACCCTCATTCACTATGCCCTAAATTTAGTCCACTGAAGGAGTGAATGAAAACGAGTGAGTGAATTGGGAGACAGTAGATTTATCTTGAACTCTCATGGAAATCAGCATGATCGTGATTAAACAATCTAATAATCTGTGTTATATAGACCTTCTGTAGCCCCGCCCCTTTTCAGTCCTGCGCTCGTCGCCTTTTGACTTCCTGTCTGTATTTTGACAGCGATCTTGCATAGGTATGAATGAACTGCTCGAAAAAAATTTCCCGGTCGACATTTGCTTTAGAATGCTTATGATAAACATTACAACGCTCATGATAACTTTTGTTAACTCTACAATAAGTAAATCCACGTCACCAGCTAATTACTCCTCGACAGCGATGCCATAGAAATATACAGAACCGGAAGTTCAAAGACAATATTCTAAAGATGACGGCGCCCACGTTTCTCTGTATGATAACACTAGCCACATTGGACCAGTGGTTTGGAAAATGGATGGACGATTCAGCTGTGGGCGCCATCTTCTGGTCAGACGTGGGAATTTATTTGAAGAGTGTCTCTCACAGTGCATTATGGGTATTCTCTAGCCGTTGAGCATACATCAGTTGTACACTCGTTATTGCGGTGTATTGAATAAGTAACGGTAACGTCCACTATGGTTTCTGACACCACTACAAATGGCTGTCCCCTCAATTAGTGTCCTATTTAAGGGTATAGGGGGAGATTTCGGATGTGGCCCATAAATATTTTAGGAGCACCTTTGAACTCTGTAAATGTCTTACTGTACCTGCCCCTTCTCTTCCTCCAGAAGTCACAGCGTTGGAAGATGCTCCAATGGGTAGCGAGCCCACAGACTCCGCCCCCACCCCTGCATGCCCCGCCCCCAGCACCTCCTCAGCGGCTCAGGAGGAGATACTCCTGGTGGGTCTCACCAAAGAGGTGCTGTCCGCTCACACCCAGAATGAGGAGCAGCAATTCGTCGATCGTTTCCGACATCGTATCCTGCAGAGTCCGTACAGCTCCTACCTCCAACAGGACAACAGCAGCATGGCCCATTCTCATCACAGAGGTGTGTGTGGGAACGCTTCGGGAACTCTAAAATATAGTTATTTTGATGTATTTTTAAAGAAAATTCCCTAAAGTTTTGTGTGTGTATGGCGGATGCTAAAGCAAAACAGGCCTTTCTCCATGTCTAAAATTTGTTATGTATTGTTAGATAATCCATACCTTTCTCATTTCTGTACGTGCTGTGGACGCACCCACCGCTAGCCTAGCTTAGCACAAAGACTGGATGTAAATGGCTTCATCTAGCCTACAAAATAACACCAACATTTTCCTATTTACATGTTTTGATTTTGTTTACTCACCGTGTGTACAAATAATAAGGTCACATGAGACCGCCATCTTCTAACCGTATACACACTGGGAACTATATTCTCAGAAGGCGAAGCACTGCTACTTCTGCGGAGTGAGTTAGTAGTACTTTATTGTTCGGCCTTCACTGTAAAAAAAATTTTTTTCACAACATTTTTTCTTTTGTCAAATCAACTTAAATCATTTTTGTAGTTCAGATAACAATATTTTGAGAGTTTCTGATGGTTAAATCAATCTCCTTCATTGTATTAACTCAACTTTTCCATTTCAATGAACTCAAAATTTTAAGGCAACCAGGTCACTTCATTTTTTAAGTTAAACCAACAATATTTTTTTACAGTGTCGGCTGAAAGTTAGTTTTTGGTCTCGCCATACAATCACAAAACGATTAACAATACACAATATACACACATAGGAATTAAAATATTCACATTTACTTATTCAAAATACTTATTGCATTTGGTACAAAAGATTGTTTAAATATCAATTCAATCGTTTTTGGTGTTCTATATTGACGGCGTGATGGCAATAATTCAAAAACATGATTCAATGGTTGTGTTGTGTCTCTTAATATAGTCAAAGCTTTCCTCTGAACAGCAACAGTCACTATCAAACGATAAACCACTTTCCCATCTGCTCTCAGGTGATGTCGTACGACCTCCGAACAAACACAAGCGTCCGAAACCAGAGGACTCGTCCGACAGCTACGGCTCCCAGCCGGGCAACTACTGGTCGCTTCCCGGACCCACCGGAGCGCCCCATTCCTCCTGGCCTTCCTCAGAGTCATCTCAGCTACCGCCATCCAACATCGGCTTTGTGCCGCCCATGCAAACCGCCCCGTACTTCGCCGTCGGTGCGGATCAGCAGCCCATGGTGGTCCAGCCTGACCAAGGTCTCCAGAACCTCCAGCCCATGACTCCCATGATGGTTGTGCTTCTTCCTAGCTACCCCATGTACCCCGGCACCAATGGCATGTACCTCCAGGGGATGCCCGTTGCTGCGCCTGGAGTCGTTCCCCAGACTCCCTTTAATATGGGTGGGTTTGTCCCACCTGGTGCCCACATGGCTCATGGGTCTCCATTGCAGGGACATGTTCCAGGGTCCACCGTCACAGCCGGTGCCTCCGCAGAGGTCGACTCGATTCCCACCCCTTGGTTTGGGGAAGACCTTGATGCAGCACAGCCCACAGCGCTCTTCTCCAGCTCTCGCTCCAGCTCACCCATCCAGCTGAACTTACTCCAGGAGGAGCTGACCAAACCCACCGAACCCCTGAACAGCGCCGGTCCTGAGAGTCTGCACCAGCACCACGCCAAAACGGTGAGACCCAAAACATTGACTTCTGGGTTGGCTTGGATTCTTCTTGGAAGCTGAAACACACTGCGTTGAGACATGATTTACTCCATCTGAAACAGTTTTAGAAAGTATTTTGCGAATACTTTTCTCATTTTTATGCAGTAAGTTGTTATGACCTCATATTTTGTTATTATATTATTGTTATTGAAGTATTTCAATATTAAAATGTCAAAATACTTGTACCGATACTTTACAAGTATTTATATGTTTATCACAAGTACTTTACAAGTATTTACAAGAAAAGGGCCTCAAGCGGCCAAATTGACTTTTCATGAATTATTAAAATTATTATTAAAATTATTAAAATACTAAAATACTTTATTTAAATTTGAATATTTTACTTAAATATTATAATTTTAAAAAATTACATTTAAATAATTTAAATATATATATATATGAAGAGTTCAGATGCAAAAGCCTCTAAGTGCCATTGGAAATTTTCTTCTAAAATGATGATTTTTATCAAGTTTATATATTCAAGTTCAGTAATTTCACTTAAATGACAATTAATAAGTAATCCTTATTGCAATTTAAGTGAAATTACTGAACTTAAATATACAAGCTTGATAAAAATGATCATTCTAGAAAAAAAATTCAAATGGCACTTAGAGGCTTTTGCATCTGAACTCTTCATTCATATATATATATATATATATATATATATATATATTTAAAATCTTTA
This sequence comes from Pimephales promelas, assembly GCF_016745375.1. The sequence goes on from NW_024121188.1 coordinate 14,398,806, forward strand.
TAAAAATGAATGTGGGGGCCATAAGAGGCCAATTATCATATTAATGATGAATAAAATACTTAGTTATTAACATTTGTGTGAAGGGTAATATTTGAATGTAAAATATGTTTAAAAACAATATATATTTTAAATGTTAATATACCTGTAAACATTAATGTGAAAGTGGCAAACGAGAAATAACAAATTATTTTAGTAATTATTTAAATATTTCACGTAATTAAAACATATTTAAATACTTGCGGAAATTCATATGAAATGGCCTTAAGTGGCTGATTTTTTTTATTATTATTAATATTATTATTATTAGAATGCATTATATATTTAGGTGAAATATGTCTAAAATCTATATTGTATATATTTATTTATTTATAATTATATTTATTTATAATTATATAATTATATTTATTTATTTATAATTTTATTTATTTATTTATAATTAAATTTATTTATTTATAATTAAATGTATTATATTATATTATATTATATTATATTATATTATTACCTATCTGCTGACAGGAAGAAGCTCCCAGTGAGTCGGGGAACCAGGACGCCAATTCTACCTCCAGCGAAATGCTTGACCAATTGCTACAGGAGGATGCCCGCTCAGGAACCGGCTCCAACGCGTCGGGCAGTGGCTCCGGAGAGTCGGGAGGCTCACTGGGCTCCGGATCCGGACTGGGATCTAACGGAACGTCAACCAGCCATACCGGTGCTGTTCAAAATCATATATCCATTACACTCAGTGTTGTGTGGACAGAATTAGGCACTTCCACCACAAAATAGCTTTTTTTCTGTAGCTGGTGTTAAAAGACTTTGGATTAGTGGTCTAGTTTCAACTAGACTGCGTGAAAGTCTCCCAGAAGATTATGCAAAAATTAAAAATTGACTCCCCATCATTTTGTTCCAAACATGCACTAAAAACTAAAAAAGTGTGAAAAACAAAACAGTTTTCTCTCAGAAATTGTGTGTAAATTTCATGACATGTAACCAATTGAATTGAACTTGACATTTTGAAGTTTTCTTTGTTCAAAAATTAACTTTTTACAGTTTACATGACATTTAAAACATCATTAAACTGAGCCCTGACGTTTCACGTTTACAGGCAGCAGCGAGTACTTCGCAAGCAACGATTCGTCGGACACGTCCCGAAAGGCGCGCAAGTCCGCGGAGGCCCAGGAAAAGGAGCGTACGGCCCTCGCGCACGTGGACAACCCTCTGTGGAGCACGATCAAGCAGACACCAGAGCCCATCATGATGACCTATCGGATCAGCCCCAGGTAACGGACCCGGAGGAACGTCTTCTCCCTCTGTCCTTCTCTCCCTCTTCCTCTCAATCCCGGGTTCCCGCTCATTCCTCTGAGAAACCTGTGGGAAATGTGACATTCTCAGCATCTCTTTCCACAGGGGATAGCGATAGCGCTGCCAGGCTCTCTCGCTGAGGTAGTTCTGATCAAGCTAAATGTCTCATTGCGCCGTCAGCCCTGAGGTAGGTGACTCCAGGTGACGGTACACAATGAGACCCGTGTTTAGCGGCTTGATGAAGTGGATCCTTTTAAAAAGCTCCTGATTATGGAAGGAATACGCCAGTCCAAGATGCTTTAGCAGTGTTTAGATGCTGTGTGCTGTTCAGTGTCATCTAGCAGCGTGCCTGAGTAAGTTTGGTTTTGTGTGTGTGGATGTCCATGCAGGGATCAGGAGCAGGTTCTGCAGGAAGACCGAGAGAAGCTGCTTCTGATGCAGCCCATGCAGCCCTGGTTCACCCTGGACCAGAAGAAGGAGCTCGCTGAGGTTCATCCCTGGATCCGTCAGCACACCTTCCCACAGGAGATCAACACACAGGTCGAGAGCTTCTCATTTATGTCAGGATCGAACATGTGTACCATTGTAGATCTATATATTGGCCATATTCATACATTTGAGATAACAGGGAGTTTCTCCTTGTGTCAGATGTTTTCCTGTAATATGTAAACAATTTAAAATAACCAGTTGAATCTATTTTAAAATGTAGTTTATTTCTGTGATGCAAAAGTGTCACATGATCCTTCAGAAATCATTAATGTGACCCTGCGCCACAATACGAGTCACAACAAGGGTCTTTTTTATTTTTTTGTTTAGAGTTATACACAGTGATGGGAATAATGGCGTTATAAATAAATGGTGTTTATCTCTCAGTAAAGAGTAATCAAACGAATTACTGTTTCCCCCGTTAAAACGCCACTAGCGTTAATTACAATAAAGTGTGACGTTACTATAGCCTAATTGAGCTCACTGAAGGTGAGTCGGCTCTCTCTCCACCATAGGAGCTGAAACGTTTTTTCTCTGGTGTGTGTGTGTGTGTGTGTGTGTGTGTGTGTGTTTATGAGGCGCCGGACTGGACTAAAGCGACAATGTGCAAGATAGTGTGTCCGAGAGCGCGCTCGACAGCGCGAGAGAGATCGAGTGTGTCCGAGCATTATATTTTTATAGTATGTTTATACATAAAGTACAAATTTCTGCATTAGAATAATCTCTGTAGCCTTTTGGTATCATCTGCAATGTTTTAATTAATTTACATGGTTATGGAAATAAAATCTAAAAAATATCCTGCAGGGAACTGTTTATCCTGTTTATCATTTTAATATTCACTACAAAGAGTGTATGTATATTTTATTATTATTATTTATTCATTTTTGGTACATTTAAACATAATTTATTTTTAGACTTATTTGTTGGCCAGTTGTGGTCTGTGCAATATTAAATATTAAAATTTGAAGAGTTCAGATGCAAAAGCCTCTAAATGCCATTTGAAATTTTCTTCTTTAATGATGATTTTTGTCAAGCTTGTATATTTAAGTTCAGTGATTTCACTTAAATGGCAATGATAATTACCTATTAATTGTTATTTAAGTGAAATTACTGAACTTAAATATACAAGTTTGACAAAAATCATCATTAAAGATGAAAATTTCAAATGGCATTTAGAGGCATTTGCATCTGAACTCTTCAAACCTAAACCTAAAATTATGTTTTATTGTACTACGATAGTAATGATAATATTTAAAATAATATATTGAGTTTTATAGGCATCTCCGACATTGTCCTACACCAACATTACGATAGTGTTAGATTAGTGTACATTTTTTTATAATAATAATAATTTATTCTATAGTGTCCATTTCATTAATTTAACATATCTAATATTGGGTGCATCCAAGTTATTTGACATAGGCCTATTTTAATTTTTTTTTTTTTAAGTAACGCAATAGTTACTTTCCCTGGTAATTAGTTACTTTTATAATGATTTAACTCCGTTACTATTTGTTGGAAGGAACTAGTAACTATAACTCATTACTTTTTTTAAGTAACATGCCGAACACTGGTTATACACCATATGAAAGCTGAATAAATACGCTTTCCATTGATGTATGGGTTGTTAGCATATGGCAATATTTGGCCAAGATAAAACTATTTTAAAATCTGAGGGTGCAAAAAAATCTAAACATTGAGAAAATCGGCTTAAAAGTTGTCCATTTATGTCCAAAAAAAAACGATCATTTTGACTCATATGATGTATTGTTGGCTCTTGCCAAAAAATATACCCGTGACAGTACTTGAGACCCTGGACCACAAAACCAGATTTGCTGCTCAAGAAATATTTTGTATTTATTGTCATTTCTCAATTTGGTGCATCTTATATACATCATATCAATATTATATCAACCATCAGCATCAGCCTGACTCATGGTTTCTATCTAGCACTGAAGCATATCATGATCTCATAGATTTCTTTTAAAATCTTTTTCCAGGGCTGTGTGAGTTGTAACTCCATGGAATCGGGTGAGAAACTGAATCTTCAAACTGACCCTCCAGACAGCTCCTGTCCGTCACAGGACACCAGACCCACCACAGACACCTGAAAGCTCTCCTCTGCTTAGACAATCACTGCAACTGCTGGACCTCCGGCTCTCTGGGACTCTGAGTCCTCTGCTTTCAGCTGGGAAACGTAGGAAGGGAGAGCCGTTCGTGTGCCAGCCTCTCATAATCCCGCCATCCAACATCGGCTTTGTGCCGCCCATGGCAGTGCCCACGCAAATCGCCCCTTACCTCACCGTCGGTGTGGCCCATGCTGGTCCAGCCTGACTCCCATGATGGCTTTCCTACTTCCTCTGATGTTTGTACGCTCGCAGGAGATGGACGGTTCATGACCATGCGTTTCTCTCTGCTGTTCTCCTTTACAAACAGTCCATGGACCCAAGCAACTGTGAATATCATACTATAATTTGTATAGTAGTTTTTTAGGCTGTTTTTTTAAAATGTTTTTTTTATGTGTCCTCTACTGAATTTTGCAGGCTCAGGAGGGGTTATGATCTCCCAGAAGTACCTGTAATGAGTTTCTAACCACTTGCACAGGTAAAAATGTCCCATAAAGTCCAGCATCCTGTTCAGTTGTTAAACAACATTAGCACTCACCGCCAAAAAAGATAAAAGCGTCTATGAATGGAAATGAATGAATGTCCAAAGCTTTACTTTACTGCTGCTTATTTTGACCGCTTCATCTCAAACTAGTCTTCTGTTTAATTCGTCCTCATCGAGCAGAATCAACACAGTTCAGCAACCCAGTAATGAGAGGGATGATTGAGTTCATCCAATCCAAACGGATGATTTGAATGAGGCCTTAAATGAGTTTTTCTGTCAGTGTTAGACACACAGTGTGTTAATTCATTGTCTCTGTTCTCAGTTTCAAATAATGTTTCCACCATACAGGTGTCTGAAAGATGTCTTTTATATAAGTTATGGTGTAATGACTGTATTCTGAAGATTGGGTTGATGGTTAAATATATAGATCGGTGTGTCAAAAACATAACTGGGTCACATTTCTCCCGAAAATAAAAAAGAAATACAAATATAATTGAAGCTGCAAGAAGCCAATGTCCTCATATACATACATGGCTCCTTGGACCAAGACACTGCGTGCCAATTTTCGAGTCAATCGCACCAACGCTCGGGTTGTGTTAGCCATTTTCATGTTTTTTTTTCCTCCAATAGCGCCACCAAGTGGACAATTGCCGCATTTTTTTTTCACTTGACCAAAGTTTGAGCCCGTACACACATGTACCAAGTTTGGTGAATAATATATTATACCGTTCAAGAGTTATCTACATTTTGGCACACAGTTTAAGATACGTTGAAAACAGAAAGAAATATTTAATGTTCAATTTTCTCTACTTTTTATTATTAAATCCCTCAATAGTGTTCAGAATAAGTTTTGCGATCCTGAATGTTTGCGCGTGTGTGCGCATGTGTGTGTGTGTGTGTTACAATGTTCCAGAGAACCAGTTTGACAAGCATTCTGACAACAGTGATTATCTTATCTGTATATAAACTGTTGAAACGTGCATTCCCTTGAACAGTATTGAGAATTTATATGGCATAAACTCAGACAAAATATAATTGTGTTTAAGTGATTGCTAAGTGATTTTATAATATGAATCCAAAAGCACCTGTGAAAAGACTTAATTTATAAGTAGAATGAACAGCAGAGGGCAGTAGATGACCACTTTCATTTGAAACATCTTATCCACCAGTAAAACAAAGCAGTTCTCTATTAAGCATGCTTGCACAAAGGCACGCACACAAACAAAGACAAATGTTTTTGGGATATGTTATTGTGAAAATATCTTTTATCTATAAGCATTTCACATATTTGTTTGTGATCTAATAATATAAAACTATATTACCAGTCCATCATAATAATAAAAAAAACCAACAAACCAAAGATTGCGCTCATACATAAGTGTACTGAGTTAGTGAAAATATATCATACCGGTCACAAGTTATAGCCATTTTAGCAATATTAGCCCCACCTACTTCGAACGTTTTGGCATCCCGTTGCAAGCGTGAATCACCAAACGAAATTATTTCGGTAACTTTTTGTCTTGAGACCTCTAGATGATGCATATCGAGTGAATCTGCCAATGAGTTCAAAAAAGTTGATTTTTCCCAAAATTGTAATAATCATTTCATACCGGAAATGAAATCGGAAATATACGTTTTTTCCGTCTTGAGCCAAGGATTACAGTGATATAAGACACTTGAGTCTATTAGACAAACATTTTGTCGCTGTAGTGCCATCTATCTTTCAAATCTCAAGCCCTTATGGTTTGGTCTGCACGATCAGTCAATAATAAAAATCCAATAATTACAATAGGACACTAACCCTAACCCCTATATATATATATATATTCTCCGCCAAAAATATGACCATTGTTGGGCCATTATGATTATTAGCATAGTTATGGAGTGAAAACCTTTCACATGCATTTGTGGAAGGTTTTGAGACTGTTTTCACTCCATACATAGTGACATTTATTTTCATGATGTCTGTTTCGGAAAAAAAAACATGCTCCCTGGTTATAATACAAAAATAGCAATGCAATGTAGTCTTAATGGCTCTAAAAATGGTCTTAATTATTTGTCTTTATGTAGATTTTTGTTTTTGTTTCTGGTGAGTTGTGACCTGAATATGTTTCATGAGATTCACTGGTAAATATAAAACAGATCAAACCCATCATAAAGCATCCAGAAAGACCAACTCATTGCAGTGTACCGTACAGTTTTCACCAAACCTCATTCTTGTCATCTTGTCTTTTTTATTTATCTGTGTCAGAGCTTAAGTGTGTCGTTGTGAGTGTGTTTCTGTGCCGTTGCTGATGTCACAGGTGTATTGTTTTTTTCCCGTATGTGGGTTGTTGCGGTAACAGAACTTTTTGGCCTGTCAGTCCGGACAAAAATGTATTTTAAAATGTATTTTACGGGGATAAAAAGTGCAAAAGACAATGAATTATGTAAAAAGCCATTTTGTCTAAACTTCAGGGAAATATTTTGACACCACATGATAACTATGAATAAAAAAAAAACCATAATGACTTGTATATAATCCTCAAATTTCTCATTTTCATCCACTTTTGTATTTTGTCGCTTTTAACGGTCTTAAGTATTTCACGTTTACACGAACACATCCAAAGCCAATTTTCTTAAACATATTTACTTTATTTACATCAAAGCTAAAGAGCAGGTATGTACAAATACATTTTCAGCTATTTTTCCTACAAACATAAATGATTTTTTGCAATTTTGGTGCACCAGGCCCACAAAGTTTGTGCACGAGTTTTGAAAACAACATGTAAAGCTCATGAGAACACCAGCATGCACACAGGAGCATGTAAGTGTTTTCCCACTGGCTGATTCAGACACAGTATTTCCAGAAACACTCAGTGTTACTGCCTCGCTTGCGGTTCTGCTTTCTGCCGCCCAGGAAACGACTCAGAGGATTCAACAACTGCTTTTCCAGCAAGACCTGAACGACAAACATAAGTAGATATATTTCAATAAAACGTCATCACTGTCTCTTGATATAATATTGAATGATGATAGGGTTTCAATAAAGTCAGTCACGTCTTTTACAGCTTGACTCGGGACAAATCCAGCTGTTCTGAGGCCTGTGAGAAAGAAGAATAAGGCCAGAAAAGAGTGAGTTGCAGTCCCATCTGTTTAAGGTACTTTAATACGGGATTAATGTAAGAAAAAGTGTGGGCAATATACAGCGCTTGACACTATCAATGCTCCGAGCGGGGCTGCCCTCTTGAAATACCGGCCGCCTATGCAAGTTTGGACCATCTTTGGCCAGGTCATGTGACCTAGAGAACGTAGGCTATTGCTTTACAACGTCACGTGACCACAGGCTCGGGAGAGTCAAGGAAAAAACGAAACGAGAAACTAACCGCGTGAGAAAAATTAAGGTTTTTGATGAAAACATTTCAAGATTTTTCTCCATATAATGGACTTCAATGGTAGCCAAACGGTTCAAGGTCCAAAAGACAGTTTCAGTGCAAACGTCAAACTTTTTAAAGGGCTTTAACAATTTCAGACGATGAATAAGGGTCTTATCAAGCGAAACGATCGCTCATTTTAAAAAAAAAAAAAATAACAAAGTTTACTTTTATAAGCTCAAATGCTCACCTTGCTCTGTTCTGTGATGCACGATGTGACTCTCCTGTTCAAACTCGTTTATCAAAATGAACAAATCTTTTTTGGTATCCTTTGGTTCATTCTACGAACGAAATTTAAAAAAGCCCTTTGAACGGTTTGCACTGAAACTGTCTTTTGGACCTTGAACCGTTTGGACCCCATTGAAGTCCATTATATGGAGAAAAATCCTGGAACGTTTTCATCAAAAACCTTCATTTCTTTTCGACTGAAGAAAGAGTAACAGGGACATCTTGTCACCCCCAAGCACAATGGGGGTGAGTAAATTATCAGCAAAAGTTTTTTTTAAAAGTGAACTACTACGTTATAGGGGCCACAACTTATTTCCACTAGTTATTTACGACAGTACAAGTACTCTAGGTGTCGCTGTTTGACAAAAACGGAATTCAGTGTAGCTTTCATAAAATGTTTTGAAAACTATCCCGAGAGTTGTCATGACTGAACCAATGTTAAAACATCAAATTGTTAAGTGTTTACAATTTGCTTCTCCTACACAGCAATGAATTAATTTCTCAGATGTTTTTCCTTAATGAAAAAAGACCCCAGTAACCTCACATTTGAGTTTCTCAATATGAACTCTTGAGACCAAACGATCTGAGCTTGTATGACAACTAACTCTTTTTATTCTTTCTCCTCAGGAGAAGCATCTATGAAAAAAGCAAGATCTAAGCACTGAAGTTGTCCTGTGTATATTGGCTTCAACAAAGATCATATTTAAAGCTACAGCTCACCATCACTGCTGATGTCTCCGGTGATGAGGGACGGGTAACCGAATCCCGCGGCACCCTGGGACAGATACGCTTGTTCCGAGTAACTCAGGTCTTCTGGACTGACCGCCTGCTCCTCTTCTACAAGAACTACAGATGAAAATGACAGATATCACAATTCAGTCTTGAAGAATGCTTATGATATGCTCAGCTCTGGGTTGTTGAATTGTGAACATGCAACATTTTGTATATTGTATGCTCAGACTAACATGGCTTTCAGGTTGTTGGATCAGTGTGTGTGAGAGAGACTTACCAGGCCTGGTGAAGCTCATCTCTGCCGGATGGACCACCGGATGCCCCAGTAGAGGCTCCAGGACGGTGAGAAGCAAGGCAAAAAACAGAAACAGTTTACACATCATGATGACACGACACGTAGATACACAAACTCTCTCTTGTGCGACTCATCTCAAAGTGTTTGTCCTGGACTTATATACTCTCCATCACTGGCCATGTCATCTCCTCCCCACCTTTTACATATCCCATGCTTGTAAATTCACAGAGGATAAATTAATGTATCAATAAACCCGAAAGACAGATGCGGGTCTGTGCGTCAGGGATGGGATGTGATCCAGACGAGTTCATAAATCCCACCGAACGCAGGTGGGAGAACGGTAGAGCTTGCGGGATGAGTCGGCCAGGCAAATTGCCCACTTAATTCATTTATTTAAGAGGATGCTGAGATTTATTTCCCACGATGCCCACTGCGGCTCCTCGAGTGTTTCATCCTTACGGCCCTTCGCAGCTTCTATTTTAAGAGACTCAGAAACGGGACAGATTGGAGATGGCAGACAGAAAGAGTGACCAATATTCTTAATGGTGTAAATAAAGTAGAAAAGGTGAGAGCTATTCTGGCCTCAGAGCCGCATGTCAACTTTATTAGTTTGAGTGATGGACACACTGCTGACTCTGCAACCCACACATCCATCCATCCATCCATCCATCCATCCATCCATCCATCCATCCATCCATCCATCCATATATCCATCTATCCATCTATCCATCTATCTATCCATCCATCCATCCATCCATCTATCCATATATCCATCTATCCATCTATCCATCTATCCATCTATCTATCCATCCATCCATCCATCCATCCATCCATCCATCCATCCATCCATCCATCCATCCATCCATCTATCTATCTATCTATCTACAGGGTCACTGTATAAATGAAATGTCCATTTCTGCCTCTTTTGGATTTCTTAGACCTACATTTGTGCATTTTAAGGTGTTTGAAGGGTATAACAACAGCTGTTGAAATGAATGATCCACGCTTGGATGCAAATGCAAAATGTTTCTGCTTATTGTTGACAATACACAATCACATATTCCAAATAGGAATAGTGATATGGAGAAATATTTTACATACTGTAGATGTTATTTCAATCAAACACCTGTGCAATCATTTTGTGTCCAGAGGAAAAGGAGCAATTTATATATTAGCATTAAAGATTGGTTTCAGCAACTAGTTTCTTTTTAAGGTTATCTAATCAATATTTTTGGCACTAATCTGTTAAGTTAAAGTTCAATTGTGCACTCATAAAGACAGTCACTTGTCGCCATTAATAATGCAAGTTGGGCAAACACAGACAAGTGGAGTGATACAAACGGTGAAAAGGCTGAAAATGGTGAAATATTCGAGCACATTCGAGGACCATACATATATATATATATATATATATATATATATATATAAATGTTCTAAATATATATTTATACTCATGAATTGAGCTTATAGTTTATGTAATTAGCAAATAACATCTGTGTTAAATAGGAGGCGTAAAGATAGAGCAAGTCTCAAATTTTCAATACCTAGGTCATTGATGATAAACTTTCCTTCCAAGACAATGTGGATTTTATACATAAGAACACTAGACAGTGTTTACTTAGGAAGTTAAGAAATTTTGACATTGAAAGGAGGATCTTAACCATTGTTTATAGATCAATGATTGAAAGTATTTTAACTTAGTTATAATATTGTTTCATGGTAGTCTTACAGCGAAACAGAAGAATAAACTAACACGAGTAATCAATGAAGCAAATAAGATCATCGGCCAAAAACAGACCACATTGCAAGAGTTATTCACATTTTTTTTGGAGAAAAGGGCATTATCAGTATATTCAGACCAGACTCGTCCCTTCCATTCCTGCTTTGAGATCCTTCCTTCGGGGCGCAGGCTACGTATAACGCTTGCCAAGAGGAATATTTATAAGAGATCATTTGTTCCATTGGCGGTGACTGTTTAAAACAGTCTGTTTTAAACTCAATTCTCAATTGAGGTGATTTTTAGGTGTGTGAATTTGCACATACTGTATTAATTTAACTAATAATCACAAACAATCCTTCATATTCTTTCACACATACAATATTTCACTCTCGCTAATCTCTAGAAGGACAAACTGACGGGTTTATAAAGGACAATTAACATTTTCATCAGTTGAAGCTCAAAATGCTCAACAAAATAATATGTATTAGATATATATATACAGTGTTGAAAACACTGTATATATATCTAATACATTTAATAGAAAGTTCAAAAGAGCAGCATGTAACATTATAAACTACCATTCAAATGTTTTTTTTAATTTATTTCAGCAAAGACACATTAAAAAGTGAAAGTAATGACATTTGTAATGTAACAAAAGACTCTGTCAAATAAACGCTGTTCTTTTGAACTTTCAATTCATGAAAGAATCCTGAAAATAAATTTTACACAACTGTTTTCAACATTAATAATAATCATAAATGTTTCTTGAGCATCAAATCCTTGGAATCATGTGAGACCGGAGACCAGAGTTATGAGTAAATTCAGCTTTTTCATCACAGGTTTACATAACACTTTATGATTTATTCACAGTTATTTTAAACTATAATAATATTTCACTGTTTTTACTGTATTTTTGATCGAATAAATGCAGCCTTGATGAGCAGAAGAGACTCATATAAAAAACAATTAAAACATATTTTGAACGGTAGTGTATATATACTACAAGTGTAAATCATACCATTCTTGCTTTAGATTAACATTATTAATATTATTTGAGCTCTACGTCAGCAGCGCCGCTCCACTTTGACCCGTGACGTACCGGAAGTTTGCGCGTGACGTTATCCGTCTTTGTCCATCACAGGAGCAGCTAAACGGTGTTGAAATGAACCACGAATAACACAGAATGTGAAGCCAGCGATATTTCACAGCGTGATTCCTCACAGGCTCGCCAGTTTGTGTGAAGATGTGCGATCTGAGCTCCGCGCTCATTGAAGAGGGCTGGTGAGTCTCTACTGAGTGCTAACGGCTAACATGCTAATGATGCTAACTCATGTTTACATTCGTCTACTCACTCCGTTTGACTTTTAGCTGGAGTTTATAAGTTCACTTAATATCACTTCATTAGTTTATTTCATTGTCTCTGGCTGTTAGGTGCAGATAGCGACTAAATGATTAGCACGACGTTCAACATTTTTAACTGCTAGTCTATTACCAGTCAATTATTAATAATACATATGATATATTATAAATGTCATGTCTGATATTGTAATAATCAGTTGATGAAGATTCTCAACGATTCTCTTGTAATCAGTCCGGCCTGTCACATCAACTTTCACAATCTCTATTTATTAAACACGTCTCAAAAACAATGAACAGCGTCTTTCAGCTTTATGTTTATTAATGTGTTAATTGGCTTTACATCTCACACATGCCTGAGTGTTATATTCAACTACCATGGTATCCAGTGCTAATACCATGGGACTTTGATGCATTAGTGTTTTCACTGAATTTACATTACTATGGTAAAACACATGGCCTTTACACATATGTATTGTAATTGAAATCTACAGATGCAAATAGCTAAAATGCAATAAAATAAATGCTAATGTGTGTATTTTAGATGATCTTTCCACTAGTCTGAAGTTATTAAAGTAATATAATGCATGAAAATAAAAAGCACAGTGGCTTTGCCTTAACATATGGTATTGTCATTGTAATTTTTCTGTTACTGTCTTTAGATAAAAATGATGACATGGCTTGGGATCATTGAGTAAATTATGGTATTATTTTCATTTTTGGGTGAACTATCTCTTTAAATCTTAAGTGATAAACAAGCTAGGTCAAAAGTAATCTAAAAGTAGTCTGAATACAGGTTGGGTCCATGATTATGTAAATTATTAATGTAAATCAAACACACTTTTCTTCACAGGTACCTTACAGATGAAGGAATAGAGGAGTGTAAAAGTTCTTCAGAGAAGGAGAAAACATCACTGACTGACATCATCCAAGTAGCGTTAAATGTAAGACCGATATTTGTCATTGTGTTCAAAAGCCTCACATTTATAAACCAGTTGTGTTTCTTTGTCTATTTGTGATGATGTATAATTCAGGTTTTGGCTCTCCATAGAAGCCGCCACACCTTGATAAACAGAACATGAATAATACTAGTGTTATATAATCCACAGAATGATCTGAGACCCATAGGAAAGAGCTTTCTGCCGGCGGACATCAACAGTGGCCGAATAGAAAAGGTATTCAAGTTAACTGACTTGACTTGTGTCGATCAGTAGGATTTTTCCATTGGATTTAAGCTAAAAATCCAGAATAGTGCATAGATGACAGACATTGTCTGGCAAATAAATAGACATCATGCACTTGCTAATACTGCCCACAAGATGGCGCTGTTATTAAAGAGAACATCAGCAGGACTCAATGGAAATAAATGTTAAAGCAAAAGGGTAAAAATAAGGTAAAACACACCAAAAGTACGTGACGATTATGCTTAATAATGACTGTGAGCTGTTTTTCTGTTACAACAATTGACTCTCATGATGCATTATTACATGCGTTTTAGCTTTTAGTGGTTTTTCTGTGTGTATAATGCAAGATCCCTGTGTTCTCCCACAGTTGGAGGGTCCGTGTGTCCTCCAGGTGCAGAAGATTCGTAATGTGGCTGCTTCTAAAGACCATGAGGAGTCGCAGGCGGCCCCCAGAATGCTCCGCGTGCAGATGACGGACGGACACACACTCTGCACCGGCCTCGAGTTTAAACATCTGTCCAAAATCAGGTACAGCTCATGTGTGTCATTTAATGTTTCATGTGCCATTGTAATGATAATACGGCAGGTGTATTAGTACTGCATCACACCCTTAAGTGTGTAATATCAGAGTTTAAGGATAAAACAGATTTAACAGTTAGGAGGCGCTCTCGGGACGGGTGAAACAGCGACTCCTGCTAGTTAAACCTGGTCATAGGAAAACACTCCATCACTCCATATGACTCCATATGACTCAATATCACTCCATATTACTCAATCACTTAATATGACTCAATATCACTCCATATCACTCAGTAAGACTCAATATCACTCCATATCACTCCAATATCACTCAATATCACTCCATATAAATCCATATCACTCAAAATCACATATCAGTCCATATCACTCCAATATCACTCAATATGACTCAATTTCATTCCATATTATTCAGTCACTTAATATGACTCAATATCACTTAATATAACTCCATATCACCCAATATCACTCAATCACTCCATATCACTTAATATGACTCGATATCCATATCACTCTATATCACTCCATATCACATATCACTCCATTTCACATATCACTCCCATATCACTACATATCACCCAATTTCACTCAATCACTCCATATCACTTAATTTGACTCAATATCACTCAATATAAACTTTGCATTTAATATATTTTATTAAATGCATTGTAAGTTGTATTTTGGATATCTTATATCTGTAATTTGAGTTAAAAAAAATCCTAAAGATATTGTTTGATAAGTGCGATCTCTGATTGTTGTCCTTGAAAAGCAAAAAAGCAGTGCTTGAAAAGTCCTTGAAACTCCTGGAATGTTTTAAAAACAGTTTCTGTACGAACTCTGATTAGAGGAAGAGAGGATAAAAGAGGTGCCTGATGTTACTTCAGGTTATGCAATATCAAGTGCATTGCATTGTTAATCCACCCTAAATGATGATTTATTACATATTTTGGCTAATTTGATCAAGCTTATTGATTTCAAACGTCAAGATTTGTCCAGTAAATGCGATATAAACTTCACAGGGTTTCACTTCTTGTGGCTGTAACGCCTAGTACCTCAGATATTTAATTGAAGCACGTCTAATTGGACGGGGTGATTTAATGAAACAATGTCTCGGCCCGTCAGACAGTGAAGTGGCCCATAATGAGGCCAAAAACCCAGGGTTTGATTAAACGTAGCTCTTAATGTGATAAGAGGGTCTGTAATTGCCTGGAGGCAGAAGGAAGAGGTCTGGATGTAGTGGAGAGCTGCATAGAAATAGGGTTTCTCTGACACACACACACACACTGAATTGATGTTCACGGTTATACAGAGTCACTGCTTTCCTTTCGATGTCACTTCACGCTCATTTTCTCTTTCTCTTAATGATCCTAAAACATCAATGTCATCTTGAAATGCATAAAAACCATGTCTCTGCCAAGAATGTGACACTTTTTAAAGCAACACTGATTTTTCTAGCTCTTAAAAAAACAAAACCCCGTGCATTTTGCGGAAGAACATAGTTCTGGTTGTCCTTCGACTCTGAGTGACGCTGCGGATTAAAATGAATCTTTCTCATAACTAAAAGAGAGAGAGAATATCCTTCTGCTCATAAAACATTCACAATAGGCTTAAGTGATATGACCAGTTTAGATGGAGAGGATCTCATGTTACTGTTGCTTTACCCATTTATAGACAAGGAACTTATAGCAGATGTGTGTATATATATAGACTATATAACATCCTACCTGTGGCTTTATCTTTCATATAAAATGTGATTAAATCTCCTAAAGCGTTGGTTTCTGCAGTGTAAGGTCTTATGAGTTTGCAGTTGATCATCTCTTCTCTGATCAGTGTGTTTAAAACTGGTGATTCTCCATATGTTGAAGATTTACTCGTCGTGACGTCTAACATCTGACCACACACACACATACTCTATCAGGAGACACACATGGGCGAGTGACGTATGTACGCAAATTCCTGACAAAATTCTGACAGATCAGTTAACGTTTTGGTTAACGATCAGTTAACTTTAATGAACTTGTCAACTGGATATAATATGCAAAAACGGCATATTTACTGTGTATCTAAAGTCTTGAATTGTGAAAGTTTAATACGAAATCAAATCTATTCAATAACCTCAATTTTCACTCAGAAATTGCTATTAAATTTCCCAAATGATCACTAAGAGACTGCATGTAATGCATTTAATTACTCTGGAAATAGTATTTTCTTGTATAACGTACTCCAATAATCTTTGCAACTTCGAAAAATCATTTTTTTACACCGTCAAACACGAACACAAGGAATCTGACACTGTAATCTTGTAAAGCCGCTTCAAATTCAAATGACCTTTTTGGTGTTTTTCTTGCTCTCCCTCTTCCTTGAACCCCAGTTTCAGAGCTTCTGATTGGCTCAGATCCCACCAATCCCACGTCTCCATTACCGGTGGCCGCCGGCCAGCGACTACAGGTGGAGACTGTTGTTGTGCCGCTCGAAGAACAGAGCGCTCTTTATTCATCTGTTCTTTCGCTCACTCTCTCTCTACATCTAACGTACAGAATGAAACTGTCCCCTGTTCATGAGAACTCAAAGCCTCCTTCATTCCCTCGCACAGAATGGACATGCATTATTGCAGCATGTGTATGATGACGCTTATTGCACGCTTATAAAGTGGAGTGTGTCTATTAGGAATACGATGCGAATAATTAACCCCCTGTGGTGCAAATCCAATATTTAATGTTGTATATATTTTTTTAAGAGGCAAATTAGTCGTCAGTCAACAGCAGCGCCGTAGAGTATTAGCCTGATTGAAACTTTGAGAAATGTGGCTTTTCTCCACTCACTTTCTATGATGTTTGATGCTGATGTTTAGAAGGCTCTGAGATCGGGAACGGGAACGTGTGTGTGACATTAGCAACACACACATTATTAGCTGTTTGAGCCAAAGGCTAATCATATCATTGTGTCCGACACTGTATAAACACATCATGATTCATGATCTTGAAGATCATCCTGTATAATTCACTCTTCCTCTGAATCAGTTTCACTTGCAATTGTGTCGCGGTTACTACAGTTACACGAGTGGATCAGGTAATCCGAGCCGCTGTGAGTGAGTGGAGGCGGGGACTAATTTGCATATTCATGAAGCAGTGGTGTCGAGTTACATTCAAGCTATTTTAAGGCACGAAGAAACTATTTTCACGGGAAAAAAACGTTAAAATGTGTCAAGATGAGTTTTAAGGGATACAATTATTGACTGCATGGGAACTTTAACAAAAACATTAAGTAATTTAACAAAAAATAAATCTTTCTGCTGGATGCATGAAATCTTTACAATTTCAGTTTGGCGTTGCACCTTTCAATTGATTTTCTTTTTCCGTGATTAATGATTAATGAGCATCGAATGAAAGTGGAGCTGTTTGAATGAACCGAAGCATTGCACTGGAACAAACAGTGTTTTGTCTGTCGGCTCCTTTGAGTCTCGTGCCGACGGACTGGTCAGGAGAGTCTGTAATTGCAATAGTCGCGTCACATGACAACCCCTCGGGCTCTTCTAACGAGGGTTTGTCTGTGTGTTTGAGGGCGAGATTATTAATAGCAGGAGCTTCTTCTGCAGTGCATTAACATGTGATCAGGGAGCAGGCAAGGACACACATTTGAGGAAATAAGCCTGCGTTTTGGAAAATTCACTGCTCCACTTCTCTCCTCGGGTTATTAGAGTGTCTGTGAGGGCAAAAGAGAGTTTCTGACTCTTCCTCTCTCTCAGTCCATCGCTTCTCCCCCTCCTTTAATCTTTAATTAAAGTCAAACAGCCAGTTCTTAATCCCAACTTACAGCAAATGCCCCACACTTACTAAAGCTGCAACACATGATTGACAACCAGGAAATAGAAGCAAGTAAAGCAGAGAAGTGCAATTATGAATTTTAAATTCTCTCGCCACCACTTTCTGGAAAGTCATTGCAGACGCCAAAGAAGGAAAATTGACCTATTTTGGGTTCTCTTAAAAAATCCCTTGCTCACATTTTACCCCAGAATCATAATTCAGAAATTATATTGGTACTTATCATATACAGACTTTAGGCATTTCAAATGTGCACACCTTCCTCACAGATTCTTTTAATGAGAATATAATCTGTAATGCAGTTATGAAAATGACATGTGTATGGAAAATGTTTGCAAAAATACTAGCCATTGCTTTCTTTCTTTGAAATACTGTATGATTTCCTCTCTTTTGATTTAATTTTTATGACCTGAAAAGTGGGGTTAGTTATATTTTGTTGTTGTTGCAAGGACACATTAAAGTGTTCAAAAGTTGACCGTACAGACTTAAACATTGTTACATTTGAACTTTCTATTAATCAAAGACAAAAATATTTTAGAAGTTTATTATAAAAATGTTTAGCAGCGCAACTGTTTTCAACTTTAATAATAATCTTCCGTGTCACTGTTGTTCAATGGTTGATCCACTTTAATTTGATTTCCGCTCCACTTTCAGTCTGAACACGCCGCCCGGAACCAAAGTGAAGCTCCTGGGGGTCGTTCAGGTTAAGAACGGCATCCTGCTATTGGACGATTCCAAGATCGCTGTTCTCGGAGGCGAGGTGGATCACATGATTGACAAGTGGGAGTTTCAGCGGGTGAGATGCATGTTTTACATTTACATTTATGCCTTTGGCAGACACTTTTACATTCTTATCAGTACTTGCTCTCCCTGGGAATCGAACCCATGACCATGATGTTGCAAGCGCTGACGCTCTACTGTTCGATCTACTGGAAAATCTATAGTTTTCTCTTTTGTTATGAATGTATTCAGATAATATGATGCAGTTTAATTGAAATATGATTTGAAATATTTGAAATATGTCTGAGTTTATCAATTTCACCCGTCCTTTTAATAAAATAATAATAATGTTTATTTTTTATAGCGCCTTTCAAGAACACAAGGTCGCTTCACAAAATAATACAAACAGTTGAGAGACAAAGAGACAACCAATCTGCTTATTATAACAATAAACAAGCAGAAGAGCAGATGGAGACAACCAATAGTTGGTTAAATATTTATCATTAATTATTAAACCAAAAAATAATTATTATTACGATAAAATAAACATGTAACATAAAAAATTAAGAAGTGTAAGACCGAGAAATGGAGAGGTAAATTGAGATAGATTTGAAATGCTTCTAATGACATCAGCACATGGAGCTCAGCCAATCACAACTGAGGAAATTTACATATAGGATTCTTAAGTACACGATAGCACATACTGTTGGTTTTAATTAAAAACTTCAGAAAGTGTGTGTAAAATCATGAAACTATATCACAAACTAAATGTTTTAGTGCAAGAAACCCTGACTAACATTTTAAGTGGGCTCTAGGGAGAAATGAAGAGATGCAAAAGTGTAAAATATTGAAAAATTAAAATATGCCCTTTTGATGAAAGGTTGTATTCATTAAAAGTTAAGAAAGCGAAGCCGCGGTGTCATGCAGAAACAGCAGTGCCTGTGGCCATCTGTTAATATCATGTTTCAGCTCACTGATGGATGACACACTGGCAACAGATGATTTATTTTAATTATCAATCAAAGCCAGAAAGCAGAAGACATTTCTTTATTCACCTTGATGATTTCAGTCCAAAGATGATTCTCCCCTCTCTGGATTCACATACAGTCAAAACAATCATTATTCAGACATCCGATATCATTTGATATTGTTTTACTTGTTTGATCAAGACACTATAGTTCATTTCTGTAAGTGAGGAGAGCAAAAGAAAGATAAAATGTGACATATTACACCCAAATATTCTTCATACAGTGACTACCAGTGACATTTATTAAAATATGGGAGCAAAAATGAATCCTCCACTTTGAGCTGATGATGTGTTTTCTGTAATGCTAATGCTCTTTTTAACATGAAGCATCATTGGTCACTGGTTGAGCTAAACTGGTATTATCTAATTGTGTGGTTAAATATAACAGCTGACAGATATTCAATAATTCATATGTGAGAGTCCAACAGAAGGACGGATCAAACCAGTCAAATATCATATTTCATCTCCATTTTCTAAACTATAGCGAATAAACTGATAATGTGAGAAATGTTGAAGGCGTCTGAATAAAAGTGTGTTTGACTTCTATCTAACCTCTTGTTCTGTAAAGAGCCTGGCCAAGCACAACCGCAGAAACATCGGTGCCGAAGGTGGACCTCCTCCGTTCGTTCCCTTCGGTCAGGTGAGGACTCTTTACATCTGTGGATTCATTCTCCGGGAGACTGGTGTTGAATAATCTGCTGTTATCTCTGTGTAGAAATGTGGTCATAAGGAGCAGGTGGACAGCAGAGCCCTGGACCAGAGGAAGACCCTTCAGAGCACAAACTCTGTCAAATCTGCTGACGACAACGACGAGTTCGAGAAACAGAGAACCGCTGCTATCGCTGAGGTCGCCAAGAGCAAAGAGGTGCGCTGACCTTCATAACCATTTATGAGATTAATAATAGCAGTGAAATAAATGAACATCTCCGGTCAAATGTTTGGAATAAGTACGATTAGAAAGCAAGGCTGATGAAAAATACACTAAAACAGTCAAATATTTATTTTATTTATTTATTTAACAGGGACCATACAGTCAAACATAGTCACAATACAAAGCCTGTAACTGATGCGCAGCATATCGAGTTTGTAGCTAATGCTAATTTACAACTCCTGTCCCTGGTTGGGCATTTCTAAATACGTTATAAATTAAATACATTATTTTATTACTGTATAAATCATGTGTTCTCTATGTGAATATACAGTAAAGTGTAATTTATTCCTGTGATCTTCAGCATCATTACTCCAGTCTTCAGTGTCACATGATCCTTCACAAATCACTCCAATATGATGATTTTTCTAGATTTGCTAATGTAAAAAAATTATTTTATTCCGCAAGGATGCATTCATTTGATCAAAAGGGATATTTAAATACAGTTATAACGTTAGAAAAGATTTTATCTCAAATAAAAGATTCCTGAAAAAAATAATAATAATGAGAACCAATTTTTAATAATTGCGCACCAATTAAAATTGACTATAACTGAGCAGCGCTTCATCATATTAGAGTGATTTCTGAAGGATCATGTGATGAAGATCACAGGAATAAATGACACTTTACTGTATATTCACATAGAAAACAGTTATTTTAAATCGTAATAATATTTCACTGTTTTACTGTATTGTTGATCAAATGAATGCTCCTGTTGAGCAGAAGACTCTTCCAAAAGCATCATAAATCTCCTAATTATTCTAAACGGTTGAAGTGTGTAGTGTACATATAACCCTCAGATTTCAGCATTTTACAGAATACACTGGCATTTCAATTCAGAATTAATATTGTTTTCATCCCCTGCAACAAAATAACACCATTTGATAATGAAATATTGATGCATTAAAGCAGTATATAATTGAATTTGTTCATTCTCATGAATGTGTCCTCAGGCCATGGGTGAACTTAATATTGTCCGATATTTAATTAAGAAATGTTTGATTTTGAGTATGTAATTATGAACGTAACGTGCCTCTGCAGCACCCGGACTGTGTTTTTTTGTTTTTTTTGTGCTAAAGTTGTGTGCATTAATGGAAGAAATCTGATCTTCTTGTGCTGGAGTTGCATCAGTGTTTTGTGTTTTTCATAGTGCTTTGTTTTCTTCTAGACGCGTACGTTTGGCGGTGGAGGCAATGCCGGAGGAAACCTCGCCAATCCGGGATCCTCCTACAGGAGTCGAGACACCTATCAAAGAAGAAGAGAGGAGAGAGAGAAGCCCTGGATGGAGAACAAGTCAGAAGGAGTTTACAGGGATTTGGTAAGATGCAAAGATCATCATTAAAATAAATGGGGTTCTGTCAACAGTTTTAAAGTCGTGAAGGTCCAAATAGATTGAACACTTACTATTATTTAAGCCATTGTTTCTTGCAAGTGTCATAAAATGTAAAACTGTGTTTTTTTGGACTTCAGTGTTGTTGCACAGATAAGTAAACGTCATCTGGGAATCTGAACAGAGATTTTATTGATGTTTTATTTTATTGAATATTTTATTTTTATTTATTCTCTTTTGCTGCATTTATTAATGATCAAAAATACAGTAAAAATTCTGAAATATTATTAGAGGTAAAATTATTTATATAATTAGAGGTAAAATTAGAGGTAAAATTAGAGGTAAAATATTATTAGAGGTAAAATTATTTATATAATTAGAGGTAGAATTAAAGGTAAAATATTATTAGAGGTAAAATTATTTATATAATTAGAGGTAGAATTAGAGGTAAAATATTATTAGAGGTAAAATTATTTATATAATTAGAGGTAAGATATTATTAGAGGTAAAATTATTTATATAATTAGAGGTAGAATTAAAGGTAAAATATTATTAGAGGTAAAATTATTTATATAATTAGAGGTAGAATTAGAGGTAAAATATTATTAGAGGTAAAATTATTTATATAATTAGAGGTAAAATATTATTAGAGGTAAAATTATTTATATAATTAGAGGTAGAATTAAAGGTAAAATATTATTAGAGGTAAAATTATTTATATAATTAGAGGTAAAATATTATTAGAGGTAAAATTATTTATATAATTAGAGGTAAAAGTAGAGGTAAAATATTATTAGAGGTAAAATTATTTATATAATTAGAGGTAGAATTAAAGGTAAAATGTTATTAGAGGTAAAATTATTTATATAATTAGAGGTAAAATTAGAGGTAAAATATTATTAGAGGTAAAATTATTTATATAATTAGAGGTAAAATATTATTAGAGGTAAAATTATTTATATAAGGTATAATTATTAGAGCTGTTTTCTATGTGAATATACAATAAAGTGTAATTTGTTCCTGTGATCAAAGCTGAGTTTATCATCATTACTCCAGTCTTCAGTGTCACATGATCCTTCAGAAATCACTCTAATATGATGATCTGATTATTATCAATGTTGAAAACAGTCATATTTTTGAGAAAACTGATGCATTTTGGTAACACGTTCCCATAAGATTTCATTAGTTAACATATACTAACAATGAACAATACTTCTACAGCATTTATTAATCTCAAATCATGTTAATTTCAACATTTACTAATACATTAATAAAATCAAATGTTGTATCCGTGGCACCTAATGTGAGCAAACAGTGAACAGCTGTGTTTTTATTAACTAACATTAACAAAGATGAATAAATGAAGAGTTCAGATGCAAAAGCCTCTAAATGCCATTTGAAATTTTCTTCTTTAATGATGATTTTTATCAAACTTGTATATTTAAGTTCAGTAATTTCACTTAAATGGCAATGATAATTACCTATTAATTGTTATTTAAGTGAAATTACTGAACTTAAATATACAAGTTTGATAAAAATCATCATTAAAGAAGAAAATTTCAAATGGCATTTAGAGGCTTTTGCATCTGAACTCTTCAAATACTGTTAGAAATGTATTGCTCATAGTTCGTTAATACTTTAAATTGTAAATTTCACTTTTGATTGATTTAATGTGTCCTTGCAGAATACTGAATAAAATGATTAATTTCTTTCAAAAAATGACATGAAGGTACTGCTAATGGATAATCTACTGTGTTTCTTAAATAACAATCTGGAAAAACATCTCAAGTGCCAAAAAATTGGGCTTTTATTTATAATTATAAGCCATTATTTTCTTCTAATGCCAGTGGAGTAGCAAGAAAATGCCTTCTGTGAATAAGAGATCAGTCGGCCAGAAGTGCTGTTTGTTTTCCACATGTTCTCTTGCTTGATGGACTTTAATGCAACGCTCGATGACCCTCGAGTTCATGATTTCATGATTTGCTGCTGTCTGTTCAAGGTTGATGAGCGAGCTTTGAGGGACATCATGGAGATGGGCTTCAACCGTGAGGCGGCCAGACAAGCCTTGCTGGATCACAACAATAACCTGGAGACGGCCCTCAACTTCCTCCTCACCGGAACAAACCAGCCCAGAGCGGCCCAACCCGAGCCGAGCCGCCCGCCTCCTCGAGGTAAAGCCTTCGAAAAGATCAGAAACCTTCAGATAATTGCGAGCAGGGCTTGACATTAACACCCGCCAAGACCTATTAGGTCTATTAGGTCACTCCTATTAGCCACTTTGGCGGGTTGAATTTTATATAATATCAGTCCTTCCAGAAAATGAGTTGCATTAAAGTTAAAGAGATATTTATTTGTTCTCTAACAGGAAAGGGTCGTGGACGGGGGCGTTCCAGAACGGATGAGGATGAGGAAGCAGGAGGAAGACCGTCTGGGCCCAGCACACTGTTTGACTTTCTAGAGTCTAAAATGGGGACATTCTCCATTGACGGTACATCTGATTTATTTTACCTTTATTATGTTTTTGTGGTGCTCACATAGACTGTAAAGAAAAATAGGGGCGTAGTGTGCGTGACGTCGCCCGTAGTGTTTCTGCAGAGCATTTTTGAAGCCCAAAGTGGGCGGAGCCGGCCGTCGCCATCTTGGCAGATTAGCTGAGGTGACGTGACGCTAACACTAGCAGACAAATGGCTAGCAGTGACATCAGCGGCAATCCACCTGTCACTCAAGTGGCCACACCCTTAATTATGCAGAACTTTAAGCCTTAATATGATTTAAACGGATGAGTTATAAAAATATTCACCCCCCTCACAGACGTCATGAAGAGCAAAATTAGCAATATAGACCAAAACCAGTTTTTGCACCAGACCGTGAACATGTTTTTTTCTGCTGTAAAGTTGGGCATTTTAACATGCGGGTCTATGGGATTGAGTCTCTTTTGCAGCCGGCCTCTAGTGGCCAGTGGAGGAACTGCAGTTTAACTCACTTCAGTGTTGGATTCAAGAGAGGTTGCTGCTTGGGTGCCAGTATTAGGGTGTCTTTAAATTATTGATATCTGAATTGGCTAATATCATGGCTTATTTTGTTACTTTCCAGTAGTAATAGTGTTCAGTATTGTTTATGTACTGTTAGGGTTCCTACGCAGTATGGAATTTGAGTCTTTTCTAGGTCTGGATAAGTGGACTAAAAAATGTGTTTTCAGAGCCTATTTAGTTTTATAAAATATAAAATCAGGTATTTTTAAAAATAAATGTATCATACAAGCAGAGTGTTTTCACAGCAAATGTTTAGGGATCATTTAGTGATTGTCAAACACAGCTGAATGAATTCTGGGCGTATTTTTATAATGCAAAACTGTTTTTATCAGAAGTCTTTTGAGGTTCACTTAAAAGAATGTTGGCAACAACAGATAAAGGAGCAAACTCTCATCTGAGTCAGACATCAAACCACATTTACAGTCCCAATTTGATGTGTCACAGGTTCTTCTTATCGTAAATCACAGAGAAAACCAACGAGAAAATAACAATATTTACAGATGAATGCTGTATGAACCATTTATGTGAAATGTGGTCTGAAAAATCTATAGAGGTTTGGAAATTTGAGTCTGGAATTTTTTTAATTGAAAATATGCAGATTATAGTATTTATTTATTTATTTTAGTTCACTTTTTATGGTTATGTTGTTTAATTTTAGTTTTCATTTGTATCATTATGCCCTGAGCACCAATGCTGTGAGGAATTGCTCTGTTTATTTATTTAGTGTTTGAGGTTTTATTTCATTAGTTTTAATCATAAGCTTTAATGTAATTGTATTTCATTATCAATTTTAGGCATTTCAACTTATTTTAAGTTTTTCATCTGATATATTTCAGTCTTAGAAAACTTTTTCTGTGCCAACTTTCTAAAGTGGCCTAGTTAACACTTCTATATCTCTGCATCGTTCCCATTTCACATAATTTCACTGATTTTACAGCTTAAATCAGTATTTCAAGTATCCGAGTTAAAAGTGGGATAATGTACAGTAGTTAGCTTGACATTATTTCAAAACAAACCATTTAAGAGATGATAAAAGACCCTGCTTGGTTTTGTAGTCGTGATCAGCCTGAGAGTTTATTGTGCTTTAATTACTGTAAATGATTGCTTGCTCTCACACTATCGAATCGTTTGCTTCATTCCCACTGCGTATGCGCTGGAAGAAGTCCTAATAGGAACACTGTATCAGGATTTTTAATCTCTTCTTATGTTGGAGTCCCGGTGGGCCGTCAAACAGATGGCCAGTCCCAAATGAAGGCGCTTCTATTAGTCAGCTTTAGATAAGTCTCAGCGGCTGGTAAGCCCTGCCTGACATGTGGCTTTAGGAGAAAACAGACAGGGCTAATATGCGGAGAAACCATTTCTGCTCTTTCAGTGCTGTTGTTTTAACATTTAGTGAAACACATACACTCACATACATTTGCACACTTAGTAGTTCACTTTTCCAAAAACTTTTGCTGATTAATTTACTCACCCCCATGTCATCCAAGATGTCCATGTCTTTCTTTCTTCAGTCGAAAAGAAATGAAGGTTTTTGATGAAAACATTCCAGGATTTTTCTCCATATAATGGACTTCAATGGGGTCCAAACGGTTCAAGGTCCAAATGAGAGTTTCTGTGCAGCTGCAAAGGGCTTTAAACGACACCAGACGATGAATAAGGGTCTTATCTAGCGAAACGAGCGGTCATTTAAAACAAAAAACAAAAACAAAACAAAGTTTAAGTTTTATAAGCACAAATGCTCGCCTTGCTCTGTTCTGTGATGTGCGTTCGTGACTCTCCTGTTCGAACTCGTTCATCAAAATGAACGAAGCTTTTTCCGAGTCAATTCGTTCATTTCGTTCATTGAATGAACCAGATGACTTTGAAAAAGATTCATTCATTTTGATATACGAGTTTGAACTGGAGAGTCACGAACACACTTCACAGATCAGAGCAAGGCGAGCATTTGTGCTTATAAAACTTAAACTTTGTTATTTATTAAATGAGCGCTCGTTTCGCTAGATAAGACCCTTATTCATCGTCTGGTGTTGTTTAAAGCCCTTTGAAGCTGCACTGAAACTCTCATTTGAACCTTGAACCATTTGGTCCCCATTGAAGTCCATTATATGGAGAAAGAAAGACATGGATATCTTGGATGACATGGGGGTGAGTAAATTATCAGCAAAGTTTTTTCAAAAGTGAACTACTCCTTTAAAGCAACTAATTATTATTATAATTTTATTGGCATATTGATATATAATCACAATTTTGGGCAATTTAAAAAAAAAAATGTATTAGATAATTTTATTAAATTATTTTCCTCCCAAATTTTGCCGCAATTGACTTCTTGTTTTTCTTATAATTAACTCGCTAGAGTCAAAGAACCATCATTCACTGCAAGACCACCCAGGAAAGATGACGTTCCCCAACGCCGATCACCTCTCCAGAGACGCCGGCCCGTTCAAACACCCTCCTCGCAGCGAGGGACGGTCACAGAGAAACGACAGGCCTCCACGCTTCCAGAGGGACGGAGACTTCCCCAAACCAACCCCGGCCTCTTCCACCTTCTCCCAGCCGCAGAAATGGAGGGATGGCGAGCGAACGGGAAGAGGAGGACCAGAGCGATGGAAGAACGACAGTCAAGATGCTAGAATTGCGTTCTCCTCGACGGGGAAGCCCAGGGAACAGCAAGGAAAGGAACACAGTGGGTCGAAGGCTTTCCCGCAGGAACCTCATAACGATGGATGGAAAGAGCATGATGGGACAGGATGGCCTGAAAAGAGAAACCAATCAAATGGATCCGCGGCACCCAAACCCTCAAACCCTGCTGTATCCGGTCCAGATCCGAAAGCCAGATATGAGGCGAACAACAGAAGGAAAGGCAAGCCAGAAAGGCCAAACTCGGGCTACTTCGAGCGTTCCCAGGATGCAATGAAAAAAGACTTTTCGCAGGATGTGGGATCAGGCCAGTTCATTAAAGTGACTGGGGTTTCAAACACGCAGATCCCTAATGGTGATTTAGAGCACAGACGGACCGGTCCAATCAAACCACAGCCTCAAAAGCAGACCCAAACGCATAACTCCGCCCCCAGAAAGAGATCCGGGCCAATCAAAGGTCAGAGAGAGCCAGCGGACGCCAATCATTACGAAAACTGGAAAGCTGGTGACCAGTGTCTCGCGCTCTACTGGGAAGACAACAAGGTCAGTGAATTTTTCTTGTTTGTTGAATTATTATTAGTGCTGGGCAACTATTAATTATAAGCGATTAATCGCATCCAAAATAAGTTTGTTTACATAATACATGTGTGTGTAGTGTGTATAATTAATTAGTATATATAAAACACACATATGCATTAGAAATATTTGCATGTATATATATTTATTAGGGCTGTCAAACGATTAATCGTGATTAATCGCAGTTAAAATAAAAGTTTGTGTTTGCATAATATATGTGGGTGCACTGTGTATAATTATTTTATAAATACACACCCACACACATGAATGTATATTTAAGAAAAGATATTATTTATAAAATATTGATATTTATTTATAATATAGATTATTTATAAATCTATATACAATATTTCTTAAATATATACCGTACAAGCATGTGTGTATTTATATATATATATATATATATATATATATATATATATAAAATAATTATTCACAGTGCACCCACATATATTATGTAAACACAAACTTTTATTTAGGATTCGATTAATCGCGTTGAATCATTTGACAGCCCTAATATTTATACTATATATAAATATAAATTTTTTAAATATAAAAAACAATTTTCTTAAATGTATACATGCATGTGTGTATATTTATATACACAAAATATTTCTACGTTTTTTTAAATATTTCTACATTTTTTATTTTGGATGCAATTAATCGTTGTTGGCATTAATTATTATGCTTTTGTTGCATAATCCATTGTGTACTTGCGTAACACATTGCATCTTCATGGCAGTTTTACCGGGCGAGAATCGACGCTGTCCACCCTTCGGGCTCGACGGCTGTGGTCGTGTTCAGCGACTACGGAAACTGCGAAGAAGTTCTGCTTCACAATATCAAACCTCTGCACATGGATGTGTGGGTAAGCATCAGATCACCTGAGATACTTTAAACCCAAAGTAAACCTCGACCGCGACGGTTCGCGCAGTCCACGTGACGTAACTTCCGTCATCGGGACGGTTCAGCCCACACGCAACCCAATTTATGAGACCGCGTGCGTACAACAGCGCATGCGCACGGTGAATGACGAGACCGAAGCTCCACTAGGTGGCGATATGCACAGTTACGCAGTGATGTACTGTGGATTAGGCGAAGAAGAGTGATGCAAAGCAGCATATCCTCCATTGTTTTGCTTCTTGTTATTTCACACTGTTAACTCACCCTAGTTTGAAAACCCCTGTATTAAAGCATTGTGATATTATGCTAATGTAAAAGAACCTTTTCCAAGTTTCATTTCAGTGTGTACAGTTCCCTATGTAGGCAGCACAAAATACACCAAGTTTTGGAACAGACCTTTTAATTGCTAAAATGTTCATATGCATTAAAGACACCCGTACCAAATTCCCTAATTCAAATTTTGGCTGTGTTGTATTTATTTAAAGAGCAGTCTTGACTGATGCACTAGACTTGCGTTTATTCGTAACATTAGTCACTCATGTCCTGGTAACTTCTTTACAGGATGACGAAGACATTTACTATGAGAATTCCCTTGAATTTCGAAGAGGAGGAGACGGACAACCTCGACGCTCTCGACCGACGCAACAATATTATCAACCGCCCCGTGCAAGAGACTGACGCACACTCGCACGCAAATCTTTCCCTAGCAAGGCAACTCATTTGATGTGCTCATAACAAAACAAACAATCAGTGCTCTTGCTAACCCAACACACTTAGATCAGGACCAGAACAGGTTCACGGCTGTTACTCTTCTGCTAATAGGCACTTCTAGCATTGTGTAGAACAGTATAAATGCAACATGATGTTCTCTCCCTATGCAGGTAATTATCATTATCATCTCGTTGTCCACGAGTAAACAACCCTGATTGGGGGAGAAAAAAAAAGACGTGGTTTTTAGTACCTTTTCAGAAGCATCGAAATTAACAGCTAAATAGGAAATGCTAATAGAGTGAATCTCTGAATATTTCATCCTAAAATAAATAATTATATTTTGCATTGTGATATTTTTTTTTATTTTTTTTTTGCATGGAAAAAATCCTTTTACTGTTATAAAAAAGTAAAGTTTTTTTGTGTGTGTCTTTAGTTTGATTTTGATGACTAAAAATGTCTAATTAGAAACAATGATACTCAACTGCAAAGTTAAACACGTTTCGGTGTGTGCATAATCTTCATGAAAATATCGTAATGCAAAAACATCTTAATGATCCTTCAATAGACTTCATTTTCTTTATGCAAAATGTATTTAAAAAAAAAGATTCCCAGATTTTGGGGTGGAATGTATGGAAGCTTGTTTCCGCTTTTTTATTTTTTTTAAAAAATTTTTTTTTTTTTTATTGGGCGGCAGTGGCTCAGTTGTACATGTAGGTTGTCTACAAACCGAAAGGTTGGTGGTTCAATCCCCGGTTCCACCTGACCAAGTGTCGAGGTGTCCATGAGCAAGACACCTAACCCCAGCTGCTGGCACCTTGGCACCTTGCATGGCTGACACCGCTGTCGGTGAATGAATGAGTGAGTGAATGGGTGAATGTGAGGCAAATGTAAAGCGCTTTGGTGGCCATTGGGTCTATGAAAGCGCTATATAAATGCAGTCCATTACCATTTTTTTCATCTCACAATTCTGACTCTATCTCAGAATTGCGCGATATAAAGTCGCGATTACGTGTTTTAAAGTCAGAATTGTGAGATATAAACGTGCCATTCTGAGAAAAAAATAATAGGATTGGACTAGAATCTTTTTATCCTTAGAATTGGACTTTATATCTCGCAATTGCAAGTTTATATCTCAGAATCCTGTGATGTAAACTCACATTTGTGAGATAAAAAGTCTCAATTATCTTTTTAAACGTTTTATACTGTGGCGGAAACGAGCTTCCATGGCAGTGTGACGTGGACTCGAGCTGCTGAGAGATTCACTCGATGAGCATTGTTAAGAAGCCGATGCAGCGTCTGTAATGGTATTGTAATGGCAGTGTTTACTGCGCTGGATATGCACTACTTCATGCGAGTTAAAAGAAACAACTAATGCGTGACTGCAGTTGTGTTTGGTCTCAAAGGTGTTTTTTTTTTTAATTCTTAAAGAACATATCTGAATAATATGTGACTGTCTCGCATGGGAGACGGATCTGTAAGGGCTTGCAGAACATGGACTCTGTGAACCCTGCCATGCAAACGGCTGCTGTACACCGGGACTATTTGTAAAGGACTTGATATTAATAATTATAAAAGCGCTACACTCTTTTGTTCAAAGCTCAGTGCGTCATTTGTTTTTGTGTTTCTGATTTGTGTAAAGCTGCTGTGTGTGAAAGCGGAACAACATGTGTCAGTGTGAATCGCTCCCACATTCAGTTTTGGACACTTTACATGTGCGTTGCTGTACATGTGATCTCAGTGAACCTTAAAGGAGTAGCTCACTTTAAAAAAAAAAAAAACTTTGCTAATGATTTACTCACCCCCATGTCATCCAAAATGTCCATGTCTTTCTTTCTTCAGTCGAAAAAAAATTAAGGTTTTTGATGCAAACATTCCAGGATTTTCTCCATATAATGGACTTCAATGGGGACCAAACGGTTCAAGGTTCAAATGAGAGTTTCAGTGCAGCTTTAAACGACACCAGACGATGAATAAGGTTCTTATCTAGCGAAACGAGCGGTCATTTCAAAAATAAATAATATCAAAGTTTAAGTTTTATAAGCACAAATGCTCACCTTGCTCTGTTCTGTGATGCGCGTTGAGAAATACATTTTTTCAGACAATTTTGACTATATTTCGCAACTCTGACTTTATCAATCAATTCTGACTTTACAACACGCAACTCTGACTTTATATCTCGCAATCCTGACTTTATATCATACAATTGTGAGAAACAGAATTCAGACTTTTTATTTCGCAATTCTGACTTTGTCTTTTTTCTCGCAATTGTGACTTTATTTCTCAGAATTGCGACTTTATCTCGTAATTGTGACTTTATATCACACAATTCTGACTATCACTTTTTATCTTGCAACTCTTGACTTTATATCACGCGATTCTGACTTTACAACACGCAATTTCGCAATTTCGACTTTATATCAAACAATTCTGACTTTACAACACGTAACTCTGACTTCATATCTCGCAATTCTGACTTTAAAACACGCAATTGTGAGAAATAAAATTCAGACTTATTTCGCAATTCTGTCTTTGTCTTTTTTTCTGGCAATTCTGACTTTATATCACGCAATTCTGACTTTACAACACGCAATTCTGACTTTATAACACGCAATTGTGAGAAATAGAATTCACTTTTTATTTCGCAATTCTGACTGTCTTTTTTTCTCACAACTGCAACCTTTTTCTCAGAATTGCGACTTTATCACACAAGACTGACTTTATATCAAACAATTATGACTTTACTACACGCAATTTCGACTTTATCACACAACTCTGACTTTATATCTCGCAACTCTGACTTTACAACATGCAATTTCGACTTTATATCAATCAGTTCTGACTTTATATCTCGCAATTGTGAGAAATAAAGTCAGAATTGCAAAATAAAAAGTCTTAATTTTTTTTTCTCACAATTGCAACTTTTTTCTCTCAGAATTGTGACTTTATTTCTCACAATTCTAACTTCATATTTTGCAATTTTGAGATGAAAAACTCGCAATTATTTAGTAATTTTTTTTATTCAGTGGCAGAAACAAGCTTCCACAGAAGAAAGCGAGTCTCACAGATTTGAGCGAACTTTAGTTTGTGTGTGAACGATCCCGGTAAGCATATATAACACCTGAAACTTAATCAAACATTAGCTCTGACAAGCTGCTGTTTGCACACAAGTCGGACACCGAACAGGAGCTTCTGGTTAATATTTATCAGGGTTTAAATGTGCCATCTGTCGCTCACATATTTTGAAGTGTTTTTTGTGTTATTTCATAGGACAGACAGGACAGGAGTAGCTCAGTTAAAGCACTGAAGGGTCGTGAGGACTGAAGTCAGTGATAGAGCGTCTCGTGTCTCCCCTTATCTGCAAACATCGGACCGGTGTGCCATCCCTCCAGCTTCCTTTGTTGTAGCCAGTGAAGCGAACACACAGTAAGTCGATAGCATCCGCCTGAAACCGAGATCTCTGTGGTGGGCCGATATCATTTTTCACATTACAAAAGACACTATGGACAACATGTCATCCGTAGCCAAAGACTCGCTCAGAACAACAACGTCAAAACATTCGGATCTGATGCAAAATCACGAAGAAAAGATCCAAAAACCTGATGTGTGTTTGTTATCGTGTGGCATTGAGGATGGGGAGGGATTTATCGTATGCATGTTGAAGCTCTGCATTTGCATATATATAAATAATTCATAGCATGTGATGTGGAGACCATCTCTGAATAGCTGTGCTTGTACTTCGACATTTTACTGATTAGTGCCGACAAATTAGGTTAGATGTGTGATGAGAACTGGCCTAGAAAACACACTAAACAACTAGCACAACTGCATGA
Organism: Pimephales promelas; assembly: GCF_016745375.1. Next base: position 14,432,181 of record NW_024121188.1, read on the forward strand.
TTATAGGCTGTGAAATAAGCAGGTCGAATGGAGATGTTTAAATTCCTCAATAGCATATGCTCTCGCTGTTTGGTAATATGACAACAGATGACAGCGAGTTATTAGATGTGCAGCAGAGATTCGTCTTAAAGGGACAGGTCACCTCAAAATAAATCGTTTACAGGCAAAAGTTCATTTATTTCAGTAATTCAACTTAAAAGGTGAAACTAATATATTATATAGACTCATTACATGCAAAGTGAGATATTTCAAGCCTTTATTTGTAATAAGTTTGATTTATGGATTACAGCTTATGAAAACCTTTTCACAATATTCTAATTTTAAGCCATAATCGTAAATATTATAACAAATAAAGGCTTGAAATATCTCACTTTGCATGTAATGAGTCTATATAATATATTAGTTTCACCTTTTAAGTTGAATCACTGAAATAAATGAACTTTTACACCATATTCTCATTTTTTTTCGAGTTTCTCCTGTACATCGCCCTCAAGTTGTTTCAAATCTGTATGGGTTTCTTCTTCTGAACACAAAGGAAGATGTTTTGAAGAACCGAACTGGACCCATTGACTTCCTTAGTAGGAACTGTTTGGTTTCTGACATTCTTCAAAATATCTTTGTGTTCAGCAGAAGAAACTCATACAGGTTTGAAGGGTGAGAATTTTCATTTTGAAGTGAACTGTCCCTTTAAAGGAGTAGTTCACTTTAAAAAAAAACCTTTGCTGATAATTTACTCACCCCCATGTCATCCAAGATGTCCATGTCTTTCTTTCTTCCAGGATTTTCTCCATATAATGGACTTCAATGGGGTCCAAACGGTTCAAGGTCCAAATGAGAGTTTCAGTGCAGCTTTAAACGACTCCAGAGGATGAGTAAGAGTCTTATCTAGCGAAACGAGCGGTCATTTAAAAAATAAATAAAATTCTGTGACGCACGTTAGTGACTCTCCTGTTCGAACTCGTTCATCAAAATGAACGAATCTTTTTTCATTCGTTGAATTAACCAACAGCATCACAGAACAGAGCAAGGCGAGCATTTGAGCTTATAAAACTTAAGCTTTTTTATTTATTTTTAAATGACCGATCATGGTTTCGCTTGATAAGACCCTTATTCATCGTCTGGTGTCATTTAAAGCCCGTTGAACAGTTTGCACTGAAACTCTCTTTTGGACCTTGAACCATTTGGACCCCATTGAAGTCCATTATATGGAGAAAATCCTGGAATGTTTTCATCAAAAACCTTCATTTCTTTTCGACTGAAGAAAGAAAGACATGGACATCTTGGATGACATGGGGGTGAGTAAATTATCAGCAAAAGTTTTTTTAAAGTGAACTACTCCTTTAAGTAAATTTATTTAGTGCATTTATACTGTTTTCTGTGGTATACACTGGGTTGTGGCTGTGCGATGTCACGCAAACATTGCAGCTGTTCATTCTTAGCATTGAGATGTGAAACGCATCAGTGAGCGGGGTGTATAACTGGGTAAATGATCCGGTTAGAGGAACACTTCCTTGTTGACAGTCAGACACGGTCAAAGTTGAGTTGCCATTTTGTTTCCTTGTGTATCATTGATGGACGGCAGTTTCTGATGGGTGGTTACACCGCTGTTTGTCTTTTGGGGTTACGTTTAGATTTTTTATTTTTTTTTGTACCATTGGAATTGTACAAAACTCGGTACAGGTGTTTTGCACTCGCTATTTCATGGACATGATTTAAACAGGTATAATGGTCACATTTGAGCTCCTCGCGGTCAAAACGTGCGGCCAATTTTTTTAATGTATCAATCTCAAATTTGTTTCGATTTATGGCTTTGATTTAGAGTTAAACATGTTTTGTGAAATATATATCTCAAATAAAAATTGTAAATCTTTAAAGAGATGTCTCTGATTCAGAAGCATTCACCTTTTATGAGTTTAAGTTAGAATGTATTGCTCAAAAACTGAATGGATTATAAATACTGCATAAATCTAATTTAGTAGCATACAATCCCCTAAAAATACAATAAAAAAATATAGTACATTCATTTAATTGAATATAATTAAAAAAGGCAATTTTTGACAGTGATGCGAGGAGCACCGATGGGTTAAAAAATGATTAAACACTTTTATTCTGCAAGGATGCATTAATAATGAACATTTCTAATGCTACAAAAGATTTCTATTTCAAATAAATTCTGTTCTTTAACATTAACAATCACAGCTTTTCTATTATTTCTCTGTTTTGACTGTATGTTTGCTGTGATATTTATTGACCCATCAGCATCACTCATTTATTTCTCTGATAATGTGAATGATTTCTTTTAAATTAAAGCTAAAAAAACTGCTTGATATTCATGCAAACATGTTCTCATTTGCAGAAACGCCTTTTTTCTCCCCGTGTGTTTTTGCAGTCGAAGGGTTGAAGTGTTTCTGGTCACTGAGGTTTGGAAATATTAAAGTATTACTGGAGTTATTAAGCCAGTGACACAAATCCTTTGACTGTCTGCTCTTGGGATGACACAACCTATTTTAATGCAGAAGTGCAGGAGCGCTGGTTCTCTCCAGTGTTCATGTAATGGAGTGGTGTGTTAAACTCACTCTGAACACAGGCGAGACTCAGACTTTAATACGCTACTATCAGTTTGTTAATGGGATTATGATGTCATCAGTCAGAGTTTAACCCGACGGGCGGCTGAAAGAAACAGTGGTTTTCTTTCTCCTCACGCTGTCAGACCTGTGTGTTATAGTTCCCTGCATGCACTATATCAATAATCTGAGCGTCAGACTGTATTGCAGCAGAAGAAGAGGCTCGCAGATCATCAGCAACAGTGACCCGATTTACAGGAATGAAGATTCATTTATAAAGCTCAAATCTGAGGTCTAATAAATTGTTTGCATTGTGAATGCTTTAGTTTAACCGAATCTTAGAATAGAGTAATAATGGCGATGAACGTAAAAGTTTGAACTCTAATGGCACTCCCAAATCATTGCTATGTCTGGAATGGCATCCGACTCAACTGCCTTTCTCATTTCTTTTGCATGCATATTGTGCTCAACATTTGTTTTTGTTTTATTTGTGTTTTTTTTTGTTTTTTTGCATGCATATTGTGCTCAACATTTGTTCTGTTTTTTTTTTTTTTTTTTTTTTTTTGGGGGGGGGGGGGGGTGTTTGCATGCATATATTGTGCACAACATTTGTTTTTGTTTGTTTTTTTGCATGCACATATTGTGCACAATATTTGTTCTCTTTTTTTTGCATGTATATTGTGCAACATTTGTTCTGTTTTTTTTGTTTTGTTTTTTTGCATGCATAGATTGTGCACATTTGTTTTTTTGCATGCATATAGTGTGCACAACTTTTTTTTTTTTTTTTTTTTGCATGCATATATTGTGCTCAACATTTTTTTTTTTTTTTTTTTGCGCATGCATATATTGTGCACAACATTTGTTCTTTTTTTTTGCATGCATGCACAGTGCCTGGATGACAAACAGTTTTATGCATTATGCAACATTATCTCCATTTCTGATTTGCCAAATGTCAACCATAATCTTTCTTGTATCATTATTTGGTGAGACTGTCAAAAGTTGAGACATTTATGCACTAAAATGCTCATGGTTAAACATAATAAAGTCATGTGCCAGTGACACATTGATGGTTGCATGCGGTTTTCAACACACAGGTCTGAGGACAGCTGGAGCTTAACCATTTCACCGTTACATTCAATCATGTTAATCTGCAGCTTTGTTAAAATAATATCGAGCTGTTCTGTCACATTTGTCCTGTATAACTCAAGGTACGTGAGTTTCTCCACACACAATGCTTGTTCTGTTCACGGTTCCTCCTGAGGAAAACCAAAGGAAAGCATAATTTTATATTATTTCCAGAAGAAACAATTTACACAATGTCAGTACTTCATTTAAACATCTAATATCTAATGGTTCATATTGTTTTATTTATTATTACTGGCTTTATACTGAGATGCATTTATTCATTTTAATTATTATAATTCATTAATGCTAAATTTGTATGGAAAAAAATGTGATGTATGAATGTAATTTTTTTTATGCATTTTATTTCAGGTTTTCATTGTTTAGTTGCTACTTTAATTAAACCTCTAATGATGATCATTATTAATTAGTATAACAGACTTCATACTGAAATCTATTTATTTATCATTTATTCATTCAGTATGGAGAATTTGCAAGGAAAACATTTAAATTTTTTATGTAAAAATTGTATTAGTCCCAAAACAGCACTTTTTTTTTTTAAATGCAAGTTATTTTATTTCATTTCAAGTTGTAGAAAGATGTGAGACCAGGTCGGTTCTTCGTTTAAACATCACGTCTCTCCTGAGCAACATCTGGCAGACGACAGTGGTTTTCCTCTCTTTACTAGTGTCTCTTAACCTAACCTCTCTCTCTCACACACACACACACACACAGGCTTTCTTTCTTTGACGCTGTTGTTCTCATGCCGTTTTCTCTTTCATTTGTCCAGTCTGGAACCCGATAAGTGGCGTGAACAGAAAGAGGAATGCTCTCCTAGTCTCGGTGTTATACGATCTCTGTGATATAGGCTTCACATGCATGCTTTATGTGCACTTCTCCCGGGACCACCCCTCAACACAGGGGCATTGTGGGACAGAAGTGCAAAGGACACAGACACAATAGATTTGTTAGTCTCAGGTTTAGTTTATGAGTCTGGGAGCGTTTGGGTGGAGGTGAGCGTGTTTCGTCCAGTCGAGCGGAGCTGTATAGACTGATATCACTGAGTCTCCTCAGACCCGCGGCCCCACACCGAGACGCCGAGGCCCCTGATCCGGACTTACAATGAAACTAATGTAGCAACTTCTAATGTGCAACTCTTCTTTAGTTTAAATTCAGATTCTGGAGTGTGAAACATGGGAAGGATTTGTCTGGATCATATTTCACGCCAAATTCAAGGAAAAAAAGATATAAAGATCATATCAAGCCCATTATTTCCCCTTAATTAAACACATTATAAAGCTTAAATCTCAGCTCTAATAAATTATTCTGATTGTGAACGGTGCTTTATATCATCTAAAAAAAAAAACGTTATTTTAATATTATTTCAAGTTTTAGAAGAAGCAATTTACACAATGTTTGTACTTTATTTAAACGTATAAATGATTATAGACCTCATACTAAAATGTATTATTATGCATTGCAGAATTTGAGTGAAAAACATGACAAAGATATAAAGATCATATAATTACCCTTAATTAAGCACATTCTTATTACTTACAATAGTTATCCTTTTTACTGATCAAATTATTATAATAAAAATATGCCAGTCATTTTTTTTCTCTTTGCAAATAAATGTAATTATACCAAACAAATCTGCATACTAAAGTAATCAAATATAATTTATTTTATATTTTAGTTAATTATTTGTTGATTTTGCATTGCAGTAATGAGGCAAAAATTAAAACATTTTGCCCCAAAAAATAGGATTATTTTATTTTATGACTCGTAAGATTCATCATTTTAGGGCAAAGTCAACTTTTTCCACATGAGGAGAGACAGTAATAACATGTTATCTCTGGTCACTTTGTCTGAAGCTCAGACGATGAGAGTTACTGATCTACAGGTCGGGTGTGTGTGTGTGTGTTCGACCTCTGACCCAACGAGATCTTCTCAACTCTTGACCTGCAATTGGACAAGTCTACAAGGTTTCTAAGATCTGCAATAAAAGCTTCTGTTAATGTAAGCCACAAGTTTCCCATATCTCTTCTCTAATCTCGAAGTGTGTCACTTCTTGCGAAGTGTCTAGATTTTATGCTGATAGACAAAAGTGTGAACTGTAATTGTACTTAATTTCAGTTTATGTCAGTGTGGTTTGCATCACCAGTGTGTTTTGCCTGTTAAAGTAGACCAGCACAATCCTCATCTTCTTCTGTCTTTGCCAACGCAGGATTTGCATATTAGCTGGTGGATGAAGAATGTCGCGGCAAACACCAAAAACCAGTTTTGCACATCGACCCACAACAATGACACTGGATTAAAAACGGCATTTGTTAACTCAGAGGTGTGTTGAAACCCCACACGCACACACACGCTGCCAAGTTTCTGAATGAATGATGTTCATAGTGAGCGCTGGGAAGCACTTGAGTTATTGTACGATTTGTGTATTATTATTGCAACTGAATGCTTATACATGTTGATGGAAATAATGAGGTATGAATTTAGACTATCAAGATTATATTTCAAAAATCACTTCTTTTTTTAACTCTTGCCAATGAAATCCATTTGTGTGTAAAATGCGACGGTCGTTTTTCTCTGAGAAGACTCGTTCTTCGCTCAACACACTTCATCATGAAACTCGATTCGGTCGGTCAAGAGGTCAACAGGTTTGAGGGACCTGAATATGTTACTTTAATGTGGAAATCAGGAGACAAAAGCTTTTGGAAACACTTTATAATCAGTTTCAGCTTGTTAAAGGTACAGTGCACTATATACCGTTTGGCCCTCTAGTGGTTAAAAAACACAACTGCATGAATTTTGTGGAAGAACATTGTTTTGGGATGTGCGGATGAATATGATAATCCTTCTGCTCATAAAACATTTACTACTTCAGGGATATAACCAGTGTAGATGAAAGGATCTCACTGAAGATATTACTGTAGCTTTAACTAATAGACACGATACATCCTTGAGAATTGAGGAAAACACATCTTTAGCGGGAAAGAGCTTTAAGATTGACTGTACAACTAAATTTGAGGTGTATTTCTTCAGACTGCTGAAAGCTAAGAGAATCTAATGATCTCTGCGATTCACAGAATCCACTGGATCCAGGCAGAGAAAGCTGGATTTACAGTTATTATTGTGTGTTAGTATGCAGAATTTAAGGGTAAAATATTGTATTATTATATATTGTATTGACAACTCATCAATTAAATATTTACCATTATATATTTTGCATAATTGGGTGTTTAATCCACGATCGCTGGAGCTTTGGTAAATTGTAATAAACACTATATGGAGTCCAACAGTTTAAACTGATAATCGTTTGTTTTACTCACATTTTCGCAGATTCCCAATTAAATCCAGTCACTCAGCTTATTTTCAGGGGAAGTTGCTAAAGGCGGATCAATTTGTTGCTAAACAGTGCTAAATGACGTTGTGACATCATTACGCAGTCGCAACGCAAAACTTCGCTATTATGTAATATGTAGATTTTATTTGAAATGCTCATTTAGATCTGTTTGTAAAATACTATATTTAATTTGTAAAAGTAATACAAGCAACACTTTTTCATGATCAGATTTTTTTTAGTTTCAAATACAACATTGAAATTGAACAGTTAAACACTTTTGAACAGTTGTAGGCTATTTTCTTATTAACCAGAGACTCTCCTCATGCATGCACACACACACACACACACACACACACGCTCAGGATCTAATTTTCATTCCAGCAGACTCTCCTTTATTCAGCGTGTGTTTACCTGTAATTAACTAAAAGGACTTTACAACAAAGTATTACCAAACGTTTCACTTTAGTGTGATTAAATGTAGACACTCTGTAGTGGGATAGGGTTAGGGTAGTTTTATTAGTTTTATTTTAACTACTTTTATTTTTTTATTAAATGTGAAGTACGTAACATCGCCAAACGGGATTTTTTTTTTTTTTTTTTTTTTAGATGATTTGCATCTTTGGTTTAGAAATAAGTTTGTTGGTCAGGCTGGTCGAGATCTCTCATCAAATGAGAAGTAAAGCAGTTCAAGTTCACGTTCAGTTTATAGTATAGCACTTACACAACACACACATGACCAGTACAGAGCTTCAGAAGAAGGAGCAAGGTAAACAAACAACAGCTAAAACACAATAAAAAAGTTAATGAACAGTTACAAAGATTTTTCATTTCAACATCAAACACAACACACACACACACACACACACACACACACCCCTTTAACTGAATCCTCTGATGTGTTGATAAGAGGGAAGGCCTTGCTTGGCTCGAGGTCAGTGTGGAATAACTGAGTCCTGACGTTAACTGCTGTTGTGTGGAGATGAATGACTGATCCAGGGTCAGACACAGATGAAGGAGGACGACATGCAGCCTGTGATGTGGAAATGAGGCCGCTTCCTCGAGGCTTGTTGGCCGAAGATAAACATGTTTGTAGTGTGAAAGATTGCGCTGGAAGGTTGTCCTCGGGCATTAGCTTGTGTGTGTGTGTGTGTGTGAGAGAGAGAGAGACTGTGTGTGTGTCTGACATGAATGTGTGTTATATTTACATGCAATCCAATCCTTTAAACTAGTCCCCTGTGGTCAAAATCAAGCTTTTAATGCTGTTTACATAATGATTTGGATGCATGTACATGTAAGACTTCATAAGCCAAAAAAAAAAAAAAATCGGTGATCCTTTTTAAGGGAAAGTGTGTGAACATAATGCATACTTCACAGTTTTTTTCTTTTAGTTGCTTTTGTCTTTGTTTCATGGGAAAAGCTGTTCTTCGAGGGACGCTGGGAATGAGGAAGTGTTATTTAATTCACAGACGCGTTGGTCTCGAGGCTTTACTGTAGATCAGTGTTTCTGAAGGGATGTAAACTTCAGTGTTTGAGTGATTCCTCAGTGCATGTGCAAAACCTGTTAAAACCTGCAAGCGTTCCTCTGTGAACAGTCATCCCCCGTCGAGTCGAGTGTGTTGTGTCAGTTCCAGTGAACCGCGAACAGTTCAAACGGGAAAGATGAGATAACTCACGATACTACTCAGATTCGCATACCTGCGTGAGAGGATGTCAGTGTGTTCTGGATCAGATTACACTGCATTAGATTAGATCTCATCACATCGCATTTTTGCAGCGATTAAAAAGGTAGGCCTATGTAACAGATTCGAGTTGTGTTGGTTTTGAAAACACTTCATGATAAGTGTTGTTGACATCAGCAACAATAAAAACACTGCTACAGAAGTTTAGTTCATCTCAATTGAAACACCTTTAAAGTCCATAGTTGCATCTAATGTATTTAATGGACCCGAGTGAACACAAACTAACCCGATGAACAGTATTTCAGGAAGTGACGTTAGCTTTTTATTTATGGATTTAACTAACGTTAACTATATTGTAAAATCAGTTTTGTCTGATAGAAATTTTGTTCCTGGAGCAACCTGGATGAAGTTGAATTAGGAACATTTTTTGCTTGATAACCGTCTGATATGAGACTGAGGCTGTGCTGTATTGTAACGGCTGAAGGGCGTTGTTAGGCTCGAAGCGAGCTGAGTAACCCCTTCAGACGTTACTTAGTCACGATACTGCCTCGAGTACCTTCTACCATATTGCTTTAATGAAATGGTTACCACACATTGAAAATTTTAAAGTTAAAAAAAAAAAAATCTATTAGTGCAACTTTTATGGTGTAAAATCACTAAGCCTTCCTTCAGCTTGAAAAAATAGTCCCTAACCGTGAACAGCAACAACGTTCCAGTGTGTAATATCGGTATCCATGAAAGCTCAAAACATAGGAACCGCAGTGTTGCGCAGTGAATTGGGTGAAGCGGTCATTGTGTTTTATCATGAATAAACCCAGAGACAATTTATATAGAGACATGCCACTTACTAAATCCTCAATATACAACTATATTGGGAAAACCCATAAGATGGCGATTGTGTGCAAATGCCCCGCCCCTCCCGCTGGACAGCCAATTGTCTGCTTTTAATGGTCAAGCGGGAAACATTTAAACTGTTTGAAAAGGCGGCAGATTTGATATGTATGTGTGCGTTGTGTAAATATCAGACATCCCAAGTCTCCCAGAATGTCCGGGTGTCTCCCGCAGATTGATAGAGGCTCGCTGATGCCCGCAAATTAGTTCAAATCTCTCGGAATCTAGAGCGAGCGAGCAAGAGCGCGCATTTCAAACTGTGCAGCGCGCGCGGGCGACAGGACAGAGAGCGAGAATAACACTTGCGCATGCGCAGTAAAAGTATAACCTGTGGGAAAGCGGCGTTTTAAACCTAATTTTAGTCCAAAGTCATCAACATTTTTCAGCGATTTTTATTATATTTTACCGCCGTTTCTATACATGCAGTTTTTATGTCCCGGTGACCAGTGAAAGTGCAGTTCTGACTCTCGCCCATTCATTTAGATAGGAGCTTGGTCAAGCGGCAACTTTCTAATCTGAAACATGAAGCCTACGCGGAATTGCGAAAAACTGCAATACATCGAAAATCCGCTAGAGGACGGTCCCAAAACGGGGAGCACATGTCCACAAACCCCATATTAAAATGTCCGTTGTCACAGCTTAAAGTCCCCGTGAAATCAAAGTTGAACCTATTTACTTTGTTAGCGCATATTACTAGTCTTGTGGTGAACAATTAATCCGTGCAAGTGAATATATATTAAAAAAAATGTTTTACCTTAGTAATCTTTAATCAAAATCTGAAAAGTTACTTCCGGTGTGGAACGGTTTCTTTTTCTGATGACGTAGGTTTCACAGTTTGGGTGGGGAAACGCTTAACCACTCCCCTCAAACCGTTAGTTTGCTATGAGCGAGAGATGGAGAGGAGGAGCGCTAGAGTAAAACCCTGCCCTCTGTTCGATATTCCGTTTCACTTGGAAATACGTCACAGCACTGGAGAAAAATCGTTTGCAACTTCCGGTTCACGGGGACTTTAAATTCATGTTTTTACAGCTTGTTCCCATTGACTTTTATTGTAATCTTCAATATGTTCTGCGTGCCTGACAACTGTGAGGGGGGTGAATTTTCGTTTAAAGCCCTTTGAAGCTCGACTGAAACTCTCAGGGCCTTGCTTGAACCGTTTGGACCCCATTGAAGTCCATTAAATGGAGAAAATCCTGGAATGTTTTCATCAAAAACTGATAGTTTTACTATTACAAATAATGTGTGGTGCATATTTTAATGCTTGCTGTAATAATTGCATTGCTTTGTTAGCTTGCAATCTATTAGAAGGATTGTTTTTAACCTCCTGTTTTCATTTGTAATTCAGTCTGCATCTCTATTTCCATCTTCATTTCTATTCCTCTGGTTTCCGGTCGACTTCAGACTCGCTTCTCTGCTCTTTCACAGTGTTTTCTGAAGTTGACACTCAAAAGATGCTTTGCGTCTTGAATGAACTTATGATGGATAAAAACACACAACGCTAATTCGCCGGTGTGCTTTTCCTTTCAGACAAAGCCGGTAATTAGCAGCGCTGTTGCCTCTGATTTAGTCCAAGGTCTGTAATTTATCATCTTTATGCGTAATGAACGAGAATGGAGAAACACGAGCAGAATTCAGATGAGAGCAAGCCAGACGCAGAGTTTGACGTCTGGAAACTCATTTCATGCAGCAAACGAGTGAGAATGCCATACAGCTTTAAAGATGAACTGAACTGAAATTTGAGAAAAGGTGATATAACAGATGTATTTAATTTATTCTCATTGGTACAATTTTTAAAATGGCAGAATTTGTTAAAAGGGATAAAATGGTACATTTAAAGTGTTGTTTTTGTTACACGGGCGCCGCCATGTTGGATTTCAACGTTCGACTACGTCACTGGCATGGTAAGCCACTCCGTTGCCTACCCGCACCAGCAGAACAGCCGTAGCTTGTAAACAGTCTGAGGCTCGCTGACATGGCTGAGGAAACAGATTTTTTAGCGACACACTATTTAGAGATGTGTACTTTCGTCAATGAGTACATGAAACGTCTGGCAATGCATGAAATGTTTTATTTACACAAGTTACAAGTTCAATGCATCACGTTAACGTTACTCGAATCCTTGATATTCGGGTGAGGGGGAAAAGATCCCTGATGTATAGTTTACTGTAAAGGATGGGATTTTCTCCTTCCTAAATGCACCCTCGCCCATAGAGTGAACTGCTAGTACGCTGTTAATCTAAACAATCTGAGAAAAGTCTAACAAGTTAGCCCAGCCGTCACCTATTCGTAAAATACCCTGTTACTTATGGGGCGCTCGCGTCTCAGCTCGGACATCCATTAGAGACAGCATAGCCTCCTTCAACACGTTTCTCTCACCGAACAGCATCCGAAATGAACGGTGCATGGTGATGCATTTTTCGCCGATCAATAAATGTCCATGTTGACCTCTCTGCAACAGATCGTCTCCGTGCAGTGTCTATGCTCCACAGCGCTCGCGCCCCACAGTCACTTTCCCCCAAACGATCCTGTACTGTAAGTGAAGCCTGAAACTGATCGTCCTCCATGTGGTGGTAGTCAGACACTACCGGCCTGTCCCTCACGGGCTCAAATGCGTAATCCATGCCGTTAAAAGTGCTCATTTTCGTCTGTGTATACAGGACCTACAGCTGTTGTCTATGGCACTCCGCGGGTCCTACCATGCCAGTGACGTCATCGGAACTGCCAGCGCAAACAAGCGCAATTTTGCGTTGCTTAAAAAAGCTATATTAATATATATTTTAAAAAAATGTTTAGTGTAATTTACTTTTAATTGTCATAAACAACACGTTTTCAACGTCGAAATTTTTCAGTTCAGTTCATCTTTAAACACGATTGACGTTTGAGTGCATCGAGGAACTTTCCCGCCAGATTGCGAGCATTTGATTGGCTGTTGGGGTGTTTTCCCTTGAGAATGAGTTTCTCAGACTGAGAACTGGTATTAAGAATGACATGGATTTCCTTTAATGATAATCATATCACTTGAAGACGTGAAATTTGCATTTTAAATGTTAGATCTTTAGAGAATTGGCTCTATGCTTTAGTGATGGTTTCTGATGAGAAAGCATATGAGGAATATTGTTGCATGACCGTGTAATGTCATGTTTTATCTCACAATCTTCGTTTTTGAGCGATCAAAGCATTTCTGCTTGACCTTATCTGTATTTTCCCGTGTGTTTCAGATATCTTAGTTTAGAAATCGGTGTCATGAAAGAGATCGAAGCTCAAGATTTCAATTTTGAAATATATTGTTTTTCATTGTACTTCCTTTTCAATTGATTTTCTCTTTATTTGATCAAAATTACAGCATTACAGATAAATAGATATAAAGTCAATAAATTTGTCATTTTATTCGGCAAAGACATATTACGTTGTGACATTAAAAACATTTGTAATGTTACTCAAGATTTCTGTTTTTTTATTTATCAAAGAATCCCGAGAATCAAAATGCATCATCGTTTCCACAAAAACAATAATCAGCACGACGGATTTCAACACTGATAATAATCATAAATGTGTCATATTAGAGTGATTTGTGAAGGATTATGTGACACTGAAGACTGGAGTAATGATGATGAAGATCACAGGAATAAATTACAGTTTACTGTATATTCACATAGAGAACTATGGAGCCCAGCACAATTCATTCTCTCATTTTAATATTTTTTGGTACTAATTAATTTCCTCGATTAAAGTGAACTGTGCGCACAATATCATTCTTCATTACCTCGCTTTACTCAATCACGTCTACTAACTTGTTCCCTTGTTTTGATTTAAAGGCACAATATGTACGATTTTCAGATTAAAATATCTAAAAACCAACTGTTCTATATTTCAACATAAAATTCCTACATTTCTAAAGATTAAATGTAAACTATGTACAAGTTTTTGTATTAAACATGAGATATCTTTACATCTAATGAGTCTATATAATATATTAGTTTCACCTTTAAAGTTGAATTACTGAAATAAATGAACGTTTGCACCATATTCTCATTTTTCGAGTGTTTTGTAGCTCTCCGAGTGTTTAATCATTACACCTGACGAGGGCAAATGAGGAGAAACGCCTTTTAAAGCCCAGAGCTATAGTGTGTTTGACGCGTGTGTGTTTGTGCAGTTAAGCGTGTGTTAAGTGCAGTGAGTGTGTGTAGATCGTAATCGGCACACCTGTTGCTGTGGACATTAATGTGGAAATGCGTTTCTCTCGCATGGAGACTGTAATATACCGAGAGCCAATCGCCTCTGTGCAAACAGCGTCACGCTTAATGATTTAACAAAGTACAATTCATCTCTGATGTCATATAGTTCATATTCACAATATTTTGTTCTACTACTATACATTTTCTTCATGATACTCTACTGCTCAAAAGTTGCGGGATAATTATGATTTTTAATGTTTTAATGAGTCTGTTATGCTCAGCAAGGCTGCATTTATTTGGTGATACAGTAAAAATTGTGAAATATAATTATAATGTATATCATGTGTTTTCTATGTGAATATACAGTGTAGCGTAATTTATTCCTGTGATCTTCAGCATCATTACTCCAGTCTTCAGTGTCACATGATCCTTCACAAATCACTTTAATATGAGGATCTGATGATCTAATTACATTTCAACAATGTTATAAAAAAGTGCTGCTTTTTTAATAATTTTACTGAAATGAGTAGTTCACTTTTAAAAAAACTTTTGCTGATAATTTACTCACTCGAAAAGAAATGAAGGTTTTTGATGAAAACATTCCAGGATTTTCTCCATATAATGGACTTCAATGGGGTCCAAATGGTTTTATACTATACATTTTCTTCATGATGCATGTTAACACACAATACTGTACTTTAATGTACAGTAGTCGCCACAAGTGATGTTTGCTGTTAATGATTATTATCTGACAAAATTATTTGGCAAAAAATGGGTTTATTTGAATTCATAGAAAAACAAAAAGTTCACAGGAAAAAGCATAAATTGACAACATAATCAGTTATTAATATTTTATTGGGTTTTGCATGCTTTCAGTTGGATGACAGCCTGTTAAATAATAATGTTGGCATGTGTAATTTCGTTATTATCACAAATAAAACAATCCATCCAATATTTAAACAAATGCTGGACATTTATCATTTTTGGACACTTCTGTACGCTGTTGAAACATAAACTAGATGCTTTCTTGACTTATTATGTGATTGGACTGCAAAAATTGGCTTTTTACACAAAATTTGATTAAAAATTTAGGAAAAAAGTAAGATTTTTTTATGTGACATCAATAAAGTCTGTTCTCGTCTAGATCTGTACAGCAGAAACTGTGAGTAAGAGTGAGTGAGTGTATGTAGGAAAGAGAGAGAGAGAGAGAGAGTGTGTGTGTGTGTGTGAAAGAGTGAGTGAAGAAGTGTGAGAGAGAGAGAAAGTGGTTGTGTGTGTTTGTGTGAAAGAGAGAGAGTGTGCGAGTGAGTGAGCATGTGTTTGTTTGAGAGAGAGAGTGTGTGTGCATATTACATTTGAGCTTATAGTTTGAGTGAATCTTTGACATTACAGTGCAGAGCGGCTCTGTTGAAAACAGTTGTGCAGCTTAAAAAAATTGAAATATGAAGTGCTACGAAATATTAATTTAGCAGATGCAAAGCAACTTACAAACGGGGCTTCATGAAACAACCACAGCATGCTGCAATTACACCTATAATGTGTGCAGTTTACACACACTGTGTTTTACAGTATAAAGAACATGTAGTGTACACTGCGCACTAGTGAGAAGCGTATCATTACAGTAGACTTCACTGATGAGTGAACGTGTGTCTCAGATCCAGAACTTTCCACATTATAAACACCGTGATCCGCCAGTGCCCTAAATCCCAGCGTCGAGCAAACATGTCGAATGTGTGTGATTTGTTAGGTGTCCGGCACATTATGAGGGTGTGAGTGTAAATGTGTTGTTGTAAAATGGACCACGAGTTCACGGCTGCTGAAACACGTGTGTGTGTGATAGAAAGTTTTGTGTGTTTCACTGTTTTTTCAAACCGCTTGAAATGTGTGTGTCGCGGGTCACTTGTGCTGGTTGTGATTTCATGGCTGTTTTGCTGCTAAAAGACTCTTAACCACGAGATATTCGGTGAATAAACAATTGATACACGCTTACCGTATGAAAAATATCTCAGGCTGCTCTACTGCTCAAAAGTTGCGGGATAATTATGATTTTTAATGTTTTAATTATGCTCAGCAAGGCTGCATTTATTTGGTGATACAGTAAAAATTGTGAAATATAATTATAATGTAAATCATGTGTTTTCTATGTGAATATACAGTGTAGCGTAATTTATTCCTGTGATCTTCAGCATCATTACTCCAGTCTTCAGTGTCACATGATACTTCACAAATCACTCTAAGAGGATCTGATGATCTAATTACATTTCAACAATGTTGAAAACAGTCGTGCTGCTTTTTTTAATAATTTTACTGAAAGGAGTAGTTCACTTTTAAAAAAAACTTTTGCTGATAATTTACTCACTCGAAAAGAAATGAAGGTTTTTGATGAAAACATTCCAGGATTTTCTCCATATAATGGACTTCAATGGGGTCCAAATGGTTCAAGGTCCACACCAGACGATGAATAAGGGTCTTATCTAGTAAAACGAGCGGCCATTTAAAAAATAAGTAACAAAGTCTAAGCCTTGCTCTGTTCTGTGACTCGCGTTCATGACTCTTCTTTTCAAACTCGTTCATCAAAATGAACAAATCTTTTTTTGAGTCATTTCGTTCCTTTTGTTCGTTGAATGAACCAAATGACTTGAAAAAAGATTTGTTCGTTTTGATGAACGAGTTCGAACAGGAGAGTCACGAACGCGCGTCACAGAACAGAGCAAGGTGAGCATTTGTGCTTATAAAACTTAAACTTTATTTTTATTTTTTTAAATGAGCGCTCGTTTTGCTGGATAAGACCCTTATTCATCGTCTGGTGTCGTTTAAATCCTTTGAAGCCGCACTGAAACTCTCATTTGGACCTTGAACCGTTTGGTTCCCATTGAAGTCCATTATATGGAGAAAATCCTGGAATGTTTTCATCAAAAAACTTCATTTCTTTTCGACTGAAGAAAGAAAGACATGGACATCTTGGATGACATGGGGGTGAGGAAATTATCAGCAAAAGTTTTATTAAAAGTGAACTATTCCTTTATTAGTGTGGACAGTCATGCCTGAAAGATCTGATTTGAGAAACTCCCAGACTTTTTGTGTAATTTTTATTTGCTTTTTGGCCTTATGACGCCTGAAGCTTCTTTGTACTTAGTCTTATTTCTTTTAAAATGATTATTATCAGCATTACCATAACTAAGTTTAGTGGTTTGTTTTTCCTAATATTTAAAATATGTTTTTTTTTAAAAAAAAAAATGAAACATTTTCGTCATATTTTGATCACTTTGACTCATATTATGAATAGAATGACATTACACAAAACAAGCGCAATGTCGGTTTACAATGAATGTGTCCCAGCCGGTCAGAACTTCCCTGATGTTTTTGTGTTGTGTGGTTTTTGAAACCACTTCATTAAACCAATCCATGACCGTTGTGTGTGTATTTAATATATAATCTCGCATTGAATACAATATCATTCGGTGTTCAGGCTTACTGACCTAAACAAGATTCATACGCACATGTATTATGAAAAAAAAGAACATTCTGCCTTAAATTCCATCCTTTTTTAAGTATATTAGAAATAGTAACTGATGAGTTGTTTTAAAGGATTAGTTTTTCATTTTCAGGAATCTGCTTTTCCAGTCATGTGGAGATTGTATGAATCTGGAGGTTTATCAGCGAGAGTTCAATCTATAGTTTGTAGTATTCGCAGCGTTTGGGACACACTCTTCAGAGAGAGAGAGGATGACAGATGGATTATTTTCTTTGACCCCCAAGGTCACCAGTGCTTTTCATAAGTTCGTATACACTTGCAAGTTATGTAATTTCTCATAACATTATTAATATCTCACGCAACACCTCTTTTTTTACATAGCAAATCTGTTTATGCAAGTGCAACTCCATTGTTCTCCGAACTGATAAAGAACAACAGAAAACACACAACTAATTTCACACTCTTTTAAAAAAACATTTTGCATATGAAATATCTTGAATATTTCGGTAACACTTTACAATAAGATTAACTTAGTAATACTGTATGTTATTTCATGTTAGTTCAGGTCTATTAAATAATATTAAGAAATAACTTCAAGATTTTATCAAATTCTGAAATAAACATAAAATAATAATTGCTTTATAAGTGTTTTTCAGATTTACTAATGTTAAAAAATGAACCTTATTGGAAGTCTTACCAATATTTGTATTTAATGTGCTGAAAAAATGTGGATTATACATTGTTCCCCTGTCCAGTCAGGCTTTCACGTCCTTCTTGTTGATTTTTATTCCATGTTTGTTACTTTAAAACCAGACAGAATCGCAAAAACGCGACAGAGCTGTCCGTTAAAGATGACGTGATAGTAGCTATGTCCCAAACCTTGCCTACTCTTTTACTACACACTCAAAAGTATGTTCTTTTTCTTCACAACAAGAGCCTACATTACTTTTAGGGCGTAATATAAGTAAGCAAATTGGGACACAGGGTTTATGAATGCAGGCCCTGACCTTTAGCGTGAGTTCAGTTTACCTTTAATGCAACTTAAAAATAAAGGTTATTTATGAAGAACATTTAACATCCACGGAATCTTCTTTAGGATGGAAAAGGGTTCTTTAGATAATTAAAATGGTCTTCTCACTAAAAGTTATTTTAAGAACTAATCACTAAAAGGGAATTAAATGGTTCTTCTATCGAAAATCAGTATTCAAACACTTATGAAGGGTTTCACTCAATTACACAAACTCCAGTTTCTCTGCTAGAGTCCATTACTGTGTGCTGGAGACGGATCACACTATAAACTCTGGACAGCAGGAGCTGTTTTCATCCTTTTAAGGCTTTTTCTAGTTTTCCCGAAGTGTGTGTGTGATGTGAGCAAACCGGAGCCCATGAGAGGCGCGATGGAGCGTTTCGTCTGTTCATCTTCTCGGGTCGGGACCGGCGAAACGCCTCAGTGGCCGGAGTTAACGAGGAGTTGTTCAGGGCTCGCGTCACTAATGCGATCTGAAGTCCCAGATCTCGAGCGACCCGTCTCACACTGACCCGCTCCGGCTTTCACAGCCGGAAGAGGACGAGGGGAACGTTTGACATCGCCGTTCAGAACTGTGCTCAAATAACGGATAGTTTGGAAATGAATAGGGGCAGTAATATTAAAAAGATTTTTACATTGTGTCCCGTTTCAGAGGGCGCTCAAATATTGATTATATAGGCTACATAAATTTTGCATATACATACAAATATATCAGTGTTTTTCGAGAATAGAGCGAGTGACTCGATTACATAGTGGGCGGAGCTAACGGGCTCTTTTGGCGCGTGTTGCTTTTTCGACTCTCTGATTGGTGGGATTTCTTCCACAGTAGTTTTTCACCTGTTAAACACGATTATTTAATAAATATGATGAATGAATGCAGGCTGATGGATTCAACAGAATCAAATACCACCATTTAACAACCTCGTAGCTCACAGTCAGATTATACACAGGTAAAGATTTATAAATTATCGGTTGAAATCATTTTCCCTATGGAGAAAATGAAGGGAGTTATGAAGGGAGCACTCATGAATAATACTAAATTAACATTAGTGTGTTCTGTTCTGATGGTTTATTTTAGGCTCACCCACGAGTCTCGGATATCTGTAGCACAAACGGTGGTAGCTGCATGAGGAAATGTTATCAAAGTATGAGCACAGCATTGCTTGAGCTGGTAAACGCCACTACTGTTAGGTTTTTGTGAGTGTTTTTTTTTAACTCAAACTGCAGTACTTTGTGTGTTGTTGCAATCTACAGTGCTCTGAACCCTCATGCGGGGTCATTCAGCGAGCGCTTGGCTCTTGTGGACTGACAGCCTGTCTGTCGCCACTGCCGTCATGCTCAGATATCTGAAAGTTTCTGTCAGACATGATGGACTGCAGAGGCCTAATGCTTCTGCCCGCCTCTCCGTCGCCACGGTTACCAGACAATAATAGGCCACACCCACCAGCTTAAAAACAATTCGAACATGACCACTGACGGGAAAGGTGCTATTAGCTCAAGTGTTTCATAAAACCTCACTGAGTGATATGCAGCAGACGAGCTAATACACATGTCGAATGATTTACTCATGCAAACAGGAAATAATAATTAGACTGAATGTGAGTTATTCAAATAATAGAATCCCAAATACGCATTGCATGCATGCATTAAATCATATCTTCAGTGCATCATAATCGGAATAGTACCGGACTGTATTTTTATATGATTTTTTATATAGTTTCAAGACAAAATTACAACAAAGCAAAGCAAAACAAAAGACAAAATCATAAGCAAAGCAAAATCAAAAGACTTAAACAATAATACCAAAAAAAAGGTAAATAGAAGTGTGGCTTAACGAAACCTTGAAAGAAAATTGAACTGAAAATGAATGCTGGAAATAAGATTCAGTCAGTCAATAACACATACTGCTTAAAAGCGTCATTAGACGAGCCTCTAGAGCGTTTAATTTTTTCTAACTTTAAGAAAAATATGATATTTTGAATGCATTGTGTCATCTGCAATACTAATCGTTCGGCTGAGAGCATGAGAAAAGCTGTTTTGAAACTCACTTGTGATGCACTCACTGTACGCTCTCGTTTTATGCCGTCCGATAACTGCCCAGCACTATATGTTATGCATTTTTCATCATCATTTATCATATCAAATGCTCTTAGAACTCTGGCGGCCTCGCATAACGAGCTATTAGTTATAGATCTGACTGTGTTCTTCTGAAGAATAAAGAACATGAGGTCGGTTTCTGCTGTGATGTTTCAGAGAAAGAGCTTCAGTGTTTCTGAAGAGCAAAGCAATGATTACCCTTCAGTTTCACACTTCATTTCAGGCACTGAATAACTAGTTTGATTCTGTTCAGTTCTGGTTGCACTAGTGAAGCATCTTACATCAAATATTTAGACAACTGTTTAATTAAGCGACAAGGAGTGAGAATCTCATTCATGATATTCACATTATTAGGTCTTCATACTAGGCTAGTATTTCACAGTAGCACCTCATTGCATTACACGAGATCCAGGGGGCGGAGTTGGATTCAGATCTGAGGGGTGGAGACGGGTAGGATTAGGGGTGGGGTTAGGGATCAGAGGGCGGAGATGTCTAGGTTTAGATGTATATGTAAGGTGGGAGGAGTTGGATCTGGATCCTCCACCTGGATTTCATGTTCTGCAGTGAGGACCATCTCGTATTTCAGGGCGGATGCTGAGACATCTATTGCTGTGCTTTCCATAAGTATAACTTTGGAGAAAAAAAAAAGCTTTTTTTATTAAAGTTCTGATAAATTGAGATGGACCTGGGGAGGATGAAATCCAAGGGGAGGAGTTGGATACAGATCTAACTCCTCCCACCCTACACATACCTAAATCTACCCAGCTCCACCCCCTGATTCCTAACCCCACCCCTAAACCTACCCAGCTCCACCCCCTGATCTGGATCCGACTCCGCCCCCTGGATCTTGTGTACTGCGATGAGGTGCTATTGGATAAATTGGCAAAGTGAGGTTGAACTGTAATGTTGCCGTGATGATAAAACCATGGAACATGTCAGCCATTCAGAATCAAGTATTTAGCTTTTTGCTCGTCCCAGAATTTAGGGATTCTAACGAATTATAAGTCATGAACTAAACCTTATAACATTACAAACTTTGATTTGAAGCAAAAAAAGTTTTTGTGAAGTAGTGAGGGAAAGAACTACAATCCCAAGAAGCATTGCGAACAGCATAATCCGAATTCCAAAAAATGGAGAAATATAAAAATACTATTTTAAAAATGTTGATTATATGTGTAAAAACAATGTTCATTGCAAAATATGCCTATATATATATACAAACTTAGAGAGATCGACTTCATGAGAGTGTCGACTTCGCTCTTTTGATGTGTTGCTTTTTTCTGCTCTCTGATTGTTGGGATTTTCTGTAGAGCATCATGGGTAATGTAGTTTTTCACAAGGAATTCCACTGTTAAACGCAACTATTTCAAAACTAAGCTGAAATAATGTAAGCTGACGGCTTCACCAGACGCAAATACCATCGATTAACAGCCTCATAACTTTATAAGTTATCGTTCAAAATCATTTGGAGAAAATTAATGTTTTTACACATTCACATTGTTGGTTTATGGTCGACAACGCAATAGTTCCACACACACCATGTCTAAACGGAGAGAGCTTCTCACATACTAACAAGTCAAGACTGAAATTATAAGAGGCCACAGGTGATTTGATTGAGCCAATCAGATCACAGCATGATTTTCTACAAAAACATGCAACAAAATTTCTAAAACCTTAATAAAAAAAAGTAAAAACTAATTCAAAATAAATAACACGGCTGGCAAAAGGTATACAGTAGAAAAAAAAACTATTTGTTTATCCAATGCATTTGAATAGACAAAACTAAAAACTGTCATTTCAACTTTTAGGAGTAAGTAAAACTCAGTGTGGAAATGGAGATCTTGTTTACCCGCATCCGGTGATCAAAATGAGTTGAATCTCTGGTAAAGGGTGTCTTTCCTCAAAGCCGGCCGGCCAATCAGATTAGAGCTTTCCAGATCGAGGAAGAACGTTTGAGTTTTGAGTCTAATACGCATCAGTTGCTCAGGAATCGGCTAAACTGCAGCCATTGATGCTGATATTAAATCAAAATTGGTTCGTGCTTCCACTTTGCAAGGAGCAAATTGTCCTCCAGCCTCCGAGAGAATCTCTGGCTTCTCTTTCTGAAGGAAAGCGTAATGTGATGAGACTGGGAGACGGAGCGGCCGGGATGCGAGAGGACAGAATGAAACGAGAGGACGATTTGTGCCTCTGTGCTGCATCAAACTTTCATCAGGAATGTTAATAGAGTAAAGAGGAAGGCTTTCCAGTAGATGTGCAGCTTCTGTCAGGACGCCAGCAGAGATTTATCTAATTAAAACCAGAGCTGTTTATGGGAATCTGATTTAGCCTGATCTGAACTTCCTCTTTCCTGCATCAACACGGCCTTTAGATGTCACGAAACATGACCCGCAGATGAGCAATGTTAACATAACACAGATTCTTACTTCAGTCAAAACACCAGATGAATCTTGGCTTCGCTTCTGCACGATACGCTCCATCTCTCATCAACGAACTCGTTTATTAGATGCATGAGGTCAGCCCACAAATATGACACTGGAACGTGAAAGTGCATCATAATTCTCTTTCCAAAGGAGAATCAGAGGTTTTTTACACCTCACACACCATTTAAACATGTGACACTGCTTGTTTTTCTAACATGGGTCACCAATGCAGTCACGAGCATTAGCACATCGTGACCAATTACACACAGCTATTCAGCTTTCAAAGCCATAGTCTAAAAAAAGAAGAATATACACACGTACACGTACATGCACGCACACACTTACACACACACTTAAGCGCACACACACACCCACACATATAGTTAGTATTTAATTACATTTCGATATAATTTTTTAAAAAATTTTATTGTTTATTTATTGTAAAAGTAATATTTTTCATTTTTTATTATATTTATTTATATATTTCAATTTATAATTACATTTTAAATTCTTAAATAATAATTTATAAAACTTATAATACTAATATAATTGTATATATGATTATAATTATATATACAGTGTATATATATATATATATAGGATAATTAAATTATGTGTGTATTATGTCATTTTGATTATTTTTTAATAGCAGTAAAAGTAATTTAATAGCATTTTTATTTATAATTTTGTAATATGTATTTATTAAATAAAATATAAAAGTCTAAAAAATGAATTAAAATGAATTAAAAATGAGTTTTTACTTTAATCTCCTTGTTTTTTGGTTTGAAAATGCTATTGGAGTGTTTGCTAGCTTACCATTTATTCAAATGCATTCTTGCATGTTTATGTGTGAGAGTGTGTACCTCTCGTTCATCTCTTCTGACACGTACAGTAGGAGATCTGTCAGCATATTCTCTGTGATGTTGACGCGTGTTCCCTGATCATTGATCTGCAGAAAAAGATCTCCCAGAACCTGATTTTAGTTTTTTAGATTTTAGTTTTTGAATTATGCCCTTTATAAACGTACTCAGAAGTTCAGTGATAATTATGTTGTGTTTGAAGTATGAAGTTCATTTTTAATATTCTGTACTAATGTGTAACGATTTAATGGATCACACTCATTTTCATCTGCTTTTGATAATGTGTGTTCTTGATGCAGGAAAGCAGTACTTTTTACTGACAGATGGCTTCACAAATGTGTCATTTTTTTTAACATCTAAAATATGGAAGCTTGTTTCCGCCACAGAATATAAAAAATAAAAAGTTATTTGCAACTTTTGACACGCAATATTTTGTAAATTATGTAAAACACATAACTGCAATATCATGCAATTCTGAATTCTATCTCGCAATCGCAATTGCGAGTTTTAAAGTCAGAATTGTATAACATAAAGTGGCAATTGTGAGTTTTAAATTCAGAATTGTTTGATATAAAGTCACAATTGTGTTATAAAGTCAGAATTGTGTAATATAAAGTCGTAATTGCGAGTTTTAAAATTCAGAATTGTGTGATATAAAGTGGCAATTGCAAGTTACAAAGTCAGAATTGTTTAATATAAAATCGCAATTGTGTTATAAAGTCAGAATTGTGTGATTTAAACTTCAGAATTGTCAGAATTTGAAAATTATCAGAAAAAAAGTCAGAATTGCGAGTTTATATCACACAATTTTGACTTTATTACATGCAATTCTGAGATAGAAAGTCGCAATTATCTTTTAAAATGTGTTATTCTGTGGCGGAAACAAGCTCGAGTGAAGAGTAACTCTGTAGTTCGGGCTCTATCAAAATCAAAACATAATTTCCCCAAATGCTCAAAGCGCTCGACCAATCAAAACACACTGCTCCAGTCGACCAATCAGAGCACAGTGTACTTTTCAGAAGGAGGGGCTTCATAAACCAATGCAACGTCTACACAAGTATTAGATCATATCTGACAGATGCTTTGAGCCTCAAACCTGCATCTGGTCCTGACCCACTAATATCTGAAGCCTATACGGTTTATTTCCTTGCCTCAATAGACTAATCTTAATCTGGCATTTAGGGGGTCCATAATCTCTATTCACCCATCCTGACACCCCCCCTTAACGCTGCTCTACCATCACATCTATCTTACATTAGCCACTGATGACTCTCACAGAGACAGCAGATTCGGAAAGGGTTCAAATAACGTTCCGGCGCAAAACAAATTACGCATCTGCAGCCGGTAGTTCATTTACACTGATGATCATTTCAACTCTGTTTGTAAGAATGAACAAGTCGTGATCGCAATAAATATGGCTCATATTAATTAGTCATTTGCGCTGTGCAGAAAGACACTTTTCTCTGCTCCTCAAATATATAAAACATTAGCCTTGAGTAAAGAAAACACTGAGCTTATTTAACCCTCTGCTCTTCACATTTACGTTTTATTGCAATGAAATTAATGTATTTCAGTTTGTTAATGTTCTTTGTTCAATATTTTACATTTTTAGTATATTTTATGCAACTAAATTATATTTACACTGCATTTAAAATTCATTTATCCACTTTTTGACCATAGACCTGAAAATATCATTTCCAACTTAAATTGTCCTAAATTTGAATGCTTTAAAGCAAAGCGAAGTGAAAAAAACTTTTAAAAATGACAGAAATTTATGTTTCTTTTCCAATGCACTCATTTTTGACGAGAGGTACACAAGTGTGACTAATTTTTAAAGGCCATTTAACCTGTTCGAATCATGCCCATGTCCATGTTAAAAAAACCCAACTATTGCTAGTAACTACTAACAAAAACATGTTTTACTCCAAAATAGTGAGAAAATCAAAGCCATAAATCTCAACAAGTGCCAAAACCTTTACCAAGTTTCGTAACATTCTGATGAAGAAAAAAAAAAAACCAAATGCACAATTTTTCAGACAAAAATGACAGTCGTTTATTAACCTTGGCATTGCAAACAAGCATAGATGTTCAAGACTGCATTCACAAGCGGAGGGGCGTAGTTATGAGGTTTGACTGACAGTTTGAGCAGCCAATGGAGTTTCGATGTTTAGTCACAAGCTCTTTTGAATACTTTTCATTGGTTAGATATATGCAAACCCACATATACACGTAAAAGGTGACCAATAGTTATGATTTATGGGGGAAAATGAAGGCCTGATATATAATTTATAAAAGTTAGGGTTAAAAAAACACAGTGTTGTTCAGTGAAGGCCAAAGTCTGAGTGCCATGTGGACAATGAGGTACAGAAATGGGTCAAAGGGGGTTTACTTTCCCTTAAGAGGGGTTTACACACACGGGTCGTATCTGCATATAGGCCGAAACCACAGAAGAATCATCTGCAGTGGATTAAATAAGGTCATGACAATACAATGGCTGTCTGCATTCAAAAACGAGAGATATTTCACAAATGAGCATTATGCTGTCAGGAGTTTGATTATGGTTTTTATGCTTTTTTTATGGCAGTCAGTCATTTTAAACACCAGACCATTTCTCTCCCTGAATTTATGTGTGTATTTAGAGAGATTCCGAGAAAAATAAAACATTAGGAAACAGTGAATAATGCGTCTGAAATCCACAAAACATCATTATTATGCAAATTAGATTCTATGAACAAACTATAATGCAGAGAGGCCGATGCAGAAAATCTTTTGGTGCAGGTATTTGCATATGTGCTGGTTATAGATTATTGCTGATGGTAAATATTATCACAGCTTCTTTTAAAAATAATGTTATAATATTGAATTACTCATTATGAAAACTAACAAATCGTGTTATGTTGTTATTGAATGATCACATTGAAGCTATGGGGAAATATCTTTTAAAATATTTAACTCTATCAAATTTATTATAAATATTTAATCAAATGTTTCTTGTGTTTGTGTGTCTCAAGCTTTGAGAATCTTGATCAGAGTCACAGTATCAAACTTAAACACATAACTGACACTAAATGCAACTAATAAAACTCGGAAAAGTTAAAAACATCAGCGTCTAACTTAATATTTCACACAGAAGAAAATGTGAAATGCTGCACTTGAAAAAAACTGTTTGTCGGAATAAATTGATTCGCTAAAATGAATTAGACTTTTCCACTGTAAACCTTAACGCTCAAAATAATTAGTTGGTTTTAGTAGGGCAAGCTCAAATGAAACAAATTAGTTAAATTAAATTAGCTTTCATGAGTATTCAGAACTTTCCTTTGAGTTCACGAAACGGACACTTTTTAAGTAATTCATTAATTGTTTTGAGTTTTATGAACTTAAATGCAGACAAACTTGCATGCTTTGACACTCAAAGGGGACGTTAAATGCTAAAATTAAGCGTTATATTATATTTTTTGTGCAAGATTTAATATTAAATGAGAGATTTAGTGTTTAATGCTAATAGAAGAGTTTCTGTTTTGTCGAGTTTGAATGTGTAAATTTACTTCAAAATGTTCAAGTTAAGAGCCATTTCTGCTGACTTAAACTTTGAATTTCTTGACTTAAATTTGATAGCTGATTAACTCGATTTTTTTGAGTTCTGCCAACTACTTTGAGTTTAAGTGAGAGAGGGCGGTTACTGGTATCTGAACTGGTTACACTATTTTGAAACCAGTTAAGTTACTGAATGAGGTGGTTCATTTACTGTGTTTAATAGTTCATTTTCCACACTGATGTGCATGATGAGATTAACCTCTCGTAAGATAACGTATCTATGAAATCCTATGAAGCTTGTTTCCGCCACAGAATAAAACACTTTAGAAGATAATTGTGACATTTTATCTGATAATTCTTACTTTATATCTCGTTCTGACTTTATCTCTCAATTGCGACTTTATATCTCGTAATTGCGATTTTATATCATGCAGTTCTGACTCTATATCTCAATTGTGACTTCATATCATGCAATTCTGACTTTATATCACACAATTCTGGCTTTCTGACTTTATATCATGCAATTCTGAGATAAAAAGTCAGAATTGTGAGATGTAAACTCACAATTAGCCTTTTTATCTTTTATTCTGGCGGAAACAAGCTTTAATAACTATCAGCTTTACATATACAGTATAAAATATCTATTCATATAATATATATTCATTTCTCTTACAACAGCAGACAATAAGCACTAGTTAATAGGTCACACAGTTTGATATGACTAACTAAACAAACTAAGGCAGAACAACAAGCAGTTGGGACTCAAGTTCTTGATGGATGCTGTTTGTGTCATTGTGTTTTTGGCTCCATTCCTGCTTTGGACAACAGCTATATAATGTCTTAAAACAAATCCGCAAAGCTTCCACAGGCCCATCATCTTCACTTATAGCGAGGCAGCGAGAGAGTGGGAAATCAGCAACATAATCCGGACGAGGATCAAAAGGCTTGGATGGATTGGATTATTTTCTATTGCATCACGGGCCTGAAAGACCTGTTAGATCAAAGGCCGAGATTTTTGGGAGGAGAATGATATGTGAATGCATTATTGAAATGCGGAGACAGGAGTGAGAAGATGAAGACGGATCCGGTGTCATAACGGGAACGGTGGCGCGAGCCGTGACGGAGAAACCGGATCCCGAGCGCCATTGTGCGGCCGCGTTTGTTTGGATTCAAAGCATAGCATGAACTATAAGAGCGATCTGGTAACAGGATCGGCCCATGACTGATAGTAATTACTTGCTGTCTACGCGTTTAATAATTGAACGTAATTTCAGATCCAGCGCTTTCTAAAGGAAGAGAATGGCACGCTGTCAAACGCTCGGTACCAAATGTGCTGTTCATAAAATCAAAATGGACAATTCTTGTTTTCCATTATAACAGCGACGTCTCTTCTGTGATGATGAGGGCGGATCGGAACTGTCACTCACAAGAGATCCACCAATAGCAAACCACAACCATCCAATCAATTAGCCCCGCCCCACAGTTTTTCCTCATATGAGAAGTCTTTTACTAAATAGGGAAGAAATCCTCACAACATCCATTTCATCCAAACGTTTAAGTCCCCCTGTGGTGAAAATCAAGGTTTTAATGTAGTTTATCTGTCTATATGTTTTTTTTAATACACTTATAAGTCGACAGCATTGCATTAGTCAATCAACGTGTGATCGTCAACCAGTGGATCTCTGAGCTGAGTGAGACCCTCGTTTTCACGAAGAGAAAACGCAGATATTTCCCTGCGGATTGGCCTCTCATTTACACGAAAACCCGTTTTTATCACAGAAAACGATTATTTATAAAAACTCCAGCCAAAGTGGAGATATCTGAAAACGCCGGTTGTGTTGTCGTGTCAACTGGGAGAAACAGGGTTTTAGGTTCTCTCTTGTCGATTCTGAGGATTCTGATTGGCTTGCATGGCTTTATCCTTCCGCCCGTGCTCGACTCGACTGCGTATTTATGCGGGTGTGTGCACAATGTTTTTATTGAAAACGGAGAGGGGGAAAATATTCCTTTCTCTAAATACCCGGCTTTGTGTAAACGTATCTGCTCTATAAAAATTGTTATTGAGTGGAGGTGGGCCTCATTTGCATATTCATAGAACCACGCATGCTACATAAGGCAAAGGTGTAAGATTTAAGATTAAGGTTTAAGATTTTTTAAGGCTAGAATACTTTTTAAGGAAAAAATATTTAAATATATAATTTTTATGATCAAAGATACATTATTGACTGACTACGGGGGTCTCTAAACACAACAGAACGAGGCGCCCATTTAAATCTGCTCAGCCCGACTCCAAATCCTCAAATTAATATTTGTAAAAGAGCCATCACATATCAGCTCTATAAAAACATCAGTAGATGAAATGTAATGAAATAATAACAAGAGTGTTTGCAGTTCCCTGTGTCTGACCCGAAAGAGCCAAGAAAAGCAGAGCAGACATCAGAGGAGTGGGTGAGTTATGAGGTCAGGGTGATGTCATTTCCTGTGTTTGCACCTTACACTTTAACATAATTTCAGCAAACTGACAGTAATGAGCAAGAAGGCAACACAGGTGTTTAAATATGTAAAAGAATGACTTTCTTAATGTTCCCAGTCTTTTAGGAACACAATTCACCGGGGTTGCCAAGTCCGTGGTTTTCCCGCAGAATTGGGCTACTTATTTTTAATTGGGCCCTGTGGTGAAAATCAAGTTTTTAATGTTGTTTATGTGTGTGGTGTTTTTAATACACTTTAACACAAACCATGTGTAAATTTATAAGTCGACAGCATTGCTGAGTATTTAAAACTGCAGTGAACCAAAGACAGTCTCAAAAAAACGGTTTAAAATCGCTGGTGTTTCTGACGTCACAAACGACCTTGTAACCAATCAGATCAACGTGTGATCGTCAACCAGTGGAGCTGAGTGAGTGCATGGAGGCGGGGCTCATTCGCGTATTCAGAGAACTGCGCATACTAACTGAAGCAGTGTCGAGTTTCATTCAAGCTTTTTTAAACTTATTTCAAGGGGGAAAAAAACATTGAGATGTTTTACCCATTTTACATTCTAACAATGAACTGTGCTAGATGATGTGTTTTGAGAGGACTAATACTTTTATAGGCTACAGTGAAATTTGTGTAGGCCTAATGCAGAGAGTTTTGATAGGATAGGGCTGATTTTGAGCTGCTTTTGTTTGACCAAATTGAGCTACAGTTTTGTTACAACCCTTGCCAACTTTCATTTCTACTTTGCAGACGCTTTTGACTCTGTTTTGAATTGTGGCAGAATCGTCGCACCTCATAATCTGTAAAGTAAAATCTGCGGGCGTTCGCTTGATTCAGAGGCAATTTGAATCACCTTTCATCTGCAAAGTAGGTGGTTATCGTGTTATGTGGAATTGTAAACAGTGTCAAGAGTCTTCAGAAACATGTCGGTCAGGTTTTCGGGAAGCACGGTGCCAAGATTGGAGAAAATGATACAAGCATACCTCGTTTTTAACAAGAAAAATGATAGTAATTATAAGCCCAACGGACAACACTACCTGAGGTACATTTTTAACCGCCTTTTTTGGTAGCCGCGCACATTTCATTTGAATCCGCAATCAGAGAGAGAGAGCCGGAGCAGGACGGGAATAAAGTGTCTTTTATTAATCAGAGGCTGTTTGTTGTGTGTCTCTCGCCGGTTCTCCATCATCACCACAGCGAACGCAATCAGGCCCGTCGTCTCCGGGCTAATGTTCTGTTTTTGTTGGTCTCGCTCGAGGGCCGTGAGACACACACACACTCGTCTGGCCAGGCGAGAAAGCGGAGACGAAAGTCGATTTTACACTGGAGGAGTGAGAACATAAACGCATACTTATAGAGTGACATAAGTAATCAAGCTCAGATTAAATGTGACCCGACCGTGCATCATAGTGAACATACTGAATAACAGAAGAGGAGTGAAAAAAATGTGCATTTCTACTATAGTGCTTCTAATCTACACTGTAAAACATGATCAATAAGTTATGACATTTATGTTTTACATTGCTCGTACTCATCAAAATACGTTAAGCAATTTATAATTTTTAAACTAGATTAACTAGATTCAACTTTTTTGTCAGTTTAATGTAATTTAAGTTGAAATAACTTAAAAATACAAGTTGATTGTATTGCACACTGTAAAAAGTGATTGGTTGACTTGATCCATCCAATGCAACTTTATTTGTTAAACGATTAGTTCACTTAAAAAAAAAAACTTTTGCTGATAATTTACTGGCCCCCATGTCAAAACGAATAAATCTTTTTTCAAGTCATTTCGTTCATCAAATCAACCAAATGAGTCAAAAAAGATTTGTTCATTTTGATGAACGAGTTTGAACAGGAGAGTCGCGAACACGCAAGGCGACCGTTTGTGCTTATGAAACGTAAAGTTTTTTATTAATTTTTTTAATGAGCGATGATTTCGCTAGATAAGACGCTTATTCATCGTCTGGTGTCGTTTAAAGCCCCTTGAAGCAGCACTGAAACTCTCATTTGGACCTTGAACCATTTGGTTCCCATTGAAGTCCATTAAATGGAGAAAATCCTGGAATGTTTTCGTCAAAAACCTTAATTTCTTTTCGACTGAAGAAAGAAAGACATGGACATCTTGGATGACATGGGGGTGAGTAAATCATCAGCAAAAGTTTTTTTTTAAAAGTGAACTACTCCTTTAGGCACTTTTAAACAACCAAAGTGCTGTACTGAAAAATAATAACATGAGTCACAAAATTACATATAAAAAACAACATTGAAATAAAATAAAACGACATAAACACATAATGCAAATAATAGCCACGCAATCAAAACTTAACTTGAATTGAGGAAAGCCATTGCCTTTATATTGCCAGAGGTGTAAAGTCCAGAGGTCAGAAAGTGAAAGTCCTGCCATATGTTTATTCCACATATGAACTCAGCCGGATGATTTCACTGATTAGTTCTCCTGGCTGAAGAACTGCTAATTTGCAAATCCAGGTGATTGGAACAAAATACTGAGGAGGACTTTTACTTTCTGAACCTGGACTTTACACCACTGAAAATTATTTAAGGGATAGTTCACCCAAACATGTACGGTAAACTGTGTCAGTAATGATTCTCCCTCATGTTGTTCAACCCTGTCAGACTTTCGTTCATCTTCCGAACACAAATGAAGATATTCCTGATTAAATCTGAGAGCTGGATCACTCCTCCATAGGCTTCTATTGTAATTGAAACTTGCCGGCCCAGAAAGTTATTAAAGACATTGTTAAAATATTCCGAGTGACGACAGCAGCTCAACCTTAAGTTTATCAAGCGACGAGAATACTTGCAGTGGATAAAAGGACCTGCCGAATGCATAGATATAATCACCTAAAAACACATTAAAAACATTTGCATAGCATCATGATGTTGAGTTTTGCACATGCACTTCTTCTTTCTGCAAGTGGCATATGACAGAACTTGAATGTTCCTTTTATAATCAGCTGTTGAAACTGCACTTTATATGGTTTAAATGACTGAACTCAGTCATCCGATTATTGTGTTGAGAAAGTTCACTTTGAACTTGAATAATCTCATTGGATTTCAAACTCTATTGATAATGCAACAGTTTAACAGTTGTGCAAATGACCCAATAGTTGCTCACACTTGTCACGTCAATTCATCAACTCTCATTAAAAATGAATGATCTGTCACTTTAAATCACGGCCAGTGTCAACACTCGATTAGTTGGTTGGTTATAATGCTGGCCGGTAAAACAATATTTTTCGAAAGTTGTAAATAATTGGCGATTATTGTAGTTTTATACTATAATTGTTTTTGTCTTTATAAGTATTTTCTTTCAGTATAAATATCGAAACATTCTTAATAAGATTCATCATCATTTACTTGAAATGCAAAATGACTTTAGACATATTAAGTCTTGTTTTCTAAAAAAAATCATCAAAATTAAGCAAGTTTATACTTTGGTTGCCAGATATTTGTTTTTTTTTAAGCATAAACTTGATACATTTTTCATAAAACAATTTTTTTTCATAAGACAAAAATACAAAGAAAATCATTACGAGCAATTTTTGAGTGAAAATAGTTTTTACAGTGAATGTAATGCATTTGCCAAATGCTCTTTCCTGAAGCAGCCTACATTATATTTGGGGAATATATTATATAAAAACCCCAAACCCATGACTTTGGCATTGCTAACACGACCAATTTACCCCAATTTAATAAGGCTCTATAAGATGCTTGATCTTGACCCGCAGACGAAAATATTCTTTGGTGGATTTCAGTCTCCTGCTGGTTTCCGAACACATGTTGCTGGTCAAGTAAGCAGCTTAAGTGGTGAATCTGACCTCAGGTGACAGGCCCTACTCGCAACCTGTGCACCGCAAAGCCTCGATACATTATCTGTCCTCCGGCTTCTTGTGGTTTTAAATGACTGCTTTCCATTGTGAGTGTTTCAGAGTGTTCCAGAGAGAGAAAGGGAAGAATGAAACCGGACTGGTTTTGGAATAATAGAGGTGGCGTGTGGCCATGGCTGTTTTTTACAGAGCTGAATGGCGTTCCACAAGCGATGACAAGCTAAACACACACTCCTGATGTGACCTCTGCGATGGGTCGGGACACTGGAGAAAACATCCCTTTGGTCCGAAACAAAGAGGTAGATTACAAAAGCACAGAACGAGATGCCAATCACACCACAACAAAAAGACTCGCAATTATAAGCGATACCCGTATAACTTTCATGTTTTGATGACTTATGCAATACAGTTCTGTGTATTTCTCAGACAATATAGTCAGACAAGATCTCTTCTGTTGCTTTTCGAACACAAGTTTGTGGCTTGGTTTCTGATAAGACGTTTTCACGATAACCCTTCGGATTTTATCTCTTCCTTCCAGAGAAAATGTAATGATGCGTGTAAACATTTAGAGATGGTCTTTGAATTTTCATAATGATTTAGATTCCTCAATATCTTGACAAGTTGACTGTGTATATTGATGCGTTCCAGTCGATTAATGTTTTAAGCAGTTACCGCTGAGTCATGCAATTAAAAAAAACCCACCAGTTTAGTTGCCAATACATGAAAAAAATATCATACCCAAGCTATTGGTAAGAAAATAAAGCACTTTAATGTTCATGAATTCTTTGCTTGCACAGTAGAGTAACAAGATCGGGGAAATGCTGCATTAGCTTCTTTGAAAAAAGTGCACACACGTTAAGAATTCATCACAAACCAGTTTTGACATTATGTTCATTGCACACCAGCCTAGTATCCTACAGAAAACACAACTTCAATCAAAGTGACATTAATTTCTCATCTCTTTTGGAAAGGTGATGACAAACATGTGGAGCATTACATCTGAACGGGAACCATTGGGAGAACGACGTTCCTGTTGATTAACGCAAAGACAGGCATATAAAAGAGCTTTGATAATTTGACACAACACACTGCTGAGGGCACCATTGTAAGATACATTAAAAGCATGTTGGGCAAAGAGCAAATTAGCAAAAACTGTATATTTTGCCAACTTTTCAATATATACATATTTGTAGATTTCATCATAGTTATAAAACATACTGTATGCACAATATATACAATAAGAGATGCACAAAACATATTGTAAACAGAATAGCTTGGGCAGTCTTTTGCAGAGCAGGCAAGTGTCATATGTTTGAAATCTCCATTGGGTTCTTGTCCACCATTTCATGGTTGAGTTTTAAAGGAATCTCAATGTCTAACCTCTTCTTTTTCGGCTTTCGTTTCTTGCAGCAGATAAACGTCACCAACGACACGACGGTCAGAAACAGTCCGAGGCAAGTCACCGTAAGCGCGAGCAATACCATCCTCAGCTCGCCACACTGATTTGGCACTCGTTCTCCTTCCCTCCCTTCCTTAATCGGAGGATCCTCACCATGATTGATATCTGCCCCTCTGGGCAACAAGCTCTGAATGAGCGTCTCATTGCTAACCGTTTCATTCACGAACAGGTTGACCAGTACAGTAGAGTACAGTTCCGGTTGACCGTGATCCCTCACTTTGACCCACAAACTGTAAAGACCTCGACTGTTCAAGGCTTTCCTCAAGGTTATGTTTCCCGTGTACGGGTCGATATCAAACGATCCCGGTTCTCCGTCAGTTCTCTTGATGATGCTGTACGCAATCACAGCGTTCATTCCCGTATCCCGGTCCACCGCATAGACCTCCGTTATCGACGTTCCTGGAAGCGTGTTGGGAAGCACCAGCATGAACGATTCGTTGGACTGAGGGAACAGAACGGTGGGAGGGTTATCGTTCACATCTAGGAGGAGAACGGTCACCATTGTGATGCAAGAAAGAGCCGGTTCGCCCCCATCGATAGCCTCAATCCACACATAGTACGTTCCCTGCTGTTCCCGATCCAAAGGGGTTTTGGCGCGTAACGCGCCTCGTCCGGTGTCAATCACGAAGATATCACTCCCGTTTAGGATTGACAACGCCACCCAGCCGTTTTCCCCAGCATCCGCATCCGTAACCGTAAGCATGCCGATCTCCCCGAATCCCGGAAAGTTCTCCGGCACGAAAAAAGTAAAGTCCTTGTTGATAAACCGAGGGCTGTTGTCATTGCGATCCCGTACGGTTATAATCACAGTGGCGATCGACTCCTTTCTCGGCGTCCCGCGGTCGACGGCTCGCACCGTGAATCGGTACGTCTCCTTTTCCTCGCGGTCAAGAGAAGTGGACACCGACAAAACCCCGGTTGACCTATCCAAGCCAAAAATGGTGGGAGCGTCGGCACCGAGTAGATAATAAACCTGACCCCTGCTTTCACTGTCCGCGTCGGTCGCCTGAAGCTGAACGAGGAACGTGTTCGGTGGGTTGTTCTCCTCCACTGCGATCTCAACGAAGGATTGCTTGAAAACCGGAGCGTTATCGTTAACGTCCAACACGTGGACCTTAACCACGGTGTTAACTACTAATCCGTGAGCATTACGAACCACAATGACCATTTCATAATCCTGTTGCTGCTCATAATCCAGTGGTTCGGTGGTCTCAAGCAGGTACTCGTTTTTAAAGCGCTCGTAAGGTACGAGCCGAAATGGACCTGTAGTTTCTAGAAAACACTCTATCTTCGGTTGTGGCTCTGTGTTTTTGATGGTGAAAAAAGCAATTGGTGTAAACGGTGGCTCTGATTCACTTAGACTGACGACACCGTCGTTCTCGGACGCGATGTAACGTGGCACGACAGCCGGGGGTCCGGACAGCTGTCGGATAACGTGAACGGTAACCGTTGCAACTTCTGGAATGCACGTCGGCCCATTAGCCAGTACGACTAGTTTGTAGAGCTTTCCGGTGTTGTTGTCTATCTTCCTTGCTAGTTTAAGAACCCCAGTGATTGTATCCAAATGAAACAGGTTTCTGCTTTCTTGGGTGACCCGTTCGCTGAAGGAATACGTGATTACGGCGTTTTCCCCCTCGTCTGGGTCGTAGGCTTGTAGACGAGCCAATTGCAGGCCTTTAGTGGTGTTTCCGTAAAGAGTAACGTTCACTTGCGACTCTATAAACTTAGGGCAGTTATCATTGACGTCAGTAATGATAATCCTCAGCGTGGCAGTGCCGAGAAGTGGTGGAGTTCCTCCGTCCTCAGCGATTATATCAGTCACATACTCCGCTTGTGTTTCTCTATCAAGATTCTCGGTTATTATGAGGAACGGCGTCAGCTCTCCGCCTTCGTTCTCCTCTACGTCTAATGTGAAAAACCCGTAGTCGTTAACGAGCCAGTACGTTTGAACACTGTGAATCCCGATGTCAGGATCCACTGCTGATTGCTCAACGGCAAACCTGGCGTTAACAGGAGCGTTTTCCGGCACGGAAACCCTGATTTCGGCAACGGGGAAATGCGGACGGTTGTCGTTGACATCCTCGATTATGATTTTTATCTTAACCAGCTGAAAGTACTGCTGAGGAAGGATTAGCACGTCGAGGGAGATTGCGCAGCCTTGGCCCTCGTGGGACTCGGCGCACAGAGTCTCTCTGTCGATCTCCACGGCTGACGTGAAAAGATCCCCCGTCGTGTTGTTCAGAGTCACGTACTGCTGGCTGTTCGTCTTCAGGTCCAGACTGAAGGAGCGAGGGGGATCACTGGAAACACCCAAGTTTAAGTCCGCAGCGATAGACCCTATGAGTATCCCTTTAGATAATCCTTCTTTTATCTTATAGATGAGGTGACTGAAATTTGAAGAGCAGGAGAGAGGCCCGGTGTACAAGAGGAGAATGAACAAACCCTAAAAATGAACAACAAAAAAGAGTTTAGTTGGAAGCAACAGAACTAGAAGTAAAAAAGCATCACTTTAAAATCTAATCGAATACATAATGATCAATTATACATTAGACACGGTTTAACATGTATGTGGAGAGGGTTGGACTAAATCAACTTCCACACTAATATATGAATATTTACCATGATAAACATAATTTCTATAGTGAAAAAAAATATTATTATATAAATCTCTTTCAAACCGTTTTCAATGCTTCTAGAATCTTTCTCTCGGTTTAATTAGGTTGGTCATGACAGTGGTGGTGACAGGTTTAGATAATAACAAATGTTTTTCGACAGAATCTATGATGATCAAAAACAAAATTAATGGATTGTAATGAAACTGCAAACTAAATAATAATACTTTATGCTCACACAACTAATTTCTGTTAACACACAAACACACATCTTTATAAAAATCCATTAAAACAGGCTACTTATTAGACTTTGATTCATTTAGCCTCAAGTATTAGGAGGAAAAGATCTTGGATTAAAGATAGCCTGTATATAATCCAAAATCATAACATCCATTCAAAAACGTCATTAGACTTAATGATTCATACACATTTAGAATTGATATAAGTATTAGGATGAATTTGGATTATATAAATATCCTGAAATAAAGATAGGCTATTATTAACAACTATCTAATAGAGTTTGATGTCATGATCATTCAGTTTTGCGTGAATGTCAGAAACTTACCCATAACTCTGCTTTGCTGCGAAGGCGTGTTGCTCTGTTAGTGTTCCACATGTTTCCCGTTCAGTGTTGGCGTCACAGGGAACGGGAGCGGGATGAGTTCACAGTAACAGCCGCATTATGAGCGCCTGTGAGCGGCTGATTCCTCGCTCGGTGCCCGATGCGCGACTGACGCGCTCGACCCATTCATCTGACCGATACACCCCGACACGCCCACCGCATGCTAATGAGCTCCGGCGCGACCAATCGGCACGGGAGGAGGAGCGCTAGGAGGAGCTCACTTGCAAGTCAAATCATTTTTGTAAGCGTTTGGAATAGTTTTAGTCTGAATGATTTATTGTTTTGTGGTTACGAAAACACCAGCATGACAGGAATGCAGATTATATTTTCTACACTTTGGAATTCATCTATAATATAATGTAATAATATAATTTAAAATAATCACTTGACGTAAATTGCTTACTGGATAAAGCAGCTGCTAACAATCATAAATATGATGTGAATGATTATAGCCTAGTGTTCACTGAATGGATTCTGCAGAATGCTAAATAACCTTTTTGACTTTAAAGGGTTCTTGAGGTAATATAGTTCTACTTTAGAGAGTAAAATGTTTTGATATTTTATTTGGTTCTTTATATCAGTATTTTCAAGAGTGCACAACAATATTTCATATTTTTAAGAGCAATCCATTTTGCACCACATCTGCACAACCATAGAGAAAAGGGCAAATATGCATGAGTATTATTCCATGTACAGATCAATACTGCAGTTACAAAATAATAAGTTCCCTGTGGAAGGAAAGCAGAGAAGGGCAAGTACGCTTTTACAGGCCTGCGGTTGAGATTACATTAACACTCAGCTAGACATTAACAAGCTCATAGTAAATATGAGTCACTTTCTTTGCCTCTGCCATTCTTGATGAACTTGTAGAACCAAACACTTGCTTATTTGCTGCATCTTTTTTTAACCCTATAGTGTTTTTTCCTTTCCTTCCAGAGCCTCACATCAGTGATAATGTGAGGATTAGTGTTAAAGAATACAGGATGAAGCATCAGAGTAACCTTCTCTTAATCTGTGCATTTTTAACCACATCAACAGATGCTGGAAGTGATTGAGAACATCTTGTCCAGAGTAACACACACACACACTGAGCTTTAACTCAGGATTGATTACATACAGCTGGACTTTGCATCTTTGATGTTTAAGATCAACATATTTATCTTAAAAATAAACTACTGATGTTTTTTTTTTACATTCACATACACTCAAATATGTATCACCAAAATGAACTTTCCTCTTTTTATAGAATATTAGTTCATTATAAATGATTTATGCATGCACATCATTATTTTTTTTAATCCATGTGCCTCTTTAATGATAATAATAAATGATAATCTTTAATGAAAATAATGTTTCTACCAGTGACACTAAATCCACCAATAGCAAACCACAACCAACAAATCATCCAATTAATTCCAACGAACACAATCAAGCCCTGCCCACATTTGTTGTTGTTTTTATTTATTTATTTATTTATTGCATAAGTTATACATACAAAATCAGGGTATGAAACACGAAACACGGTTCTATCTTTTCCAATGAACCATCACAACGACAGAAACAAAACAAATATCATGGATTTGCACACATTTAAATATGTAACTGCATAAAAAAAAGAAAAGCACAATAATAAGTCCTCATGTTGCATTAGAAAAAACACATTTTCTTGTTATTTATAAGTATAAGGGGTGAAATAAAATAGTTAAATTTATTAAGAAAAAGGAAGGCACAAAGGAGACTTTTGCGTTCAAGATTGCTTAAAATAAATCAACATAGTCAATGGACAACAGATTTGGGTTTTCAATTTCATAATAAAAGATAACACCTTTGAGAACGAAGATGGTCACATTTGTAGGGAATAAAAACACAAGAACACAATTCACACATTTGTTCTTGTTCGCGAAGCCGTTCACTC
Organism: Pimephales promelas; assembly: GCF_016745375.1. Next base: position 14,472,314 of record NW_024121188.1, read on the forward strand.
TGATAATCTCACAACACAATGGGCTATATGCACGCATAATTTCCGCATTTGACGCAAGGATGCTCGTCAGTTCCCGGTTGGGGAGATTAAAGCGGAGGAAAACGGGATTATGGCAGAGTCTTCAAAATTTACTGTCCTCCCGTCTGTGAAACGAAACTTTCATACGTTTAGATGTAATTTTATATTTTAAAAAGATGCATAAACACAACGAGGGGTGTCTGTTTTATCTGTTTTTGTGACTAACGTTTCTTTAGTATATGGAGTATAAAATTCAATATAAATTCTCGGTATTGCATTGGACTCTACGATCGGCGGAAGTTATCGAGCATCCTGCACCTTCACCGGAAATACCGCCGTGTATAGAGCCCAAAAAGAGCAGCGCAACTTCCGTTTAACAACGACAAACAGAAATGAGCTCAAATATCCGGATCTAATTCAGTCAATGATGACTCACTTGAGCAAACATCGCTTAATTAAACACTCTGTGTAACTGTGTTGGATGTCGTTTACCTGCAGGCGTCAGTGTTGCGACACACGAGGAACGCCTGTGCTCAATATCGGTTTGTTTACAGGTAGGCTTTCAAAGCTGGATGCAATTCATGATGTGTTTACACCCTTAGGGAAAAAAACATTATTTTTAATTCTATGCCTACTTGGCAGAATTTTGAACAGATTTACACCCTGAACGCAACAAATTTTTTTGCCGAGAATGAAACTCATTATGTGAATCGCTTTTGTGCTGAAATAGTTTCCACCACAGGTGTGACAGCCAGCGTGCGTCAGTAAACCTGGTTTCGACACACCTCGTGAGGTTTAGCGGTTCCTGAAGAGTTCAGTTCTGCGGAACAGGATTTGATAAACGGTTTCTCACTCTTCTTCAGTCCCTCAGGGCTCGTACAGTAGGAGTTTACATCAGTCACCGTGCAAATCAACGGACTGTTTGTAAAGTACACTTTGTTTTCACACAGTGCTCTGGAAGCTTGTTTCCGCCACAGAATAAAACACTTGAAAAGATAATCGCGACTTTTTATCTCACAATTGCGAATTTACATCTAAATTCGCAATTGTGAGACAAAAAAATCGGACTTGCGTGTTATAAAGTCAGAATTGAAAGATATAAACACAATTGAAGTAAACTTACTCTTCTCTTGCAATTGCGAGCTATATCTGTAAGTTTGTTAACTGTTAAAAGAGTTAACAAACTCTTTAATTTTAAAAACCTTACTTGTTAATTCAAGTGACTTAAACTGAGTTATTCCCCTTTTTTCCCCTTCATTTTTATGTATATTTCAAATGAATGTATATATATATATATATATATATATATATAAAACAGCTCAAATCTGAAAAGCAAGACTAATTAGTCAGTTGTTGTTTAGGTTTTGCATTTAAAAAATAAAACACATGCATGGATTAATCATTTTAGATCAATGACATGCAACAGATTGTTGGTCAAACTAGTTCTTAAGACACAGTTCATGCAACTGACCCCTGAAGCTAGATTGTTTCTGGCCTACAACTGATTTTTTTGTTAGTTGTTTGCATGTAAAAAAAAAAAAAGATTTTAAAAGCATTTAAAGTTGCTCCCAACAGAAGTTCTCTGCATAGTTGTAGTGCAAACCCACCACATCAACTCGAGAAACAAATGTTTGCTTTGTGTGTTTTGTGTGCTTTGCTGATTGTACTCCTGGTTTCTGTTCTTCAGGGAGAAAAGCTTCATTCAGTGAGAGTGACAGAACATTCATATCTCCTTTCTTCTGTCTGGTGTTTCTAAAGCTGCAGGTACGAGGCGTTTACAGGTCGAAGCATGTCTTTGTGACACTCGTGCATCAAATAAACATACAAACGCAATGCATGTGAAATTATAAAAGAGAAATGAGAGTATGACTAAATGTGGAACTTTCTAGTGCTGAGATGAAGACATTTGAATGCATTTACACATCAGCCTTATGGCTTTATTTATTCAGAAAATGAGGTGTGTGTGTGTGTGTGTGTGAGTGAGAGAGAGATCTCGTTTAATGCTGGCTTAAGGACACAGGGAGGCTGTACAGTGCCACACTTATTGCCAGTGAATGCAGTGAATGTTGCATTAGATTTCAGGCCAGATGTCATGATACTTTGTTCTAGTTTTAATTAAAGCGCCTTTAAGCTACATTGATAGCAGAGCTCAGGATATATGAGAAACACGTCCGAGGACGACCCGTGGGGAACCGCGAGAACAACAAATGTTTTACACTCATTTCACATGCAGAAAACCAGATTGAAAGGGTAAACTCAGTGTTCGGCAGAACTCATTTCAGACTGCAGCACACTAACACATACACTTGTGCTAACACACACTAACACTAGGGTTAACACACACTAACACTAAAGCTTGTCTAACACTTGTGCTAACACACACTAACACTAAAGCTTGTGCTAACACACACTGACACTAAAGCTTGTGCTAACACACACTGACACTAAAGCTTGTGCTAACACACACTAACACTAAAGCTCGTGCTAACACACACTAACACTAAAGCTTGTGCTAACACACACACACACACACACACACTAACACTAAAGCTTGTGCTAACGCACACTAACTCTTGTGCTAACACACACGCTAACACTAAAGCTTTAGCTGCAATAAAAACAACATGTATTTATAAATCTTTGTTTGTTAATAAACTGCAGCTTTTTATTATTTGTTCAGGTTTGTTCACAGTGTATTAACTAATGTTAACAGATACAACCTTAAATTCTAAATGAATTAGAAAATGTTGAAATTAATTTAGATAAATACTATAGAAGTATTGTTATTCTTAATTCACTTTAACTAAAGTAGTTAACTAATGAAATCTTATTGCAAAGTGTTACCATATATATAGATGCTTACATATTATATCTTTAGCTGAAACAAAATAAGTTTATTCTTTCAATATTTTTATTTCAGTTGAAGTGTATTTTAAGTAAGTATTTTTTCAACTATACTAACCCTGACCTGGACACCAGCTTTGGGAATTCTGGGGAAACCTTTGCAACCAAAAGTGAAGTTTTTCAGTGCTATTGATCCCAGTAAAGACTTACAGAAACAAACATGCCTTATTGCTTTCCTATCTCGCTCTCGCTCTGTTAAATGAGCCTTTAATTTCACTCGTTATACAGCATGAGCTGCATTAGCACAACACTGAGCTGGATTTGTGTTAAGTCTGTGAAACATTAATGCAGCAGCACTTATGCATAATCCGCGTCTCAAACACTCAGTGCGACATTAAAACCCCAGTGATCTGCAGACCTTCATTTATAACATCTAAGATCATCCCTCTATCAATAGCAAATGATAGGAAATGACGTGCACTGCTGAAAATGTAAAAATTCTTTACAGAGTAAAAAAAAAAAAAAATTCATGATTTATCACACCTAATTTTTTTGGTTTGTCAAATGAACTTGGATAAATAATGTGGTTCAGATAACGTAATATTTTGAGGTTCTGTTGATTAAACCAATCTTCTTTGTATTAACTCAAAAAAAATAATTTCAATAAACTCAACATTTTAAGGCAACAAGGTAACTTACTTTAATTTTTTTACAGTGTACTTGAGAACAAGCGGTTTTGATTTTCAAGTGCGTGCAGTTCACCGACTCGCCACAAGAAAAAACGTTTTCCACGTCGAAGACCGCTTTTTAAAATATGAACGTTGGTGTGGATTTTAGTGAACATATACTCACCGTTTTCAACGAAAAAAAAAATTTTGTCCGTTTATTAACGCGATAACAAAGTTTTAGGGGCCTGAAAACGCAAACCGGTTTCAATGCACACGTTTTTAAAAATAATACCGTTGTCGACTCTAAACTAAAAAAATGGTGTGTGTTCAGTCTACATGCTTGTGTGTTTCTTTACAAAGTGATATCGCCATCTACTGGCCTGACAGCAGAACAGCTACAGCATCTTTAGCCGTTCTCACGGATCCGTGTCGTTTTCACAATGTTGTCGTCTGTACGCTGAAAATGCAAAGGAAAAACTTTTCCATTTTTATTTTATCACTGTCGTTTAAATCTGATGAAAGACTTATTTCTTTAAAAGGGTATATTTATACATTTCTTTTGTAAATAATTTTATTGAGAGGATTTTTAGGGATTTATTTATTTTAGTTGGGGGAAGGATCTTTTTAAAATGTATTTATTTATTTGTTTATTCAGTACATGTATTTTAATTTAGTGGTACACATACAAAAGTTAAGTCCGTAATGTAATTTAAGTTGAAATGACTTACACATCCAAAGATGATTGTACTTAATTTAAGGCATCAATATATATTTTTTTTCAGTGTATTAAACTATTTTATTGGATTTATTTCCTTATTTGGGTGTTTTTAATTGAATTCTGTGTCCAGATGTCTTTTGAGGATGATGCAAATTCTTGATTTCATGTTATTGTGTAAGTTCATTACCAGGTTTTGAAAAGTAAAGCAAAGTAACAAATGAATCGTAATAATAAGTTTCAGTGTTTAAGTGTTTTCTCACACATGATCTATCGATGTGAAGATCTGACACTGAATAATGAAGCGAAACTGAACGTGTTGCAAGAAAACACGAGTGGAATGTTTTGGCACGTTTACAATTGAATTAATGCTAGTATTTATTGCTATAGTCCAATATGGCATTATAAGTGTTTTACAATAGCGTCACCATGGTAACATACGTAAAACCATCCACAAGAATAGAATTACATGTTGAGCTGTGCGTTTATTGTGTGTGTGTTTTATGTTTGCGTGCCAGAGATCTCGCTCACACACATTCACACTGCGGTGGGCGGATCAGGAATGTATCAGGGTTTTTTTTTTCTTTTCATATCTATAATCTGACGGTTTGTTCAAATAACATTCTATTCCTAAAACACAGTGATGTTTTTTTTTTCTGTCTGTTGACTATTTTATTCAGGAACATTTATGGAGGTATGAAAATCATTTTGAACCTGGCTTTATTTATTGATTGTTGAGAATTCTGTTGTGGAAATGCATAAAAATTATTAATATATATGGCTCATTTAAACATACTTGTAATAGTTCCCCCAATAATGAAATTCCTGTCATCATTTACTCGCTCTAAAGTTGTTTCAAACCTGTATAAATGCACTTATGCTGAACACAAAAGATGATTGTAAACAAAAAAATGTTGGTCCCCATTGACTTCCATTGTATTTCCCCCATACTATTGAAGTCAAAGGATCCATCAGACTCTTCGCCCATGCAGTGTAGTTATGCTTATGGTATTTGTGTTTATATCACTTCCACAGTTTATCTCGTTCATCTTTAATGGGGATGGCAAATGTTTTATTCAATATTGATTTAAAAATTATTTCTTCTGTTGAGATCCACTGCCATCCGCTGGTGAAAGATGGAAAAACACTCAATGTTTAATCACATTGTTCTCTTTAATTAAAAAACAACAGTACTCATTCATGACCAACGATCACACAGACTTCGATTCATGCATTAGTATATATCTTTCAATTAAACTGACCTCTGATCAGACAAAACATGAACATACAAATTACAGATATTACTGGATATCTGCACACTATTGGCTACACACAGTGCATCGCAATCTACACACATCGCTACTACACACATTTCATATAACTTTTATATTTGGACAGCCAGTGAGTTTTTTTCTTTTTTGCAATTTTCACATACGCCAACAGACCAACCGACTAATTTGCATACTTCATACGTAAATACATACATAAATGCGTACGTAAATACTGGCCCATGTGTTTTATTTATCTTAAAATGACTATATTTAATCAATATAGTATTTTAGAAACACATTCCCCACCCTTTATTAATGTACTTTATTTATAAACTAAAAACTGTGATATCTGAATCAACACACACCAACGCTACATTTTCTAAATGTCATTATCATTTGTTAACAAGCAAGTATTCATTACTTCAATAAGCCCATTGTTTTTGCATGAAATTATTACATTTTTTTTTTCGCTAACTGTGATTTGTATATGTGCATTCCTGAAATACATAACTTACACAGTTTCCTCTGATTAGAGATCAATTGTAATATGGACTGGTGTATTTTATATAAAGCTGCTTTGAAATGATGTGTATTGTGAAAAGTGCTTTACAAATAAATGTGAATTGAATTTAAGAGTGTGTGTACAGTCAAGTTTGGGATCAATACGATGTTTAATGTGTTTAAAAGTAGACTCTTCTGCTCACCAAGGCTGATTAAAAATACTACAAAACAGTAATATTGTGAAATATTGTTGCAATTTTAAATTATTTTTCCATTTTGATATATTTTGAAGTGTAATTTATTCCTGTGATCAAAGCTTAATTTTCATCTTTTAAATGAATCTGTTTCAAATCAATTCAATGCTGTTCTTTTGAACTTTCGATTCATCAAAGAATCCTGAAAAATTGTATACATCTGTTTTCAACATTGATGATGATGATAATAATAAATGTTTGTTGATCATCAGATCCTCCTCATATTAGCCTATTCAGACCCTGTGTCCATTACAATGGACATCACATGTCAGCCCCCTTTTTTTAACTTCTGGAGCATTTCACCTAGTTTAAAGCATGCAGTCCATGAGATTGGACGTTTGTCATCCAATCAAATGCCAGTAAAGCTCTGCATGTGGTAATTATATATAAAAAAACCTCTGGAGTGAAGTGCTGCCATGTTTCTCTTCAATGTAAACACAGAAGCAAGCAACATTTTCTAAGGTGTATTTACTTTTTGTATATATTTTTGCCAGTATTTCATAGTTTGTAGAAAGATTGAACTTCTTAAAGTTAAAAATCGACTGTAGAATTGCACGTTTTAAATGTGTCTGTCCATTAGAATGGTCTAAGTCTCATGGCCCTCTAGAGTTTCAAGAACATCAGAGAAACTCAAAATTTCGAAAAAAGAAAGAAAGAAAACGACAGGGGTACCACTGTACTTTTTGTTTCAGGGCGAGAAATGAAGTTTCTCCAATCTTCTCAAAACTCTGGATTCTGATAGAGGGCCATGAGACTTAGACCTGAGTGCAAAATTGGAGGCTCTAGACCCTTCCAGAGCTGAGATATTGAGATATTTATAATGGCATTAATGCTACGTGCGATCTCAATATCTCAGCTCTGGAAGGGTCTAGAGCCTCCATTTTTGCACTCAGGTCTAAGTCTCATGGCCCTCTATCAGTATCCAGAGTTTTGAGAAGATTGGAGAAACTTAATTTCTCACCCCGAAAAAAAAAAATGAAAGGGGTACCACTGACGTTTTTTTCGGGTCAAAATTTTGAATTTCTCTGATATTCTTGAAACTCTGGATTCTGATTGAGGACCATGAGACTTGGACCTGAGTGGAAAAATGGAGGCTCTAGACCCTTCCAGAGCTGAGATATCGAAACTCAAAACTTCGACTAGAAAAAAAAAAACGACAGTGTTACCCCTTACGTTTTTTTTTTTTTTGGGGCGAAAAATTAAGTATCCCCAATCTTCCCAAAACTCTGGATTCTGATAGAGGGTCATGAGACTTAGACCTGAGTGCAAAATGGAGGCTCTAAACCCTTCCAGAGCTGAGATATCAAAACTCAAAATTTCGAATACAAAAAAAAAACGACAGTGTTACCCCTTACGTTTTTTGTGGGGGGGGGGGGCGAAAAATTAAGTATCACCAATCTGATCAAAACTCTGGATTCTGATAGAGGGCCATGAGACTTAGACCTGAGTGCAAAAATGGAGGCTCTAGACCCTTCCAGAGCGCAGATATCGAAACTCAAAATTTCGACCAGAAAAAAAACCAACAGTGTTACCCCTTACGTTTTTTTTTTTTTGGGCGAAAAGTTAAGTATCCCCAATCTTCTCAAAACTCTGGATTCTGATAGAGGGTCATGAGACTTAGACCTGAGTGCAAAATGGAGGCTCTAAACCCTTCCAGAGCTGAGATATCGAAACTCAAAATTTCGACCAGAAAAAAAACGACAGTTACCCCTTATGTTTTTTTTTTTTGGGCGAAAAATTAAGCATCCCCAATCTTCTCAAAACTCTGGATTCTGATAGAGGGTCATGAGACTTAGACCTGAGTGCAAAAATGGAGGTTCTAGACCCTTCCAGAGCTGAGATATCGAAACTCAAAATTTCAACCAGAAAAAAAACGACAGTGTTACCCCTTACGTTTTTTTTTTTTGGGCGAAAAATTAAGTATCCCCAATCTTCTCAAAACTCTGGATTCTGATGGAGGGCCATGAGACTTAGACCTGAGTGCAAAAAAGGAGGCTCTAGATCCTTCCAGAGCTGAGATATCGAAATTCAAAATTTCGACCAGAAAAAAAAACGACAGTGTTACCCCTTATGTTTTTTTTGGGGGGGTCGAAAAATTAAGTATCCCCAATCTTCTCAAAACTCTGGATTCTGATAGAGGGCCATGAGACTTAGACCTGAGTGCAAAAATGGAGGCTCTAGACCCTCCCAGAGCTGAGATATCGAAATTCAAAATTTCGACCAGAAAAAAAACGACAGTGTTACCCCTTACGTTTTTTTGGGGGGGGCGAAAAATTAAGTATCCCCAATCTTCTCAAAACTCTGGATTCTGATAGAGGGCCATGAGACTTAGACCTGAGTGCAAAAATGGAGGCTCTAGAAACTTCCAGAGCTGAGATATCGAAACTCAAAATTTCGACCAGAAAAAAACCCGACAGTGTTACCCCTTACGTTTTTTTTTTTGGGCGAAAAATTAAGTATCCCCAATCTTCTCAAAACTCTGGATTCTGATAGAGGGTCATGAGACTTAGACCTGAGTGCAAAATGGAGGCTCTAAACCCTTCCAGAGCTGAGATATCGAAACTCAAAATTTCGACCAGAAAAAAAAACGACAGTTACCCCTTACGTTTTTTTTTTTTTTGGCGAAAAATTAAGCATCCCCAATCTTCTCAAAACTCTGGATTCTGATAGAGGGCCACACGACTTAGACCTGAGTGCAAAAATGGAGGTTCTAGACCCTTCCAGAGCTGACATATCGAAACTCAAAATTTCAACCAGAAAAAAAAAACGACAGTGTTACCCCTTAGTTTTTTTTTTTTTGGGCGAAAAATTAAGTATCCCAAATCTTCTCAAAACTCTGGATTCTGATAGAGGGCCATGAGACTTAGACCTGAGTGCAAAAATGGAGGCTCTAGACCCTTCCAGAGCTAAGATATTGAAACTCAAAATTTCGACCAGAAAAAAAAATGACAGTGTTGCCCCTTACGTTTTTTTTTTCGGCGAAAAATTAAGTATCCCCAATCTTTTCAAAACTCTGGATTCTGATAGAGGGCCATGAGACTTAGACCTGAGTGCAACAATTGAGGCTCTAGACCCTTCCAGAGCTGAGATATTGAAACTCAAAATTTCGACCAGAAAAAAAACGACAGTGTTACCCCTTACGTTTTGTTTGTTTTTTTGGGTGAAAAATTAAGTATCCCCAATCTTCTCAAAACTCTGGATTCTGATAGAGGGCCATGAGACTTAGACCCGAGTGCAAAAATTGAGGCTCTAGACCCTTCCAGAGCTGAGATATCGAAACTCAAAATTTCGACCAGAAAAAAAAAACGACAGTGTTACCCCTTTTGTTTTTTTTCATTTTCGGGCGGAAAATGAAGTTTCTCCAATCTTCTCAAAACTCTAGATTATGATAGAGGCCTGTGAGACTTTGACCTGAGTGCAAAAATGGAGGCTCTAGACCCTTCCAGAGCTGAGATATCGAAATTAAAAATTTCGACCCGAAAAAAAAAACGACAGTGTTACCCCTTTCATTTTTTTTTTCGGGCCAAAAATTAAGTTTCTCCAATCTTCTCAAAACTCTGGATTCTGATAGAGGGGTGCGAGACTTTGACCTGAGTGCAGAAATGGAGGCTCTAGACCCTTCCAGAGCTGAGATATCGAAATTCAAAATTTCGACCCGAAAAAAAAAACGACAGTGTTACCCCTTTCGTTTTTTTTTTTCGGGCGAAAAATGAAGTTTCTCCAATCTTCTCAAAACTCTGGATTCTGATAGAGGGGCGCGAGACTTTGACCTGAGTGCAGAAATGGAGGCTCTAGACCCTTCCAGGGCTGAGATATCGAAACTCAAAATTTCGACCCGAAAAAAAAACGAAAGTGTTACCCCTTTCGTTTTTTTTTTTCGGGCGAAAAATGAAGTTTCTCAAATCTTCTCAAAACTCTGGATTCTGATAGAGGGGTGCGAGACTTTGACCTGAGTGCAGAAATGGAGGCTCTAGACCCTTCCAGAGCTGAGATATCGAAACTCAAAATTTCGACCCGAAAAAAAAAACGTCAGTGTTACCCCTTTCGTTTTTTTTTTTCGTTTTCGGGCGAAAAATTAAGTTTCTCCAATCTTCTCAAAACTCTGGATTATGATAGAGGCCTGTGAGACTTTGACCTGAGTGCAAAAATGGAGGCTCTAGACCCTTCCAGAGCTGAGATATCAAAATTCAAAATTTTGACCCGAAAAAAAAACGACAGTGTTACCCCTTTCGTTTTTCATTTTCGGGCGAAAAATGAAGTTTCTCCAATCTTCTCAAAACTCTGGATTATGATAGAGGCCTGTGAGACTTTGACCTGAGTGCAAAAATGGAGGCTCTAGACCCTTCCAGAGCTGAGATATCGAAATTCAAAATTTCGACCCGAAAAAAAAACGACAGTGTTACCCCTTTCGTTTTTTTTTTCGGGCGAAAAATGAAGTTTCTCCAATCTTCTCAAAACTCTGGATTCTGATAGAGGGGCGCGAGACTTTGACCTGAGTGCAAAAATGGAGGCTCTAGACCCTTCCAGAGCTGAGATATCAAAATTCAAAATTTCGACCCGAAAAAAAAACGACAGTGTTACCCCTTTCGTTTTTTTTTTTCGGGCGAAAAATTAAGTTTCTCCAATCTTCTCAAAACTCTGCATTATGATAGAGGCCTGTGAGACTTTGACCTGAGTGCAAAAATGGAGGCTCTAGACCCTTCCAGAGCTGAGATATCGAAATTCAAAATTTCGACCCGAAAAAAAACGACAGTGTTACCCTTTCGTTTTTTTTTTTCAGGCGAAAAATTAAGTTTCTCCAATCTTCTCAAAACTCTGGATTCTGATAGAGGGGCGCGAGACTTTGACCTGAGTGCAAAAATGGAGGCTCTAGACCCTTCCAGAGCTGAGATATCGAAATTCAAAATTTCGACCCGAAAAAAAAAACGACAGTGTTACCCCTTTCGTTTTTTTTTTCGGGCGAAAAATGAAGTTTCTCCAATCTTCTCAAAACTCTGGATTCTGATAGAGGGGCGCGAGACTTTGACCTGAGTGCAAAAATGGAGGCTCTAGACCCTTCCAGAGCTGAGATATCGAAATTCAAAATTTCGACCCGAAAAAAAAAACGACAGTGTTACCCCTTTCGTTTTTTTTTCATTTTCGGGCGAAAAATGAAGTTTCTCCAATCTTCTCAAAACTCTGGATTCTGATAGAGGGGCGCGAGACTTTGACCTGAGTGCAAAAATGGAGGCTCTAGACCCTTCCAGAGCTGAGATATCAAAATTCAAAATTTCGACCCGAAAAAAAAACGACAGTGTTACCCCTTCGTTTTTTTTCATTTTCGGGCGAAAAATGAAGTTTCTCCAATCTTCTCAAAACTCTGGATTCTGATAGAGGGCGTGAGACTTTGACCTGAGTGCAAAAATGGAGGCTCTAGACCCTTCCAGAGCTGAGATATCGAAATTCAAAATTTCGACCCGAAAAAAAAACGACAGTGTTACCCCTTTCGTTTTTTTTTTTTCGGGCGAAAAATGAAGTTTCTCCAATCTTCTCAAAACTCTGGATTCTGTTAGAGGGGCGTGAGACTTTGACCTGAGTGCAAAAATGGAGGCTCTAGACCCTTCCAGAGCTGAGATATCAAAATTAAAAATTTTGACCGGAAAAAAAAACGACAGTGTTACCCCTTTCGTTTTTTTTTTTTTCGGGCGAAAAATGAAGTTTCTCCAATCTTCTCAAAACTCTGGATTCTGATAGAGGGGCGCGAGACTTTGACCTGAGTGCAAAAATGGAGGCTCTAGACCCTTCCAGAGCTGAGATATCAAAATTCAAAATTTCGACCCGAAAAAAAACGACAGTGTTACCCCTTTCGTTTTTTTTTTTTCGGGCGAAAAATTAAGTTTCTCCAATCTTCTCAAAACTCTGGATTATGTTAGAGGCCTGTGAGGCTTTGACCTGAGTGCAAAAATGGAGGCTCTAGACCCTTCCAGAGCTGAGATATTGAAATTCAAAATTTCGACCCGAAAAAAAAAACGACAGTGTTACCCCTTTCGTTTTTTTTTTTTTTTCGGTCGAAAAATGAAGTATCCCCAATCTTCTCAAAACTCTGGATTCTGATAGAGGGCCATGAGACTTAGACCTGAGTGCAAAAATGGAGGCTCTAGACCCTTCCAGAGCTGAGATATTGAAATTCAAAATTTCGACCCAAAAAAAAAAACGACAGTGTTACCCCTTTCGTTTTTTTTTTTTTTCGGTCGAAAAATGAAGTATCCCCAATCTTCTCAAAACTCTGGATTCTGATAGAGGGCCATGAGACTTAGACCTGAGTGCAAAAATGGAGGCTCTAGACCCTTCCAGAGCTGAGATATTGATATATAAGGGCATAAATGCTACGTGGGATCTCAATATCTCAGCTCTGGAAGGTCTAGAGCCTCCATTTTGGCACACAGGTCTAAGTCCCATGGCCCTCTATCAGAATCCAGAGTTTCAAGAAGATCAGAGAAACTCAACATTTCGACGCTGTTTTATGGTGTTAGATCTATCCTAGTACCCTCGTTATAAATCATTCACCTTCTACCTTATTTTGTTTATTCCTAGGTAAGGTAAAGATGGTTGAATTCTACAATAGATAATAAGTACACAAATTCATACTTACACCCCAGTAGAAAGACCCCTCCGTGGCTAAGTTCTTTACCACAAGCAGTGACTCTTGGCAGGCAAACTTTTTTTTATCTATTATTTGTATTTTTATTGTATAAAGTTTTCCAAAGTTTTTCTTTCAAACAGGTTAACAAAATTAGTTCAATAAATGCAGTTCACAAGTTACACCAGCAGGTGTCAGGCTTGGATCATCAAACAATGGAGAGTCTGGTCCAGTTTCCAGAATCTAACCTCATACATTTCAATGTACTTTTTATAATACATTTACATGTCACACCTCTTTCAAGTCATATGCACAATCTGTCCAATCCTAGACCTGGATCCATATTTAACTCTTTCAGTCCCTTCAACAATCTCGGCCTGCTTTAGCTTGATCTTCCTTCTCCTCACACGGTTTCTCAGCATCCTTCGGCTTTTAGTATGGAACACAACATTAAGGTAATAAATTTTTTCTTTTACTACTTACATGCATAATACTGGTTACATTCCATTAATAAAGCATTCTTGTTACAATATGTTTCTGTGTCTTTCTTATAAAACCAATAAACATTTGTTACAATATGTTTCTGTGTATTTATTATAAACAATTTACGTATAAAAACTAGGGCTGAACGATTTTGGAAAATAATCTAATTGCGGTTTTTTA